>OW052243.1:127387100-127788972 GCA_932526585.2 Philonthus cognatus
ACAACTATTTATCTTACAAAGATGAATTCAAGCATCTATTGAAACAACTACTTACCTGGATAATACTACGAATAATAAAGACAGTAATTTTAAGAGGTTTCAGAATTAACGTTTAGTTTTTAAGAGCTCGATATATTAATAATAATAATAATAATATCTTTATTTACGGCTCACTATTCTACAATAATAATATAAAATATAGTTTATAAAAATAAATTATGAAATAAATACAATAAAATAGACATAACCGCATTCACAAGCGAAACAATACTTCATGTAAAAAATCAGGGAAAGTGAGAATAGTCACAATAACACATTAAAATAATACAATTTTAGAGTATCGTCAATATAATTAAATAGGTACCAACACAGTAGCAATATATTAAAAATCATTTAATTTTAAAAGTTTACTACGGAGCTGTCCTAAAGTGACATTAAATAAATCCACATCTACAACATTGGAATTAGGAAGCAGACGCGAAGTTGCAAAATGTTTCGCATATTCTATTTTTTTTAATTTGTATAAAAAAATTGTAATTACTTCTAAGAGACCTAGATGTTACATGAATATTAATGTTGTTTAATAAGAATGGTGAATTAATATGACCATTTAATAGTTTATACACAAACATTATATCATTATTAAAACGTCTTTGTTCCAATGTATGTAAACGGAATTTACTTAATAAATTAAGGTAGTCACTGCCCAAACCAAATTTAAATGAACTAAATTTAACAAATTTACGCTGAACCCTTTCAATCGCATTAATTTCAGTATCAGTATGGGGGCACCAAAACAATGAGCAATACTCCAAATGGGGACGAACCAATCCCACATACAGTTTAATGTGTGTATAGGGATTCTGAAACTCCGCGCAATTTCTTTTCACAAATCCAAGCATTTGAAATGCTTTTGATGTTATAGCGCTAATATGAGTAGAGAAGCTCCAATTACTGGTGAGGATCACACCTAGGTCCTTAACTGAGTCTAAAGGAGTGAGGTGCCTATTGTTAATTAAATAATCGTGAGATATATGTGACCTGTTTTTATAGAATGATATCACATTACATTTATCTAAATTTAATTGCATTTTATTTAATGCACACCAATTATTAAATCTATTCAAGTCATCTTGAAATGGTTTAGATGTATTGTTTTTCTCTACAGTATAAAAAATGTTCATATCGTCGGCACATAAAAGACACTGCGCATATTGGAAACATGCTGTGACATCGTTTATAATTGAAGAGAAGCGGACCTAGGTGTGAACCTTGGGGGACACCAGAAGATACAGATATAGATGTTGAAACGAACAAGCCTACGCGAACTCTTTGTGATCTGTCGCTAAGATATGATTTTATCCAGTTAAAAAGTGATCCGTGTATACCTAGTTTGAGTAATTTTGTTAATAAAATGTTATGGTCGACTGTATCAAACGCCTTGGCAAAGTCGGTATATACTGAGTCAACCTGATGGCCCTTTTCCAAGGCGTCTGTAACGTAAGTCCCGTACATAAGAAGGTTCGTAGTTGTAGAGAGCCCTCGTCTGAAACCGTGCTGCTCCTCTACTATAAGTGGGTCTACGATTGGCGATATTTGTAGTGTCACTAACTTTTCAAATATTTTTGGTATGTGCGATATAATCGAAATCGGCCTGTAGTTTTTTACTGAATTTTTAGACCCACTTTTATATGTTCTATTTTTAATATCCTTAAACATAAATGGTTCTGCGCACATATTTTGCGCTGACACTTTCAAATAGTATAATCTATTATTTGAGCACAGTGATGCCAGATTTACTGGGTCAGCTATAACAACATGATAGCCAAGTAATTTTAATAATTTGGCCGAATTGTTAAAGGTAGATAGAAGTAATTGGAAATGATAAACAATAATTTTAAATGTCTTCACTGTTAATTGTAAGAATTACTTGTAAAACAGTATTTTCACAAATGTGTGATGAAATAGCTGGCAACGTCGACATGCAGATATATAACCTAAAATATTTGTATGAACGGCATCATTACCTTAAACTATAAACACTAATAGATAATCATTAAAAGCTAAACGGAAATAAGACCTTTCCGTTTAGCTTTTAAAAAAACCGGCATAAATGTATGTTATTTTATATCATAAGATTAAATTATTACCAAGAAAGCATTTAATTTTATAATCAAATTGTTAACGGTAATGTTAATTGTAAGAATTACTTGTAAAACAGTATTTTCACAAATGTGTGATTAAATAGCTGGCAACGTCGACATGCAGATACATAACCTAAAATATTTGTATGAACGGCATCATTTCCTTAAACTATAAACACTAACAGATAATCACTAAAAGCTAAACGGAAAGGTCTTATAAAACCGGCATAAATGTATGTTATTTTATATCATAAGATTAAATTATTACCAAGAAAGCATTTAATTTTATAATCAAATTGTTAACGGTAATAATGTTTCCGCAGTTGTGGTGTAATTTCTTGTTATTTTTTTAATTTTCTGTCATAATTATTAATTTCTGATTCCCAAAATGATAGGGGAATCAGAAATTAATAATTATGACAGAGAATTAGAAAAATAACATATAATCATTGTGTAATGATAGTAGCAAACTTAAAATTACTGCAATTAATTTCTAGAAAACTGTTCCACTCGAGTTGAGATAATTTAAGTCATTATACAATTGAAGGTGCGCTCCGTGTGTTTTTCTCGGTAGGAATTACACCCCGACGCGGAGACCGTTCTAATTCGGACCTAATCTCTTGCAAACTATTGCGTGAAATATGCCAATTAGTTGCCGCAATATTATGCCTATTATTTAGGGACTTAGCGCGGTTCGCTAATTTATATCGACAGCTTTGACGGCATCAATTAATAAAAATCGGCAGCGCCAGCATACGGCATTTCCACCACCTCATCCCGAGTTTGAGCTCCAGCCCCATCCCCTCATCCTGGAACCCCCGAGCCCCAAACCCCAAACCGAATCTTACCCGGCCAATATTTGCTTGCCGCGGGCGCGACCAAATTACCACCCTCCAGTGTGTCTATTAATTGCTCCTGCATTACACCCCCAGCCCCGTGTATAATTACTAACCCTTTTTAGCTAAATATTTTCATTAATTCAACTCACACTATGAAACTGCGCCGCTTGAATTATGCATGATTTATAGAAAGCCCCACGCTCGATACTGTAAAAGATTTATTTGATCAATACACAATTGCCTCGTGTATTATTATTATTTATGCCTAAATGGGTTTTGCATATTAAATACCAAAATAAATGCATGCATATTTCAGAAGAATTTTTCGGCAGCTTATTAAAAATCACCTCACCTGTCCCTAACCATTTTGATTAATTGATTTATACAACTCATTTTATCATAGTTTAGCTTGTGTCAATTCAATTACAGTAATTTGTTATCCCGATATCGACAATGCCTAAGATAGATTAGTGCAAACGGCTGTTTAAGATGGGCAACTTCTGGGTTGAATCTGGGTTAAGCCAGAGACCCTGATTTCTTGTTGTAATTATAAATGATTAATTAGACTTAGATTTCACGGAATATATCTACATTTGACAACTAAACTTTAATTCCCATGAATATCAATATAGTTCCATTTAAATAAATTGAATAAATAAAACCCTACAGTTTGCATCATTCATTTAAAATTAATTCAACTATGAATATTTTAAATTAAAAACTATTTGAATTCGAGACAATAAGCTTATGCTTCTTTTTTGTATCCGGCTTGTACGAATATTATCGGAATTTTATATATTATGTTTAATTCAACTTTTTTAATTTTTTAAACTACTGTTTTTTGCAATAAATGAAAATAAAATAAATAAACTAAGTATTATTTAACTAATATATAATATAAATGGTAATATTTATAAACAAGAATTGGCTGTATTCTACTTTGTGTCAAAAAAGTTAACAAGATATAAAATAAAACTTAAATAATACACCCAAACTCACCAAATATCAATGGTGAGTTTGGGTGTATTATTTAAGTTTTATATATACCCGGGCAAAGTGTTTATTATGAAATCGGACTTACAGTTTAGTCAAAATTTCTTGTTGAAAATCACGAAATGCTAAATTTAACAATATAATACCTAGTTTTTCAATAATTACACTTACATTTTGCTCACAAACTGTATCCGAAATTAACGCTTTTTTGGAAGGTTATATTCGCTCTTCCCGGTCTAATTCTTTACTTATAATGTAATAACCACAGAGTTTTTCTCAATTTCACTACTGCTCACTTATTTTAAGATTATGCTTTGAATTTGATATAAAATAAGCTTACAAAAAAACATCAATACACAACTCAGATTTTAAGGTTATTTCTAAGTAAACAATAATTAGTAATCTTCGTTTGTCTTTGTTTGTCATGATATAGATTAAAATATGTAACACCACTGGGCGCTAATGTAAACATGGTGGAAAATTTGAAATATGTATTTTTTATAACAAAGAATAGGCATTGTGCGCAAAGAAACTTACGCAATGTATTCTATTGCAAACCTTTCTCTTAACCTAACCTATCCTAGAAGTAAGTCATTGTGCGTAAAGAGACTTACGCAATTTATTCAATAGCAAACTTTTCTCCTAACCTAACCTAACAGTATGTAGAATAATCATCGTGCGCAAAGAAATATACGCAATTTATTCTATTGCAAACCTTTCTCCTAACCTAAAATAACCTAACCTAGAAGTATGTAGAATATTCAACGTGCGTAAAGAACTTACGCAATTTATTCTATTGCAAACCTTTCTACTAACCTACCCTAACCTAAAAGCATGTAAAATCGCTTAAGCTATAAACTAGTAGAAATATGAAATTTATCAAGCCTCTATAATTTATCAGTCAGTCTTAAAATTCGTTTTAATTTTTCACACTTAAATTCCTCTGTATTAGATTTTTTATCCATTTTAACGAAATCGGTTCTTTTCATAACCACCAACAGTATTTGAGAAACATGCATGTACTCAAATAGTCTTAAAGTTATTATATTATTAATTTACCTGTATAGAACCTAAAATCGTTTAACCTGTATTAAAATTAATTAGTATGTATTTTAAAGCTACCGCTGTAAAGCGCGACCGCTGGCGGGATTATTGCTTACTATACGTTAGGTATTATCTATTAAAAAAAAAACCACAAAAATAATGCACGAAAATAACAAACATAACCCTTCCGAATCCATCAAAAACGTAATTTTCAACAGTTAATTTTGTTTCTTAAATAACTTTCTCATTTATCACTTGGTGAAACATTTTGAAATAATATTGAAGGATAAATTAAAAACACTTGGTTTGTTTCACTATGTGTGAAATAGTGAAACAAACCAAGTGTTTTTAATTTATCCTTCAATATTAGTTAATTTTGACCAAACGGTTAGTCCAATCTCTTTGCCGTAGGATATTTTGAGGATTAATAATACACCCCAAACCAGTACATATCCACTAAACATGTTTTTTGGCGAAATATCGCCGTTGACACAAACTAGAATTCAGCCCAAGAATTATTATCAAGAAGTTCATACATATAGGATAAATATCGATGTATACTATATTTTGATATTTTTATAATTATCATGATACTTCCGAACCCTAATTATACTATATTAACACATTAACCATTACTTTCTCTGAATATTACAATTTTATTTAAAAAATAACAATAAATTAGGGTCTTAGCATGTTTTTATTTTTAAATATTATGCGCAGTGTGTATTAGCATTACCCATAATTCATAAACGGACCGCAAAATTGTCCCCTGGATTTAATTAATACTGCTTTAAATCTGGACAACGGGTTCTAAATAAGATTTATTAAAATATTTCAATTAGGAGTATTAATCCAATAGGACTATTGAATATTATTGGTTACTACATGTATCATGGGCGTAGCCAGAATTTTGACCAGGAAGGGACACGAGAAAAAACTTAGTTAACCCTATTAAGAGCCATTGCTATAATAACGCAATATTATAATTTTTTTGTTAATTAATTATCAAATTACGAAATAAGTTAATTTCATACATTGTATTATTTGACCTTACTTGAGAATGTGTGAACAGAAATGTAAATATTTTGTTATTTAAATATTTCGATTATTACTAATTCACTGTTTTACACGCGTGTCGCATGAAGAAAAATTTCGTGTTTAAAAAATCCTGAATTTGGATTTAGACGCTACGCGTCCAAATCCAAACGTTCAGGCTTTTCTAAACTCGAAATTTTACTTCATGCTCAGTCTGGGAGTGGAACCACTCGTTTGAAACTTTAACTTGAACGCTTTTATAAAATCGGCGAATGTCTCTAAATTTATACATTATGTGTATTAAAAAAAAACATTTCCAGTATGTTATAAAATAAGTAATTCATGGAAATCATAAATAAAGTGCAGAATTTTACTTAAAATTAACTTTTAGAGTTAACTCTATAATTGCTTGGTTGTTAGTGGGTAAAATAGCATAAAAAATGTTAATTGTATATAACATCTCTATTTACAGAATATATACAATAACAAAATACAAACAGATTATAAATTATCTACAAACATTAAATTGTATTTTATAAAATGGCTATCGACCATAGGTCATTAGGTCAGCCTGACGTCAGTTGTTTACACATGAAACGTCAAAAATTTCGCATATAATTTAAATCTGTTATTGCTGTGTTTCATTTGCTTTTTCGTAAAACGTGTTTTCCATTGCGTGATTAAACATAAAGTAAACATTTCGAGTTCAGAAAATCCTGAAAAAAAGCATTGGTTACACATAATAATAGATATCCAGAAAAGTGGATAGTTTGATTTTCATAATTAAATGCATTTAAATAATTTATTGCTGTTTTTTATTTACCCTGACTTGAGAAAATGTAAATATTTTGTAATTTAAACATTTCGATTATTACTCATTAAAAAAAGAGTGATATTAGTGTATTTCTGTTAAAGCATTCAATTTAAGGTTTCGAACGAGTATTTTTACTCCCAGATTAAGCATGAAGTGCAATTTCGAGGTTAGAAAAGCCTGAACGTTAGGATATAGACGCGGAGCGTCCAAATCGAAATTCAGGCTTTTCTAAACTCGAAATTTTACTTTATTCTTAATCTGGGAGTGAAAACACTCGTTCGAAACTTCAAATTAAATGCTTTTATAGAAATACACTGAACACATTTGTATTAAGTGAGTAATAATCGAAATATTTAAAAAACAAAATATTAATTTAATAATTTTTACATCATGTGCTACGCGTATAAATATTGTGATATTAAAAATATTCTTCTTTAGCACTATATTTTCTAATTTTGCTTCATTAGTTTATTTTCATTACTGATTTTGCAGTATATTTTTAATTTTACGATATGTCCGCGTGGCTCATGAAGTAAAATTTCAAGTTTAAAAAAGCCTGAAAATTTGGTTTGGGCGAAGCGGAGCGAGAAATCCAAATTTTAAGGCTTTTCTAAACTTCATTCTTAATTAGGGAGTGGAAACACTCGTTAGAAGTTTAAAATTGATTACTTTTATAAAAAACAACGAGTGCTTGAGCATCCGTAGAGTTTGGATCAGGGTATGTATACTTAAAAGAAAAATTCCTTGTACATTGGGATAACGAGAGCACTTAATTTATTTTAAACCACTTTTGTTTTATCTCGTTAAGTGTTGCAAATCCATTATCACTTAATATAATATAATTTATAAACTATTTATAGTTTGCAAAATCGCTTAAATGCCGTAATAAATAAGCCGAAAATTATAAGCAGTTTTCTATTTCTATTATATTAAGTGACTTTTATTTCACTACTTTGTTTTCTTTATCTCAGTATTGGAAATATACCACGAAGTGAACGCCTCCAAGATTCGAGAATTGATGTATTTTAACTTTGAAAATGATCGTAATGGATCGAAACACTTGTCAGCCAACTGACAATACAAATATGATACTTAACAGTGTTTTACTCTACCCGGAATTTGATGCATATTTTTATTTAATTGACGAGGCAGATACATGATGAAACACTAAATACTATTTGAAATAAAACAACACAGTTATGGGGGTTTCACTTTAATTATTGCAAAAGTCAGTGGCGTAAAAAGTGGGAGATTTAGGGGATTAGTAATAATAATAGTTAATATGATATTGTCACGATCACAGCGATATATAATATGTCGGTTATCGATAACTTCGTTATCTCGTATATCGAAATATAATCATGATTCAGAAATACTTATAACATCAAGGTCATTCGCCAAAACAGCATGATAAAATTCAAATAATTTTGTCTTTAACCCTCTAACATTTTGGTAGAATACAGATAGACCAAATCCATTAGCAGTAACTAAAATTAATAATAATAATAATCATAACTCTATTGTGCTTAACAGAAAACCATTTACAGGACATATAACATATAAAATACAAGATAAACTCAATTTCAAAACTATTTGAATTTGAGAAAATAAGCTTACGCTTCTTAAAGTTTGCACACTTTAAACATAATATAATTTTTTTTTAAAAACGTCATAAGCAAAGCTATACTGAAGAGAGATAAATCTCGAAACGCGTCTATAGATGGCCTAAGACATTAGTTTTAATCCAAGTCCTTTCACTTCTAATTTTTTTTTTGCTATCTCTCCTTTCATTTTAAATTTGTATTTGTTAGTTGGTTTGAAGAGAATTTGACCTAAACTTTACATATACTTTAATAGAGCGTGTAACAAATCAAATTAAATAAGATTTTAAATATTTCATTGTATAATTCCATATCCGGAGGTGTATTTGCACGGGAAGTAGTTGTTTCAATGGATATTTATCGTCTTAAGTTGTCTTATTAATTAAGACATTGTTTGCATTTTCACGAATAGTTTTTCGTAATTTTTATATTATGTATAAAATACAAATTCAAAGTTTAAAAAAATAAAAACAATGTGTATAGAACTGAGATATCTATAACAAATAATAATGATATATAATAATAAGAAATGATTAAACTTAGACTGGCTTCATAGCTCATTGAAATTCTATTCCACCTAGTTAATAACCACATAATTTTGAATTATGGTAATTACAATTTTATAATTATGAAATATATCTCTATCTTCATTTTTTAAACTTTCATTTAAATTTGTGGTCATATGATTAATAGAAGCTTTAAACATAATACATGATCGTGAACATTTAATATAGAATGGAGTATGATATCTTGAACAATGGATTGGTATTAGGAAGTTTATCTGTGATAATATGCACAGAGAGTCAATTGTTATCGTATAATATGTTAATAAGAAATCGAGCACTAGTTCTTATCCTCCTATTTTCAAGAGTGATATCTCCAGATATAGTGAGCAAATCTTTATAATCTGTACTTATGGCAGAATATAAACCATAACTTTTAAAGTGTAGGTACTTCAAATATCTTCTTTAAGTTTTTTTGAATCAGCACATTATGGTTTGTATAATAAGGGTACCAAATCATAGAGGCATACTCAATTTTCGGACGAACTAAAGCGCAGTATAACTTGGAAATGGTGTTAATGTTCAAGAATCGTTTACACCTTCGTAAGACAAAACCAAGTGTTCTGCAGGATCTAGAGTATACATATTCTATATGAGATTTAAAACTTAACTTGAAGTCAAATATGACATCAAGATCCTTAATTTAAGAGCATTTCTCTAGAACAACGTTGCTAATGGTGTAAGCGTTATCAATTTTATTATTTTTTCTGAAATAAGATATTATTTTGCATTTGGAGATATTTAGGTTAAGGTAATTTTTCGTGCACTAGTTATGTATTAGGTTCACGTTTTCTTACAAAAGTTTAATATCATTTTGATCTTTAATGTGGGTGAATATTTTGATATCATCCGCATAAGTGAGAATATTACAATTTATGCTGTATAGTAAATCATTAACATAAATGATAAACAATAAAGGGCCCAGATTTAAACCCTGAGGTACACATGATGTAGCAATATGATGACTAATTGTGGCCTGTTACTAATATATGATTTAAAAAAATAGTTGTAATAAGTATCGAATGATTAATATGATCAAAAGCTTTTGAAAAGTCTAGGTATGCACAATCTATTTGTTTTTGTAAGTCTAAGACATTACTGATAAATTGTGTTATGTGAAATAAATTTGTGACTATCAATGAAATAAAAGGCTCATTTACTGTTGGTAATTTATTTTGCTATAATTTTTATTGTATTTTAACATTTCCGTCATTTGTGAAAAAAAAACTTGACGTGATATGGAATTTTCAAGGTAATTTTCGGAATCTGTGCAAAACATCTATTGTGTTTTTTTTAACAATCAACGGATATGTGAAAATAAAATAAAAATTAACCATTGATTTGAAATCAACAGAAAACAGTTGAAGAATTGCAAATCAGTGTTTTTTATGCGGGAGTGTGTAACAAATAATAGCAATCTTCATTGAACCGTCAATTTAAACAAAAAATGTAAGTTATTTTGTTATTTGTGAATTACAATTAGGATGTTTAGACGAAATGTTAATTTTGAAAAGAACTGTATTTTTTTAACAGGAAATAATTGTGTGTTAATATGTATTACGATAATTTATTTAGTCATAAATTGAAATTTTTTAAATAATTCGATGTTTTATGGGTAGATTGTCTTTATTCACAATAAATGTCTCCATTCTCCTCCCTCTAGTTGGTTATTTCTGAACCTATTTGAAAATTTTAAAAAACATTTAAAATCGTTTCTAGCGAGATTTTATAAAACATATCTAATAATAATAATAATAATATTTATTCATTACCCAAGAGGAATCATTTTCTTAATTACAAGGCAATATACATAGATAAAACAATATAAAAGCTAACAAATAATAATGGCAATTACAAATACAAAATTTTACAGGGTGTCCCAAATAAATTAACTATTGGGTAGTAGTTGATTTTTTTTAAATGAAACATTTATGGTGAATCAATCTGCACACTGTCATTATTTTCTGAATTGTCGTTTTTCAACATAATTTGGATTTTGTCCTGAACCTTTTATTGTTATAAAGAGAATATGTTTGCTTCTTGTATTAGATAATCAAAAATTAGTTGAGGGATTTAAAAAAATTAGTATGATGATAAATTACAAATTAACTTCAAAAAAAAATCTATTATTTTGATTTATCCAAATCCAATATAGGAAAGAGAATATGTTTGCTTCTTGTATAAGATAATCAAAAATTAGTCGAGGGATTTAAACAAATTGGTGATAAATTACAAATTAACTTCTAAAAATAAATCTATTATTTTGATTTCTCCAAATCCAATATAGGAAATTCTCATGACTTAAAGGCATAAAAGAATTTTTTTTATTTCGAATATTAAAATATGTTTATTTCTTAGTGGATCTTGAAAATTAAAAACAAAATTCGACCATTGATACGTTTTTTTTAAGTATATTTTAAACTGTTTTATATTTACATTTTTATCAAATTTTAATCTTTTTTACCTACCATTTTAATTGTCCGTTCACCTTATTGATGCACTCTAATTTTGTATTGTAATTTAAATCTTTAACTTATATGTGTTTTAGTATCTTGTCTATTAATATTTATGTATGTATTTGTATCGAAAGGTGTTTTATTAGTTTAAGTCAAATTATAGCTACTTTTTTATTTTACTCGTATTTGCTCAGTTCTATAGTATTGTATTAGTGGGTCACTGCTATCAATACCATGGTATGTGGGCGGTGGGTCGCTTGGTCTCTGAGCCATCCGAATTACGACGACCTAAAAGATATATTGTAATATCAATTATCATGTGTAACTAACAATTTTTCCATCTCGAAGGATAGATATCCAAAAGGCTTTTGACTGGGTATGGCACCGATGTTTGCTGTATAAATGTCACTCCCTTAACATACCTAAATACCTAATTCTTATCGTGAATAGTTTTCTAATAAATAGATCACTAAAAGTAAACATCCAAAGTACCACATCCCAAGTCTTCATTCTTGAGCAAGGTGTTCCCCAAGGATCACCTCTCTCTCCACTCCTATACAACATTTTCTGTATTGATCTATACAACTCTAATCCCGCTTCCTATGTCCTGCAATACGCCGATGATACAGCCCTAATAACTCATGAAAAGATCCTTCCCAAAGCACTACAAACACTGCAGCAGCTTATAGATTCCCTCGAGCTTTGGTTTGCTAAATAGAGAATAAAAATAAATCCCAACAAATCCAAACTCCTTATTCCTTACTGCCGCAACAATATTCCTGTCAACATCCCCATTTGTCATAAGCCCATTTCCCCAGCACTCCATATAAAATACCTTGGAATCACCCTCGACTCAAATCTAAATTTTAAAAAACACACAGCCGTAATTAAAAACAAATTACTGCTAGAGCAAGACACTTCCGTAGTCTAACATATAGAAATCTTGGCATCACAACAAAAAACGCCACAAAAATCTACAAAATAATAAGCAGGCCTATGGTAGACTACGGATTCATCCTATTTTCTACTTCTCCCAATCCCACACTTCACAATATTCAAGTCAGCGAACGTTCGTCCCTGAGATCCTTTACAAAAATTCTTCATCCACTCAATCCACTTTATAACCTATCTAATATTCTCCTTTACAACTGAACGAAAGTTATCCCAATTACCGAACGTCTCCTTGATTCATCCAAAAAATTCTCCAAAAAACAATCCAATTTTCAAATCCTTTCACAACTTTGCACCCCCAGAAATGACAACATTTTTCCTAAATTCAAAAATCCCTCACAAACAGTCTTCCAATTTATCACATACCATAACTTACATTGATATCAAAATTCCATTTACATCATTACCCCAACATATCCTCTAAAATAAAAAAAAACTCGGCAGAAAGGCTGCTGGTCAATAGCCGATTGCCACTAATATTTGTTATTCTATTTATTGTATTTTTTAATTTTTTTTTATATAAATTTTGTATATTATACTGGCATAAAGATTATTTACTTGTAATTCTTGTACGTTTTATGTTTAATTTCTTTTGACTTGTGTAAACTATACTTAATGTATTGGCATCAATAAACGATTGAATTAAAGTGTTCAACTTGGGGGTCTCACAACTTTAATTTACGACAATATTATCATTTTCTGGACTGGATAATCAGAAATTTTTATTTTGTGAAATATGTAGTACTTTCAGTAATATTATGAAATAGTAAAATAACGTATTTTTAAAAAGATCAACTGAACTACAGATTTATTTCTATGAAATTCACAAAAATTTACTGTAACAAAAGTCGTAGAGCTAAAAGTTGACTAAACATCAACTATTTTTATTTTAGTCATAAATTTTACAATAAAAGTAACTAAAAAACAAGTTTATGAGCGACCATGTTTTAAGACTTTTCTAAACTCGATATGTTACTTCATGCTTAGTCTGGGCGTGAAAACACTCGTTCTAAACTCCATATTGCACGTTTTTGTACAAAATCGACCTAAAAATTTACAGCGTATACATTATGTTTATCCTAACTATATTAAAATTCACAGTATGTAATACAATAAGTAATTCATTGAAATCATAAAAAAAAGTATAGAATTTTACCTAAAATCAACTTTTATAGTTAATGGCGGGTAAAGTGCTACGATGGACACGTCATAGCTTTTTGTACTTGTTTTTGTGATAAAACAAAATACTAATTTAAATCCCCCTCCACCACAAAAAGCTATCTACACCACTGGAACAAGTATTCATCCGTATTCATCTGCCTGATAAGGCCACTGTGTGGTGAAACATGTTGCAGTGTTCAGCAATAAAAGTGAAACCCTTTAACTGTTTTATTTCAAACGATATGTTTATGTTGAAATATTTCTTAGAAATGTAAAACTTTAAGTTTCATTAAAGAAAATGATCTTTTTGATTTACATAAAGCCAAGTTAGAATGTTGTGAGTATAGTTTAGCTTAGTTAGGCGATTTGTTTATTTAAATGTAGTCAGAACTCCCCCACGTTGTCAGGCTGTAAGCTTTTCGGGGAGGTTATTATGTGTCGGTCGGTGGATTTTTCGGCGCTTTCCTTACGTTGTTCGAGTGATTTATCTGCAGGGCCGAGTAAAGAGAGCCGCCCCGACCAGGAAAGGGTGGATGGTTCGGGGCGTGGTTTTAATGTAATATTACTTATCTAAAATTTATTAATAGTTTAAGTTTGGCGGAGGAGTGTGATAAAAGTTTCAAGACAACGGAAAGAATTGACAAAACACGCGCTATAATAATGAAAGATTAAACTCTTGGAATGGGTAGTTTTTTTTTTTGCCAGAAAACTTTTTATGGGCGTGCTATCAAAAGTTGGCGGCGTTGAATACTCATTTTATGCAGAGCTTAAATATTTATGCATTTCGTACTTAACTGCATTAAGGTTGCAAGAAAGTGCGACTCTGGAGAGAGAAACAACTAATAAAATATATTGTACACTGGGGAAATTAATATCAAGTGTCTTAATCCCAACCATCTGTGTTGCAAACGGCCGCGTTATTTTTCACAGACTGTGACCTAACATTATGGCGTAAGTAACGGGCCAAGACGGCGTTTTGTTGGATCCTTGAGCATCGGAGCGACCGCTTACTACACTGTTAATTCATCGCCTCTATTTACATATAATCCACAGTATCATTATTGCGAGAAGTTCACGCTCCTTTCACCCCTTTTTCGCCACCGCCATGACCAACGCAACGCAACCAACCGCCGCCGAAGGGGGCACACAGCTTCCTTCATCCTAATCCCCACTCCCTTTTAAACCTTCCGAACCTGAAACGTGGCTAAGTTCCCCCCGCACACAGGCAAATTATATTTCACGAAATATTACATAAAACATCATCCGCAACCAGCTAACATGGCGAAAACACCAGCACAACCACTTGCTAATTTATATTGCTTCTCACTTTGATCATACATACTGCTCAGAATTTTAAATTGTTTTTTTCTGTTCACTTCTACGGCGTCTTTAATTACCTTAAATTATTTGTAATTAGTATAATAAAATTGCTAGAAATTACGATGTTTCTTTTGCCTTTTTTTATGATCCTCATTTGTCCCTTGAGTATGCTCGAACAATCAAGGCTGCCCCAATCTGGTCGTGCGCGGAGTTTTCATTTTCACCCAAGCTTCAATTGCTACCTACCACTCCCTCCACAACCCCTCCAATATAAAATACATATAAAAAATATCTAAGCAATGTAATCTTAGTAATTATCAATGAGAGTACTTCTTGCTATTTTTAATATATTTTAGACTCGTTACGATTATACAACGAATGTTTCTTTTAAGTATGCATGCAGGGAGTTTTTCTTTTAAGCATACATATCCCAATTATGTACTGTACATTTTCAGATATTCGTCGAATTTTTAAAAGAGTTCAATTAGCAGCTTTAAACGAGCATTTTCCACTCCCACGTTAAGCATGAAGTAAAATTTCGAGTTTAGAAAAACCTGAACGTTTGGATTTAGACAGATATCCAGAAAAATGGGTAGTTTGATTTTCATAATTAAATTCATTCAAATATTTTATTCCTGTGTTTTATTTGACCTGACTTGAGAAAATGTAAATATTTTATTATTTAAATATTTCAATTATTACTCATTTAAAAAAAAAAAATTGCTAGTGTACTTCTATCAAAGCATTCAATTTAAGGTTTCGAGCGAGTATTTCTACCCCCAGATTAGGCATAAAGTATAATTTCGAGTTTAGAAAAGCCTGAACGTTAGGATTTAGACGCGAAGCGTCTAAATCCAAATTCAGGCTTTTCTAAACTAGAAACTTTACTTATACGCCACGCGTATAAGACACTGATTTCGAATTATCACTTGTGCACAATACTTCTATGCTTTCAGTGTTTAACACGCGTGGCACATGAAGTAAAATTTTGAGTTTAGAAAAGCCTAAATTTGGATTTAGACGCTTCGCGTCCAAATCCAAACGTTCAGGCTATTCTAAGTTCGAAATTTTACTTCTTGCTTAGCGTGGGAGTGGAAAACACTTATTTAAAGCTTTGAATTGAATTCTTTAAAAATATCTCATGCATATGTATACTAAAATAATTCTCTGTATGCAATAATTCTCAACAGAAAAAAAATGGTGATGTGTCCATCATAGTACTTTCCCCCGTAAATTGCGTATTAAATCACTTTTTAAAGTTTGTAAAGAGGCTAATGAATCACCCTGTAGAAAATTGTGTTTGAAAGTTCCCGAAAAACGTTCTTCTTTTTATAACATATTACGAAGTGGTCCTCAATAACTAGATAAAACACACAACTTTTAAAATATCTCAAAAACTAAGAGTGCTATGTCAAAAAGTAGGTGAACAATACATCTTCATTTTGTTATTATCTACAACTTTTATTTGAAAGAATTTTTTGTTTGACGAACATTTATTGAAAAAATCTGAAAAAACTGAAAAACGCTAAGAGTAAAGTACCACTTCCGGTTTTCCGATTATCACCAAAAGCTTTTCAGTTCTTCCGATTGTAACAAAAAGCTTAAGTTTCAAGTTTTATCTCGATATCTTTAGCGGTTTTTGCGGTACAGCGCACACAGACAGACAGACAGACAGACATTTTTCAAAAATGGTCTTATTCGACTCAGGGGACCTCAAAACGAATATTTCCGCTAAAATTTTTGATTCGAAAATTTTCACGAAAACAATACTTTCCCTTTGTGTTACATACGGGGGAAAGTAAAAATGCGTTCGTTTATTACATGATAGGTACAAAATAGATCATCGCTCGAAAATTGCAATACACACGGGGATGTTAATTGCATGTGGACACAGCGTTCGAACGTTTCTTGTAATGCATTGAAATGTTCGAACCCGACATACATTCCTAATTTAGTAAGCAAATCAGAATTGGACGAACCTGTGATGTACAATGCACATTTTAATTTTATTATAATTTTACAAGGATTGAGATTGATTGATCTAATTCGTTAATTATGGCATTATCCATAATTGTAATTTGCAACCCTAGCAGATACTAGCCAATTGAGGATTATAAAACCTGTAAGCCGGTTTTACTGGTAAATCGTAAAGAAAACTGTTCTCCAGCATTTTCGGGATGTTTGCTAATTTTCTCGCGGTATTTTTCTAAATTAAATAATAGTATATTACGTAACGAGAGTGGTATGCAGCATATTACATATGAGCGGACATGTTGCGCACGAGCCGCGCAGCGGCGAGTGCAGTATTCCGCGAGTATGTAATTGCCATACCACTCGAGAAACGTACGATACTTTACCTACGCCCTAACAAAATAGACAATGAGCATTAAATAACAACTTATTTATTGTAATAATTTTTAGTAGTACCATGACAATGATAAAAACTAAATTAATACTTGATCAATATACAGGGAAAGCTGTACATTTTCCGATATTCGTTGTTTTTAAAAGAGTTCAATGTGAAGCTTTAAACGTGTGTTTTCCACTCCCAGACTAAGCATGAAGTAAAATTTCGAGTTTAGAAAAGCCCCGTGAAAATTTGTCGAGGGTCGCGCAGCGACCCGAGACAAATTTTCTGGGCTTTTCTAAACTCGAAATTTTACTTCATGCGCCACGCGTATAAAACACTGATTTCAAGTGAGGTTCAAATATACATAGAGTTCATAATATTTTAGTGTTTTATACGCGTGGCGCATGAAGTAAAATTTCGAGTTTAGAAAAGCCCAGAAAATTTGTCTCGGGTCGCTGCGCGACCCTCGACAAATTTTCACGGGGCTTTTCTAAACTCGAAATTTTACTTCATGCTTAGTCTGGGAGTGGAAAACACTCGTTTAGAGCTTCAAATTGAACTCTTAAAAAAAAACAACGAATAACTAAAGATTTAAATAAAACAAGCTGAATTTGGAATACGCATACTTTAAAGAAAAACTCCCTGTACATCAAAGAAATTCATTTGGTTGTACGGTAAGCAATCAGCTGTCAGCACGTAATGTACTTGTCAAAGCTATTACGTGCATGTGTACGTAATGTCAATCATACTTCTCAAGATGACAGTGCGGTATGATGCGGTTACTAGATAGGGCGTAGGTAAAACTATTTTATTGTTACCAGTGATGTTAGAGGTAGTTTACGCCAGTAATTACTACTGCTAATGTATAGTAAATTACGGTATATTACGGTATATTACTCTGGTGTTTCGGTAACATTGGTAACATTGTTTTGTGCGCAAGAGCAAGGAACAAGAACATGTTAAAGAACTTTCCGAGGGGAAATCAAATTTTATTTTTATTTACTATTGTATACTTATAACTATACTTAATAATGAAATTTATTTAAAAATAATTATAACCAGTATATTTTGAACTTCTCTAGAAATCAGTGTTTCATACGCATGGCGCATAAAGTAAAATTTTAAGTTTAGAAAAGAGTGCAAATTTGGTATGGCCAACCATACTCAATTTTAGGGCTTTTTTCAACTCAAAATGTTACTTCATGCTTAATCAAGGAGTGGATGACACTTGGTAATGATTGAATTTTAATATTTGAGCGATTTCATTTGTTATGTTAAATTTACAAGTTTCACTTTTTATGATATTTTTAATCAATTTTGATAGTTTGCGTGCGTGTGGGGGTATATTTGATATATATTTGGCAGTTTTAGTTGATTTTATTTTTTAGTATAAATCGTAAAAATTATGTTTGTTGAGCATTTTTTGTAAAATTATAAATTATTATTGCTACTTGTCAACATTTCTTTTATGCTGAAAGTTTTAGGTATGTTATCATAAAAATTTAGCAAAAAATTGCTCAATATTCCTATAATTCCGTTTACATTTTTTTGTTGATGGGATAAATGTTGAAGTTTTGTCTACATGTGTTAATTTTGACAAGATTTTTTTGTTAACTTAAATGATGTTTGTTAGTTTCTGTAATGGTTGAATTTGAAAATTTAATTATCTTTGCTAAATTTACAAATTTTACTTTTTATGATATTTTTAATTAATTTTGATAGTGTTCGTGTGTGTGGGGATATATTTCATGTATAATGCTAGATTTAGTTGATTTTGTTTTTTACTACGAATTGTAAAATTTATTCTTTGATTTGGTTGGCGTTCACTTTGTGGTACATCTTTATAAAATTTATTTATTTATTAACGGAATCTCCATTTTATTACATAAGTGTACATATACATATTGTAATATATGACAAAAATAACAAAAAACATAAAAATCACATAAAGAATTACACTGATTACAACCGACTAAATTATTACTGAACAAAAATAACAAAAACCATATAAAGAGTTACATTGATTACAGCTACCTAAATTATTACTGAACTAAAGATCTATCAGTCAATGACATTGGATAGCCTAATACGACGTAACTGGATCTTAAACTGATGAATTTATAGTGTAAATAAAACAAAGTTGGGATTATTGCTAATACCATTGGCATACCTCATCATACGATCGATGGGATTAGACATCCCGTATCTGGTCGAATAAAAACGTAAACGGAATATAGGCCTATGTCTAGCTTGAAGACCACGAGGTATAAAGAAATTTAGCGCCTCTACCAAATAACAACAGTTAATTAGACCATTAACAATTTTGTGTAAGAAAGTCAAATTTAAAAATACTCTTCTTTCAGCTAACGATCTTAGGTTCAATAGCGATAACATGCCACTATGACTAAAATTGATACTAGCTACACCTAGCCGAGAAGACATAATTTTTAGAAATTTCCCCTGAGTCATTTCCAGCTGATGGATAGCGTTTTTTGAGTATGGTGCCCAAACAATAGAAGCATACTCCACATGTGGGCGCACCAGGGACTAATAAAGAGACTTGACCGTAGTGTCCTTGAACTGTTTGCCGAATCTATATACAAACCCCAACACTTTTAATGCCTTGTTACACACATGCGAAGTATGCTCCTTGAAATTTAATTTTGTTGTAAATATTACTTAACTTTATTATTCAGAGGTAGAGGTTGATTATGTAAACTGTAGGTAAATTCCCCCACATGCCCTCGACTAAAAGATATGGAAAACCATTTACCCAAGTTCAATTCCAATTTATTAATTGTACACCAAACAGAAATCCTATTTAAGTCCTCTTGGAGTTGTAGCTGATCAGAAACCTTTTTCACTTTTTTGTAAACCTTGAGATTATCAGCATACAGAAGAAACTGACTATTTTTTATAGTTAATCCAATGTCATTGACGAAGAGTAAAAATAAAAGCAGACCACAGTGTGAGCCCTGGGGAACACCTGACGTCACTGGTATTGTATTAGATACATGTTGACCCACACGCACACGCTGAGATCTTCCCACAAATTAACTCTCTAACCATCGTACTACATTGCTACCAAAACCGACACCCTTTAATTTGTGAATTACAATATTGTGTTGTACCCGATCAAATGCTTTAGAGAAGTCTGTATAAGCTGAGTCCACCTGTGCACCTTCTTCTAAAGCATCTGATATGAAAGTTTGATACGAGACCAGATTCGTGACGGTTGACCTGCCGTTGACAAAACCATGTTGTTCATTGATAATATATGGTGAACATAACCAATTCAATTGGTCGTACACTAAGTGATCCAGAAGTTTCGGGACAGCAGACTGTATAGTTTTTTAAATAGCTCATAATAATGAGTGTTACCCGTACTCTTATATTTGAAGTGAGCTTTTCGTTTATCATGCGTTAATCTTATCAAATTTTTGTTGAACCATTTGGGGTAGTGAAACGTATTTACAAATTTAAGAGGAACAAACATATCAATAGCGCAATTAACAATTTTGTTAAACACCAACACATTAGAATTTACACAATTACAAGATAAACCGGTATGCCAATCAATGTTTCCTAAGTAATTATTTATCGCATTGTAATCAGCTGACTTAAAATCGTAAACCCAACCGGCATTATGCGAAGATAGTTTAGTATCAGAACATCGTAACTCCACAGAATACGGAATATGGTGAAAGCTAGATTGGCATAACAAATCACATGCTTTATCAATACACAGATTATTGGTATTAGAAAATAACAAATCCAACAAGACACCTCGGTCATTCGGGATTTGATTCACTTGGTATAAATTATGGAAAGACAACACTTCAGCCAATGAATGCACCTGCTGTAGCATTTGAATTGTTCATGTTTAACACGTTTTTACCGCACGTACCCCACGAAGCATTGGGCAGATTATAGTCTCCACAAAGTAAAAAATCACAATCCGAGTTACGTTTACAGATCTCATCGACATATGTGGCGTGCGATAAATAGTGAGTATAATCCGAGCCTGGTGGAATGTAAGTTGATCCAATAATTAACTTATCCAGCACTTTGACAAATATGTGTTCAACATTTTCACTGCTATGTAGTTCAACACTTTACACTATTTTTTATTGCAATTAGTACTCCACCCCCTCTGACCTTGGAACTACTATGCGTTGATCTATCCCGTCTATATATATGAAAGTCAATTAACCCGAATTCGGCATTATCTACACCACTGTCCAGCCAAGTTTCTACCAGAACAATTATATCATAAACACTCACGTTAACATTTAATAAATAGGATTTCATTTTTCCCTTCAAGCCACCAACATTTTGAAAGTAGACACCTAGTTTTTTACTTCTTTTTTTCCTCTGACTGCCGACGACTTTATTATAGACGGACGCCCATGTGAGTATCTTATTGTTAAATCACTTTCTCCGGAAGCTTTTCTTGCCTCTAATTCCTTCTTTAAGTTCTTTAGGTACTCTCTTTGCAATAGGGTCTGATCGTTATTAAATTTTACATCGCCCATATCAGCTACACGCGCACCTTTCAATACATCAATTGCTTCCTGTTCAGATGAAAAAATTAATTTAACTGGACGGCATCCATTTCCTTGTTTACCCACACGAATATCCTTCTTAGGCACAAATCTAATATTGGTATCGATTAACGTTTTTAGAGCAACTGTATCATTCTCAATTCTTTGGTTTAAAGTCCCCAGAGATTCCGGTAAATTAAAAACTATTACATTGCGTGCTCTTAAACGTCTCTCCTCGATTTCATGAATAGCTTCGTTTTGATCAATAACAGAAGGAGATAAATTCCTATCACTATTAGTAATTGTGGCCTCTAATGTGGCAAATCTATTATCGAGAGTTTTTAATTCATTTTTGATATCCATCAGAGCGTTTTGAAATTCAGATTTGACAAGTGGCAAAAACTCAAAATAATATTAAAACACTTAACTTTGTTTTACCACTTTAATTAACTTTTTTCAGTGACTATAGTTTCGACTACAAGCTAGTTATTATCAAACTGACTCAGTTTGATAATGACTAGCTTGTAGTCGAAACTATAGTCACTGTAAAAAGTTAAATAAAGTAGTAAAACAAAGTTAAGTGTTTTAATATTATTTTGTAAAATTTATGTTTGTTGAGAATTTTTTGTAATATTATTGCTACTTGTAAATATATTGTTTGGCTGGAAGTTTTGGCTATTTTATCATAGAAATTTAGCAAAAAATTGCTTAATTTTCCTGTAAAAAATATTAATTTTAATTTTTTGTAGCTGGAGTAAATGTTGAAGATTTGTCTACATGTGTTAATTTTGACAAGATTTTTTTGTTAGCTTAAATGATGTTTGTTGAATTTATTCAGAATAAGTATAATAATATTTATTGTTACACATATATACAATTTTAAAATAAAACTTAATTTCGAATTAAAAATAAAATGTTATTTTTTTTTATTTTAATAAAATCGTATTGTTACAAAATGTTTACACAAGTCAGTTACTATACTGATATGATAACATTGTATATATACTTAAAAATAAATTATATACTACAAACAATGTTATAAACATATGTAAATAAATGTAATATATGTATATAATCATTATTAATTCTAAAGACAGCACTACAAATCGAAACTGTGAGTAATAAATTTATTATATTGATAAAAATATTGTATAAACAACATACAAAGATAGTTTAAAAATGTAAATAAATTATAGTTATTTTAATATAAAAATATAAAATTACAAGAATATTCGAATATATATTGCTTAGTAGACTTCTTAATTAAGACTTGCTGTTTGCGGTTTATACAAGTATTCTTGTAATTTTATACTTTATAAAATATTGTAATTTGGAATTTACGATTTTTTTCAATTTTTGAGATATTTTGTTTTGAATTTATTGATTTCGATGTTTCTGTACTACCATTTATTAATATTGTTTTGTCTCGATTCAACTGCGTTTTATCGATTTATATACAAAATTACAAACATCTAAAACATATTTGGAGTTATTTCTTAAAATTGTCATTTTTTTAGGAAACAACGACACTCTGGTTATGTTGCATGACATATTGATAAATATTGTAAAAATGTCTGATTTTACTGTTTTGGAATTTCTTACACAAGTGTTTTTAACTCCTGGATTAACCATGAAGTAAATATTTTAAGTCTGGAAAAGCCTGAAAATTTGGATTTGCCGGCGCGAAGCTATACGGTAGTTTAAGGTGAAGTTCAAAAACGCGATCGATTAACAGTTTTTTAAATTGAATAAAACCGTTTGCTTGGAGAATATCTGTGCTTTTTATAGATTAAATTTAATAATATTAAAAAAAAAAACATTGAAAATGCAATAAATCAATATAATTTTTTTTTAAATGTTTATAGACTTCCAATAAATTTACACATATTCTTAAAAATTTATTTTACTTTTATATATTTTAAAAATATACATTTTTGATTTAGGTTTTATCTC
Source organism: Philonthus cognatus (assembly GCA_932526585.2). Taxonomy (NCBI): domain Eukaryota; kingdom Metazoa; phylum Arthropoda; class Insecta; order Coleoptera; family Staphylinidae; genus Philonthus; species Philonthus cognatus. The sequence goes on from OW052243.1 coordinate 127,410,869, forward strand.
GAATGTTTACAATTATTAAAATTACACGATTTTTTTTGCTGTACAGTAAGTTTGATGTTTATATGCAAATTGCCATGTTTCCCGTAATATTGCCAAAATTATTACCCAATTTTTAATTACCGGTAATTTGACATCACCAATTGTTACACAACGAATGTTTCCTTTAAGTATAGGTACCTATACTGATTAAGGATGAGTGATATATATATATATATATATATATATATATATATATAGGGTGAGTCACTAAGCGGAAATCGGTCTATAGTGGGCGTATCGTTGAAAATAGCAATAAAAGTTTCAAATAAAAGTTGTTCAGAATCAAGTTATTCATAACCTAAAATTATTGCTAAATATGGCGGCCTTGCGGTTATACCGGAAGTAAATACCAACTTCCTTATTTTAAATAGAAGACCCTATATATTTTTACATTTTTGGATTGCTCGTTAAAAATAAACATGAGTTTATGCACACAACATTGGGTCTCAGTTGAACCGTTTTCGAGTTATTTCATTTTTTTGATAAATATGACGATTTTAGAGCTCGACGCCATTAACAATATCTTCAAAACGAAATAAATCAGAGTTGTGCGGCTTACGGTTTTGGATTCGGAAAGAAATGTAGTATTTGTTTAGGTTTTTGCCATTAGTCAGATTTTCTAAATTGAACCGAGTCCGTCGACGGTATTCTTCAGTACTTCAAACATGCATAACTTCATTTTTTTAAATGGAACCATCTATCTTGAGATACTTTATCTGATCCGAAATTAAATTTCCTTTTTATTGATACCGGGTTGTTGCCATATCCTTCCGACAGTTTTTGAGTAATTTGCGATTTTGTAAAAATTTTAATACATTTCGTATTATCGCGTTAGCCCTAGATACTGATGATGTTTGGTGATTTTGTTTTGACATTTAGTTAATCATTGAGATATTCTCTGTTTTTTTTTAAAGTTCATTTTAAAGCTTTAAACAAGTGATTTCCACTCCCAGACTAAGCATGAAGTAAATTTTCTGGGCTTTTCTAAACTCGAAATTTAACTTTATGCGCCACGCGTATAAATCACTAAAATATTGTGAAATTTATGTATATTCGAACTTCGCTTAAAATCTGTGTTCAATACGCGTGGCGCATGAAGTAAAATTTCGAGTTTAGAAAAGCCCAGAAAATTTGTCTCGGGTCGCTGCGCGACCCGAGACAAATTTTCACGGAGCTTTTCTAAACTCGAAATTTTACTTCATGCTTAGTCTGGGAGTGGAAATCACTTGTTTAAAGCTTTAAAATGAACTTAAAAAAAAATAGGGAATATCTCAATGACTAACTAAGTGTCAAAACAAAATCACCAAACATCATCAGTATCTAGGGCTAACGCGATAATACGAAATGTATTAAAATTTTTACAAAACCGCAAATTTCTTAAAAACTGTTGAAAGGATATGGCAACAACCCGGTATCAATAAAAAGGAAATTTTATTTCGGATCAGATAAAGTATCTCAAGATAGATGGTTCCATTTAAAAAAATGAAGTTATGCATGTTTGAAGTACTAAAGAATACCGTCGACGGACTCGGTTCAATTTAGAAAATCTGACTAATGGCAAAAACCTAAACAAATACTACATTTTTTCCCGAATCCAAAACCGTAAGCCGCACAACTCTGACTTATTTCGTTTTGAGGATATTGTTAATGGCGTCGAGCTCTAAAATCGTCAAATTTATCAAAAAAAAGAAATAACTCGAAAACGGTTCAACTGAGACCCAATGTTGTGTGCATAAACTTAGGTTTATTTTTAACAAGCAATCCAAAAATGTAAAAATATATAGGGTGTTCTATTTAAAATAAGGAAGTTGGTGTTTACTTCCGGTAAACCCGCAAGGCCGCCATATTTGGGGATGGGACGTTTCATCGCCGGGCCAGTTCATCGCCGGGCCAGTTCATCGCCGGGCCAGTTCATCGCCGGGCCAGTTCATCGCCGGCCGTTTCATCGCCAGGCCAGTTCATCGCGAGGCTAGTTCATCGCCAGGCCAATTGCGATAGGATATGTCAGGATAGGTTTGGATGGGTCAGGATAGGTTATGATACGTTAGGATAGATTAGGATAGGTTAGGATAGGTTAGAATAGGTTAGGATAGGTTAGGATAGGTTAGGATAGGTTAGGATAGGTTAGGATAGGTTAGGATAGGTTATGATAGGTTATGATAGGTTATGATAGGTTAGGATAGGTTAGGATAGGTTAGGATAGGTTAGGATAGGTTAGGATAGGTTAGGAAATATGACATTTAAATTATTTATGATTAATATGAGAATAACAAACTTAGAATCTACATATTTCCATTAAATACAACAACTAGAAAACATTTATTTAATTAAAATTGGTAATTGTGTGCTATTCCACGAAGATATTCTATACGCTCCCTATTATCATAATCCGACACAATTTTTTTTATTTTTTCATCAGCCTGATGATATTTGCGGAGTTTAACAGTTGAATCATTCCCTGCAACTAATTGTTCGTAGTAGGTGTCTCGACCTTTTTGTATTTTCCGTAATGCGTCAATAAATTTCCAAATTGTAGGATGATGAACTCCTAATTCAACTTGCAGTCGCCGATGCGCAGCTTCAGCATGATTATTTGTTCGGTCTTCTTCGTGCAATACACGCTCATAAAGATTCCATATTTCAAGTGGAAACATTGCAGGCTGTCTTCCTTTAGTGCGTCTATTTTGACGTCCAATATATATATATCTTCAAACCAATTTAATAGTGGTTGTAACTCTGGAGGAATTTCTGCTGCTAAAGCATCCAAATAATCGTCAATATTTTATTTTATAAAAATATTGGCGATGAACTGGCCCGGCGATGAAACGGCCGGCGATGAACTGGCCCGGCGATGAAACGGCGGCGATGAATCGGCGGCGATGAAACGTCCTAGACCGGCCATATTTAGCAATAATTTTAGGTTATGAAAAACTTGATTCTGAACAACTTTTATTTGAAACTTTTTTTGCTATTTTCAACGATACGCCCACTATAGACCGATTTCCGCTTAGTGACTCACCCTGTATATATATATATATATATGTATATATATGTATATATATATGTATATATATATATATATATATATATATATATATATATATATATATATATATATATATATAGTTTAAAATATCGATATTTTCATGCAAAATAATCGATTTGTATCGATACTTTATTTTCCGATATATCGCTTGTATCGATACAAAATAGTCTCTAGTATAGTTACATACAATACTCGTTATTCAAGAAAGAAATTAAAAACATTTTATATAGGTACAGCATAAATCTACGTCCACATAAAACTAGGGTTGTGTTTTCAACGGCAATTATCTGTGTTTCGTGAAGTGCTATTCTCGTTAAAACTTTTCGGAAAGAAAAAGTAAAAATATAAAAAATATACAGGGATTTATTCTTTTAAGTCATTGTAAATATATTTTCATTTGTAAATCCACGTATTCATTTCAATTTAATTCTAGTCAGGTTCTTGCCTCTTATTTTAATTGTAAGAAGCACTATAAAAAATGAAATTATATCTGAAAAATGTTATCACTTGGGATTTGTAAATTTATAATATTTGTTTCATTATTTTTCAATATGTTTATATTTATATATTTTGTAAATTTAAAAATGAAATTCTGTAAATAAAGAATAAAGTTTACCTAAATTTTGTGAAGCAAATTGTTCGAGGTCATCGAAATTTGAAAGATTCCCTAGGCAGTATATTTTGAACTTCACTTGTAATCATTGTTTTAACGCGTGGCGTATGTAGTAAAATTTCAAGTTTAGAAAAGCCTGAATCACATTATTGTGCCAATAAAGGTTTATTTCTTCTATAAGAAAACCTAGAGATTTATTGAAGCGACAAAGTTTATGAATATTAATAAAAAATTAGCTTGCTTTTTTTGTGATTTTCGTCAAGTATTTCGTAATTACAATCTTTCTACTTTAGTTGAAGCCTCTAACGACTGTCGTGCATTCCTTGATTAAGCATGAAGTAACATTTCGAGTGTAGAAACGCCTGAAAATTTGGATTTAACAGAAGCGAGTCGCGCCACGGAAAATCCAAATTTTCAGGCGTATCTCAACTCGAAATTTTACTTCTTGTGCCACGCGTAGTAAACACTGATTTAAAGTGAAGTTCAAGAACATATACAACAACGGGCATAGGCGAACCAATATACATTAATGATATTGACTTCAGTATAATCACTGTTTTAATTAATTAGTTTAAAGCTTTTGACTCGCCTTTTATTCACCTGAATAAAACGCAAATCAAATGATATGTATACAGATGTACAGATAAAAAGTAGTCTGTTTACCGATATATTAGCTTAATTAATTAACAATATGCTGGTAAAAAAAATGGCAAATTACCAGTAAATTTTGTATAGTATTTTGTGTACGATTTTCTGTAAAATCCGTAGCTACAGCAGCACAACAATATAACACAACACGAATTGCGAATAGAATGGCGGAATTGCAGAATGGCGAGGGTACTTAATAAACGCACATTTTGTACTATTTCTCCCCTATCCGCAGGCATGTACATGTATTCGTGTGGTATCGAATGCTGTATATATTTCTAAATGATTTATGGAAATATCTTTTTCTATCTTATATACATATGCTGTATCAGGGGCTTTAAAACTTTTCTGCAAGCGGCACGAATTTTTAACCCTGCTCATAAAAGTTGAAAAACGTTACGATGTAACACTGATCCGGCCGAATTTATAGGTTTTCATACTACAAATTTTCCTAAAAATAAAGTCTCGGCCATGTCGCAATTTTTGTTATATCACCCAGAAACCTACTGGACGCCGTTAAACTATTTCACAAATGGTACATTAAATGGCGACTGTTGGCCCATTTAATTCGCGACGCCGGCAAACATTATTTACGCCTGTTATTATAATTTTATTTTTATGTTGGAAAAAAAGGTGCTGCATGAAAAGTCTAATGGTCATCCTTTGGAATAAAACAATTTATGTTCGACATAATATAATGGCGCAGGAGCACAGTTTGTGGGACAAAGAGATATAAATGCCGCCGTTTGCAAATAAAATTTATTAGAGATCACGACTCGAGGAATCGCTACCTACTTCCCTTCTTGCAAAATGTTACCTCTAAGTAGTAGAAACACTTTTATTTCCCCATTCATAATGCTACTTATAATCCCCGTTTTTTTTATTGCAGTATTACCGCCCGCTTAACTATTCTAATATTAAAAGATTAAATGCCTTAAACTTTCCACATTTTACTGCACATAAACTTTGTTAACCAAATATTATCTAACTAACCTTCTATACTTATACATACAGGAGATTTTTCTGCGAGTATACATATCCCGATGTATTCTCCATAAATGTTCAAGAGTTCGTTGGTGTTATTAAAATGTTCGATTGTAAATTTATAACGAGTTTTTCCACCCCTTGATTAGGCATAAAGTAAAATTTTGAGTTGAGATAAGCCTGAAAATTTAGTTTGGTCGACCAAAACCAAATCTTCAGGCTTTTCTAAACCCAAAGTTTTATTTCATGCGCCACAAGTATAAAACACTAAAATATCGCAAAAGAAAAAATATATACTGCAAAATCAGTAACAAAAATAATCCACTAAAGTAGAATTTAAAATATATTACTAAACAAGATATTTTCAAGTTCACATCAATTCAGTGTTTTATACACGTGGCGCATGAAGTAAAATTTCGAGTTTAGAAAATCTTGAAAATTTGGTTTGGTTGTTCCGCTTGGCGGAGCGACCAAACCAAATTTTAAGGCTTTTCTAAACTCGAAATTTTACTTCATGCTTAGTCTGGGAGTGGACACCCTCAATGGACGATCATTTAGAAACTTGTTTTGCAGTATCATTTGTAACATTTATGACATAAAATCGAGTTGATTTTGTTTTGTTTGTTTAAATTTAGAACAAACACAAATTTGGATGCATTATTTGTGTATTAGTAAACTAAGCGTTTTCAAGTTTTAAATATAAATTCTAATAAAAGTTATTAAGAATGAGCAATCCTTGTTTTATTGCAGGATTAATTAAAATATCGTAAAATTAGAAATATACTGTAAAATCAGTAATAAAAATAAACCGCTGTAGCAGAATTAAAAATATATTTCTAAACAAGATATTTTAAATTTCACAATAGTTCACTGTTTTGTACGCGTGGCGCATGAAGTAAAATTTCGAGTTTAGAAAAGCCTTAAAATTTGGTTTGGTCGCTCCGCTTCGCGGAGCGACCAAACCAAATTTTAAGGCTTTTCTAAACTCGAAATTTTACTTCATGCTTAGTCTGGGAATGGAAACCCTCGTTGGACGATCATTCAGAAACTTGTTTTGCAGTATCCTTTGTAACATTTATGACATAAAATCGAGTTGATTTTGTTTTGTTTATTTAAATTTAGAACAAACACAAATTTGTATGCATAATTTGTGTATTAGTAAACTAAGCGTTTTAAATTTTTAAATATAAATTCTAATAAAAGTTATTGAGAATGAGCAAACCTTGTATTATTGCAGGATTGCTTAAAATATCGTAAAATTAGAAATATACTGTAAAATCAGTAATAAAAATAAACAGCTGAAGCAGAATTAAAAACATATTGCTAAACAAGATAAATTAAATTTTACAATAGTTCACTGTTTTATACGCGTGGCGCATGAAGTAAAATTTCGAGTTTAGAAAAGCCTGAAAATTTGGTTTGGTCGCTCCGCTTCGCAGAGCGACCAAACCAAATTTTAAGGTTTTTCTAAACTCGAAATTTTACTTTATGCTTAGTCTGGGAATCTAAACCCTCCTTGAACGATCATTTAGAAGCATGTTTTGCAGTATCCTTTGTAACATTTATAACATAAAATTGAGTTGATTTTATTTGTTTGTTCAAATTTAGAACAAACACAAATTTGTATGCATTATTTGTGTGTTAGTAAACTAAGCGTTATTAATTTTTATATATAAATCCTAATAAAAGTTATTGAGAATGAACAAACCTTGTTTTATTGCAAGTTGAATTAAAATTGAACATTTGACAAACAAATTGCAGAAGCAAATTATACTGAAATTATGAACCAGTTGTATTTACACAAATTATGGAATTATTATTTTAACAATTTTTATTGTAACGTTTTTATTGTAACTGAATCGAATTTAATCATTATTTGCGTTTGCAATTTTGTTAAAACTTAACAAAATTGCAAACGCAAAAAATGATTAAATTATTCATAAAGAATGGAACTTAATTTATAACCAAAAATACACTGATAAAATAAATATATGTTACAGTGAAAATGTGAAATCAGTTTAAAGTGGTTTTTCCTAGTAAAAACTAGTTCGAGTATAAACGTTTTGTGAAAACTAGCTTCAAGTAGTCAATTCTACTAGCTGCTAGATATTTTCAGTAAAACGTAGTATTACCGTAGATTTCAACCATACTTGAGTTTTGCTTATGTTAAAAACTTGAACGTAAGCAAAAATCAAGTATGGAGAGTTGAAATCTACGGTTTCATTGTATTCGAAAAGCAGATTAAAAACAATTGCGAGATGGATCAAGCGAACAAGTGGAGGAATCGTCTCCAGGAACCAGTGTTGTTATAATTGAAGAAAACTCCTTAATATAAAGAATTTTAGCCATAAATAATGACTAATGAATAAACGAATATTATGTTTACATTTTAAAAAACTTGTGTGTTATTTTTAAGATAAATAGAGTTTTTTTAAAACTTTACACTAAATCATTGTTGAATACGCCTGGCGCATGAAGTAAATATTTCGATTTTAGAAAAGCCTGAAAATTTGGATTGGTCGCTCCGCTTCGCGGAGCGACCAATCCTAATTTTCTGGCTTTTCTTAACTTGGAATATTTACTTCGTGCTTAATCAAAGAGTGGAAAACACGCGTTCCAATATTATTCCACACATAAATAACTATGAAGAATTTAAAGTATGAAGAAAAATTAAATACTTACTTAGTTTTATTTTAATTTACTCTAATAAATTTGCAATTGATTTAAAGAAAATGAACTTGTTTTTCGCCAGATATTTAAATGAGTTTACATAAAAGTGAATATTTTATCTTACTTTAAACAGAATTCAAATATCTTGACTAGTATTTTTTCAAAAATGCAAGTTTTTGTTTTAGTTTTATAAAGAGGAATTCCTTTGTATTTAACGAAAGTTTGAAAATTTGTGCAAAAATCAACAAATTATTTAATCTTACTTTTTTTATAAATAAAATAATTAATTTAAAGTTGTGTAAATTCTGTATATTTTTTGACTGAAAAATCAATTACTATTTGCAATATGAATCGATTATTCAGTTAAAAAAATTATTTAATTTATACAGAATTCAATACATTTTAATATTCTTTAAAGAATAAAAAAAAAGACCTCTATTGGCATAATTCTACATTACATCCATATCTACTAATCGCTGCCCCCTCTCTTCCTTCTGCTTTCATTCTCTTCCCCCAACTTCTCTAGCGTCCTTACCCCGGCCCTTCTTATTCCCACCCATTCCTCCTTCACCCCCTCGCACTCTTCTGCCAAATGACTCCACGTATCCCTCCCCCGCTCACACATTACACACCTCCCATACTATTCTCCTATCCACACCTTCCTTTCTCTCTCCCCTGACCCCCACACCTCGCCCTCGCCAGCACCACTCTTTCCTCCCTACTCCATCCCCCCTCCACCAAATATCTCGGCATTCTCCTATGAACCTGCCACCTCCCGTACCTATCGTTGTATTCACTCCTCTCTATACACCCTTGTCTTTCCTGTGCTTCCACCTCTTTCCCCTTCTCTTTCACCCACGCATCCATCTTTACCCCATTCCCCAGCCACTCCATTACCTTCGCCTCCGACAAACCCACCCTCTCATACATTCTCCTTCTCTCGCTCCTCCATTTACTCTCTCACCCATTCACGCACGCCACCCATACCGCCTTCACCAGTCTCTCTTCCTCCAGGTCCCATAACTTTATCTCATACCTAGCCATTCTCACCATTTCCTCACATTCTAGTTTCTCTCTATTCGTTTCCTGTAGTACTATGTATCCGGGTGTCGACCTTTCCAGCCCCAACATACGCTTCAAGAACCACAACTGCCCCCTCTCTATACACTCATACCCTCTCGTCCCCCATACTTCCACTCCATTCATTATCACTGACCTCACACACGCATCCCATACTTTACACGCCACTCTTACATTATTCCCCATCCACTTCCCCCACTTTTCCCACGCTATCCCAACCGCCTTTCTAGCCTTCCCCTACACCCACCTCACATGCTCCTCATACCCTCTCGTCCCTTTGAACAAAAACCCTAAATACTTGAATTTTTTAACCCTCTCAATCACCTCCCCCTTCCACTCTAATTCCTTCACCCTCACCCTCCCCTCCCTCCTTTTATTTCTGAATCTCATCTATTTCGTTTTTCTAACATTTACGCTCAACCCCCTCTTATCCATAAACCTCTCCGCCCTTTTCAGCATATCCTTCATCCCTTTCCACTCTCTTTCCAGCACCATATCATCCGCATATGCCAACATCCACACCTTACTTCTACCAATCACCACCCCTCACCCCGCCACCCCGCCTGTTCTTTCCTCATCACCTCCTCTAACTCACCGGCCTCAATGGGCACCCCTACCTAAGCCCCTCCCACGTCCTAAACTTTTCCGACTCTTCCATTCCCACTTTCGCCACAGCCCATGTTTCCTCATACACTCCTCTCACCCACTCTACCATTCCCTCACTCACCCTTCATCTTCTCAGACACTCTAAAAGTCCTACCCTTGGTACCGCGTCGTACGCCGCCTTCAGGTCCACAAACACCGCATACACGCTTCATTTGTCTTCCATCACCTTCTCTACCATTCTTGCCAGGGTAAAGACCTGCCCCCTCGTCCTCTACCCCTTCTAAAGCCACCCTGCGTCTCCGGCAGCAGCCTATATCTTCCACCTCCTCATCTAGCCTATTTTTTACTACCATCATAGTTATCTTGTATCCCGTGCTCATCACCGTTATCTCCCTATAGCAATCCGCATCCTTTATGTATTGGGCACATCCTCCCCACCCTCCATGCTGCAGTATGCTCACTTTTCTCCTCCACATCTGGTTCAGTAGCTCCCTGAATTTCTTCTTCCCCCCTTCCCCAACCTCCTTCCACATCTCTGCCTTCAGCCTATTCCTTCCTGCTGCCTTCCCTCACTTCACCTTCATGAACGCTCTTTCGACCTCCTCCTCCGTGAACTCTTCCTCTCCATCCCCTCGCCTGTCTTCTCCCATCCCTACTGGCACTCCACTACCCTCTCTGCACTTCCTTGTCCATTCCTTCAACGATATCCCTTACTGCCTTTTCCTTTCCTTTCTCCTCAGAACCTTCCACATTTCCGCCTCGTTCTTGCGTTCTTTAAAGAATAGTTGAATATCTTCACTGGTTTTTCGGACAGTGATTTTTTCAATGTACGAGTATACATTGTAAATTGTGAAACAGTTGTTGCTTTTATAAAAGAGTAAAATTTGACAAGTGTTTCCACTCCCAGGTTAGCATGAAGTAACATTTAGAGTTAAGAAAGTCCTAAAAATTAGGCTTGGTAGCGTAATTTGGATAATTTTTTATAATTAGAAGTTTTTTTCTGTAATTAGGAGTTTTGTTTCATTGATTAAGAGAAATAAAGATTTGGAGATTATAAAAAAAACAAGTCTCTGTAAGTTTTTAATTAAATCTGATGTTTAAATTATTTTCATTTTATTACGGAAACAGATGTAAATGACCATGCAGAAAATTTTTATTTAAAAATTTTAAGCAATTTCACCTTTTTCATGTGTGATAAGAATTTATGTTAAACAAACGATATTTTAACAAAAAAAGACAACTTTCACCATAAAAACAGCCAAATGAAGAAGATGAAATAAGTACGATTATCTATTATTGAATGTAAAATGTTAAAGCTACGATAGAAAAGATCATTTTTAGTACCTTAATTCGTGGGTCGTTTGATAAGTATGGAAATTTCTATGAAATGGTTACACAATCCATTTGGTGAAGTGCCATCTCGAAAGATCCACTCTTCAAATTTCAAGCTAAACTTAGCAGTTTCTGCAAAAATGAAAACAAAATAAATCCCGTGCAATGATAAAACCATTTATAGAAAATGATACGAATTGGGCTATGAATTAATTCCTCACCTATCCTATTCTCCAGATCTGGTCATGTGCGATTTCTTCCCGTTTCCAAACTTAAAAATGTTGTTCGATGGGAAGAAATTCTCGTAGAATAATACCTGAATCCAGCGAGTTTCCAATTTTTCAATAACGTCGAAAAATTAGACTGTCTGAAAATCTGTATAAAACCTATGCAGACTTTCAGACAGTCTATTTTTTCGACGTTATTAAAAAATTAAAACCCGCCAAATTAAGCGTATAGCCTTTAAAAGAGACTATCTTGAAAATTAAAACAGTTTTTTTTCCAAACTTATCAAAGTGGGTCGTTTGATAAGTTTGGAAAAAAAATCTGTTTTAATTTTCAAGATAGTCTCTTTTAAAGGCTATAAGTCAATAATTCAATAACAAATAAGTCAATAATTTCCCATATATTCAATGGCTTTTACCTAAATATATTGTGATTTACCAGTAAATTATTAGTATACCGATTTTCATTCACAAATTATCGTTAAATATGAAAAATTCGGTAAGTTTAGAAACCCTAGTGACAATCTACTGCCCGAAAATGCATTTCAGGGTAATGGTTTTATTCATACTAACGTTACATTAATTGTCTTTAATGCTCCTTTATAATTTCGTGGCATGAAAAATGTTTTTTCTTTATACTTTCAAAGTGATTTGTGAGATTAATAATAATTATTATTGTTTAAATTTATGGCGTTGAAAGGTTTCCGTGTAGAGACTTATTCGAGCGGTTCCCGTTTTAAAAAGTTAGAACATAAAAAAGTTTTGAAAGGGCGTCGGAGGTGAAAAGAAACAAAGAGACGGTTGAGTTTTTCCGCCCAGATAAAAAATAGTGTGTTTTGATATGTCGACGGTGTCCGGACAGCGATGTTTATGGGATGGATGGGGATGGTGGAGTGGAATTACGCAGAAATATATCTTTTGTGCAATGGTGGAACGGTAATGAGTCGGTAGTTGATGGTGTGGCGTATTGAAGGAGCGGAACGGAACGAAACGGATGGTGTGATGGATGCAACTTGTTTGTGTTTTATTGTCGTCGCAGTAATGAGCAACCCCGGCATGATTTTTATTGTTACAGTTACAAGGGGAGTACGTAGTATTCAGAATGTGATTGCCATTTAAACTGCAAATAAATGTTATTTCCTTAATGGGGGCTTACGGCTCGTATATTTTTGAAATTTCCTGTAATCACTGGTGCAGTTAAACTGTAAGTATATTAGTTAACATTAATCAAGTCCACTAGCTGGAGATAAATGCGAAATGCGAAATGCGCAATGCTTTATTTGTGTATATAAGCTTGTGCTTATTTACCTAATTTGCAAACCATTATGATATGCTTATTTATAAGCACTCTTCCCGGTAAGTCGTTTAAACGAGAGTAAAGAACGTCAAGATATCACTAATCTGGAAAGCGGACCTTTGCCGCCTCGGCAAGCGCTTTCGCCGCTTTCGCCGCGCCGCGACGCTACAAGTGCAAGCACACTTGAGATTCTTGAGGGCTCTCACAAACCTAAACAGTGTTTATTCGCGCGCAAACATTGCCCGCTGCCAGCGAGATATGTACGGAGACCGCTTTTACCTTCCTACATTTCATGCTAACACTACACCCTAAATTACACGCTCCGCGTTATGGGAAGCGGGAAGCGGGGCTGGGGGTGTGGGCTAGTGATAACGGGGGCGGCGACAATTTCATTGCAAATGAAATGTTTTTTAACCGAGCTTATTAGGGGGTGCGTAATCATATTACACGCTCCTGTCGCCGGTCTACCGTCAAATCTGTCATTGAACTTTACGTGAATACAACATCTAGATCTACATCTACATCCATGTAGACATTCACGCTTCCAACTAGGAATCATATTTTCTGAAGGCTTTTCAAAGCGCAAACACAAATCCTTATTACGTGAATTTATCTTCGTCATAATTTCACCGGGATACTGAAAGAACCGTGCACGCATGGTGTTGGAACGCGTGCGGGTTCATTATAGCATTATACCGGGTATAGACAATTTCAAACAAAATTAAAGCGCGGCTCATATCACTTAATATTTATTAAACCATTATAACAAGATTAATTAGGATGAATAGGACCCAAAAAAGTGTGCCGCCCCACAGCGTATACATAATATAATGTCGAGCCCCGATAAACACAATTAAATACGTTAGATTATGAGTGACCAACCCGCAGCCCGCGGGCCGCATGTGGCCCGTCGGGTTTCCATTTGAGGCCCGCGGAGCTGGGCCGTTGATCGAACATTTCAATGTTTATTCTACATAAACCACAATATTTATGAAATTCACTGTAAACAATAAGAAAATGTCCTTTTTTCAAAATGTGTAAAAACTAAAATTCCCGCTTTCATATTATGTTTATACGGGAGATGTTTCATTTAAGTATACATATCCTGAAGCATAATACTTTGTAAATATTCAGAAGTTCGTTGTTTTTATAAAAGTGTTCAATTTGAAACTTCTAACGAGTGTCTCCACTCCCTGATTAAGCATGAAGTAAAATTTCGAGTTTATAAAAACCTGAAAATTTGGTTTGGTCGCTCCGCGAAGCGGAGCGGCCAAACCAAATTTTCAGGTTTTTCTAAACTCGAAATTTTACTTCATGCGCCAGGCGTATAAACTGATTTAAGGTAAACAATGTCACGTTGAGAATGTTATTGTCGACGTGTCGAATATCACGTCAACGTTATTTGTTTATTTATTTACGGATTTCTCCTTTTTACAGTATTACAAAAAATAGGTACATATAAATTACAATATATAAATATCGCGCCCAACACTTAATAAATTATACTAAACAGAAATGTTAGTAATTTATACTAACATCCAAATCAATGAAAGATAAGTGGCGTTTAAACACATTATATGAGTTTGAAAATGTTATAAAATTTGGATTTAACATCAGTATGTTAAAATACCGCATTATGCGTGAAACCAGGCTATGATTGCCATAGTTTGTGTGCTGAAAGTTTAACCTGAACAATGGCCTGTTACGAACAGTTGTATTTAAAAAGAAATTAAAATTCAATAAAGAAATTAAATGACCGGAATTCACAAGTCCATTTATCAGCTTAAATCCATAACACATATCCAGTGTTACCCTTCATAATTGTAGGGATTTTAAGTTTATTGTAGTTAGGATATGCGACCGACTGTACTGCACCCGACCAATGCCCATTCTAAATGAAACCAGCAATAGAAATTTATTTTGAACTTTCTCAATTGACTCAATATGGTTTTTGTAATTAGGAGACCAGATAACCGAGCAGTATTCTAACTGCGGTCTTTCCAAACTAACATACAGAGTCCTAAACGTATCCAAAGAGAACTGTTTGGAAAATCTGTTAATAAATCCTAGCGTACAATAAGCTTTACTGGTAACATTTATAAAATGGGGAACAAAGGTCAAGTGACTGTCAAAAACTACACCTAAATCGCGTACCGTGTCAATCCCGGGTAATCTACAATTGTTAATTGAATATTCAAATTTAATACATTAACGGCGACTAATAGAAATAAATACACACTTTTTTAAATTAAGATGAAGATGATTTCTTGAACACCAATTTGATAAATTATTTAAGTCTGATTGTAAAATATTGTTATCACTGAATTGTTCGATTTTTCTATATAGTTTTAGATCATCAGCAATCAAGAATTTACTTTCTTTAATAACACTGCCAATGTCGTTAAAAAGAAGTAAGAAAAGAATAGGGCCACACACTGGAAATAAAGTTGTCGATTTTAACGAACTGTTTACGCTCACGTAGGTAACTATCGAACCACTTTACAATATTTTCACCGAAGCCAAGGTCTACAAGTTTATTTAAGAGAACAGAATAGCTAACACGGTCGAAAGCTTTGAAAAAATCAGTATAAACTGAACTAACTTCATGGCCGTTTTCCAAAGCCCTTAACAAATACATCTGGCAAGATAATAAGTTAGACGTAGTAGACCTGCCTTTAAAGAATCCATGCTGCTCGTCACAAATGATATTTTTTTAGTACCACATAAGTTGGTCAGATATTAATTTGTCAAGTATTTTAGGGATTGTGGACTGAATAGAAATGCCCCTATAATTTTGTATAACATCTCTCTTGCCATCTTTAAAGATTGGATTTATATATGAATATTTCCAATGATTTGGAAATACAGCAGACTTGATAGATTTATTAAACAGTGATTCAATCGGAGTGGTAAGAGAGTATATACACCTTTTTTTAAAAATACGGCGGTAAACCATCTGGTCCACTGTTCAACGAATCTTTTAAATCATTTATTGAACTAAAAATGTTGACTATTTGTAAAACATTACTGACGTTGACAATGTCGACGTTGACTATTTGTAAAACATTACTGACGTTGACAATGTCGACCTTGTTTTTATAAGTACAACATTCAAAGTATTCACCATATTGCATAACATAAGCCATAAATGGTATTGTTGACATTTTCGCCTTTGTTGACTTTCTCGACATTGTGGCATGTTAATTGTTTTTCATTATTTATTATTCATTATTGTTTATATCAATAATTTTTATTGCTTTTGCTTAATTATTATTCATTATTGCATATTTCTGCGTCTTCAAATGAGATGAAAATACAGGGTGCCTGTTTTTCGAGCGGTACTATTGGGATCTTGCTTATTTGAAGAGATAGAGAATCGTTTAAATGGGGGAAAAGTTGCGTATTTTAGTGCTTACTAATAATCTGCTTTCACATTTTAATTATCTTAAATTGTTTCGATGTAATTTTAAAAATAATAAAATTTTTGATATTTAAAATTTGCCCATATCTCCGTTATTTTTGATCTTACTCCAAATTTATAAAAACATGCTTGGAGCAACTTTTTATGACTCGACTTATGCAATAAGGTATAAAACTGCAAAGCGATTCGTTATTGTTTTTCCAGACACAACTTTTGTTTTTCTTATGTGCGCATATGAAGATATGCATATCACTGAACAGCATTTTTAAGCTGATTTCAATGATGTGTCACGTGTTTACCTTTTAAAAATTCATTGTTTTTACGCTATAATGCCATGGAAACAACCGCGCAATGTCCACAAAAACTGTTTATTTGTGTAAGAAAAAATAACCAATCAATAATAATCTTTCTTTTAAATAAAATTTAAAAATTGCATAACAACTTGAACAACACCAATAATTAAACAAAAGCTTACTTGTGGCATATCGCTGAAATCAGAGTTAAAAATGCATTTTAATGATGTGCATAAGTTTGTATGTTTTCTTAAAAAAATAAAAGTTGAGTGTATAAACCAAAACAGAATCGCTTTGAATATATTAAACGGCAACCATTCATAAAAAGGTGCCATAAAAAAGTTTTTACTGAATATGAAAAAAATTTAAAATAGCGGAAATATGGACAACATTAAAAAAATCGAAGTTTTCAGTATTATTCGAAATACGACGAAACAATTGAAGATATTTCAAATGTGAAAGCAGATTATAAATAAGCACTCAAATTCGCAACTTTGCCTCCATTTAACCGATTCTCTATTCTCTTCAATAAGCGAGATCCCCATAGTGCCGCTCGAAAAACGGGCACCCATTTTTTTCTTTTAAGTATACTTATCCTGATACATACGCCGTAAATTTTTAGGCATTCGTTGTATTTTTAAATCGTAAAGTTTAACATTTCTAACTAGCGTTTCCACTCCTTGATTAAGCATGAAGTAAAATTTCGAGTTTAGAAAAGCCTGAAACTTTGGTTGGACTCCTCCGCCACACTCGTTTGAAGCATCAAATTGAATTTACTTCATGCATCACGCGTATAAACAAAATATGAAATGTAATAAGGTAATTTAAAATATACTGCCTACTTTACAATATTTTAGATTGTAAAGTAGGCAGTATATTTTAAATTGTTTCATTATATTTCATTTTTATAGGCCTGACGAATGAAGTAAACTTTAGAGTTTAGAAGAACCTGAAAATTTGATTTAATCGTTCTTCAAAAACAACGAATTCCCTAAACTTTACAGCTTGTACATCAGGATATGTATCGCGCCAGCAGTTTCAAATTTTTGAACTTATATAAAGTCAAAATTCTGGATCATGCTTAAGCAAAAAGTGGAAACACGAGGTAAAAATGTAATGTATGTTATAAGAAGTTTATATAATTACTAGCAAGTACAATTTACCCGGTGAATGGACCATACAGCGAGTTTTTCTTTTAAGTATATAAATCTCAATTATGTGCTGTAAATGTTCAGACATTAGTTGTTTTTTTTAAGTTCAATTTAAAGCCTAAAACGAGTGTTTTCCACTCCCAGGTTAGGCATGAAGTGAAATTTCGAGTTTACAAAAGCCTTAAAATGTTTAGGCTTTTCTAAACTCGAAATTTTACTTCATGCGCCAAGCGTATTAAGCTTCGCGGAGCGACCAAACTAAATTTTCAAGCTTCTCTAAACTCGAAATTTTACTTCATGCTTAATCAGGGAGTGAAAACCCTTGTTAAAAGCTTCAAATTGAACGCTTATCAAAACAAGAGCCTACTCAAAACAAAAAATCCCTGTATGTATACGTAAAAGTAAAATTCGATGTATAATTATACAAAAAAGTTATTCGCTATTGGAAAGTATTGAATTAATAATAAAAGCAAGAAAGGGGATTTAATATGATTAGTAAGGTTGAGTGTAATAGCTAAATGATCTTTAATGTTTACACAGTTAAAACGGTTAAGCCAATTTCCTGAATTTATACAATGTAAGCATTTCAGTGAATTAAAGCGAGGGTAATTAGCTTAGCAGCGTAGTTACGTGATTTTGAATATGAAAGTGATGATTGTGTGTGCATTATATTTTCTATTACAGAAGTAGCTGAATTTTTCGCCTAATTATATTTATAATAATTAGGTTGTTCCTTTGAATGCACGTCTGGGCGAGCCGCGGTGTAAACGGTGTTTTGCATATTTCTAATTGTGTTTAAAAATCTCCTTATGCGATGCAAATTGCTATCTTTTAATTCTTGTTTCTTTTTCACCTAATTATATTGCGTTATCTTGGTGGAGCTTTGAAGCGGGGTCCTCGTCGGCGCCGCTTAATGCAGAGCACAAATCCGCGCCGTTTTCTCCCCCTTTTGGTCGCTATCTGTTATTCATAGCTCGTAACTCGTTACGGGCACCGTTATTTTATTATTATAAATATAAAACGAAACCGGAACTAAATGAAACTAAACAACCGTTGCATTGTATGGAATTTTATGTTGCAATTAAAGCAACAGGGCTTGTATTAGCTGCGGAAATACTGCATGGAGGAGCAAGGTATTCCGCTGTACCTCACTTGGTGCTAATTGTTATTAGTATTTCGAGCGTCGTAATTCTACATTTAATTTTACAATGAAATAACAATTTCTTAGTAAACGTATCCCCCAAGGGAAAATAGGGAGAAGATTGTAACCGGTGTATCTGTGCCATGCCAAGGGTGGATCTGTATGGGGAAGTGGAAGTGGATGGGGATGTGGATGTGAAATGGGGTGAGGATCAGAACAGGGACGTGCGCGACAAACACGTGCTATGCGATTAAATATATAAATTAAGTAATCGAGGTAGCGGGATTATTGTTTTCTTGGCCGACTCCGTTTTCCTCGTGAACGGACTTAATTATGAATCGCGCGGATACATAATTTAATGAAAGGTGGATCCTGCCGAGACTTTATCCTTTATCTATTTAATTAAACGGCTTATTTTTCTCCTTTGTTGTTCGCCGACATCCCACTGGTGCGGTCTTATCCAGGCTGTCCCACTCTGGAAAAGGAACAGTATTGTTTCTGTCCGGGATATTAGATAGGAGCCGTATTTAGTCCGGGTGGCGGCGGCGGTGTTGTTTAGTAAAAATAAAGGAAGGATTCGTATCGGAAGTCGCCAGTTTAGGAATTGATGGAATAGAAAACCAGCCAAGCATGTAGTTTGGGTTTCCTGGGTGTATTGAGAGTGTTTACATCGACGAAGAAGAGCCGGTCCAGTAAAGATGCGGCTTGAGCAACGTAGGCCAATATGGTTCTAACTAGAAACTCGTGGACGCGGAAACAACCTTAATGATTTCCCCTCGAGATGTATAAAGCCTAGGCTGGTGGGTTATTGCTGAAACAATAGAACTACTCTATTCTTATTTTATGCAATTACCGCTGCTAGAAAAATGGAAATCCAATTTTTAATACTCTGCAACCCCACCCCTCTATTGTTCGATCGCCTCTTTATAACAACCCCACCTTTTCTCCCCTATCCCCCTTTTTAAATTAACCACCTAATTAAAATAACAAAAACATATTTCCCAAGCGCCCCTTCCATTATTCACCACTTTCACTCACTTCACCTAAACTTACGTTATAAAATTTGCACCCGCTTTACCTAATTCCCTCAAATACCATAAAAGTAACGACAATTTACGATTACAACACATTAACATATCCCTTTCAGCAGAAAAAAAAAATAACGCATGATATGTGAAGTTCGTTTATTTAATTAATTACACCATTCTCAATTAAATACTCCGAGGCATGCATTTAAAGTAATTAAAACTCAGCAAATAAAAATAACATAATTAAAACATGCAATACCCGTCAGATAAAAATAATGAAAATCACCTCAGCCCCGCGACAAACTAATCATCATAAAATAAAAAATCGGTTTACGATTTTTGGCCACGTGATTTTAATTGATTATATCAAAAGGGTCGTAGCTTTTACCACAACTTGTAAAATAAATAAAGCCGCTTTTGAATTCGTCTTAAAGTGATTGTAATATTTCTAAAACCCTTCAATATATTAAAGAGTTGTATTGATTTTGATTGAAATTAAGTTATAACTTTATATCAATCAAAATCAATAAAGTATAAAATAAAATTGCCATTACTCTGTAGTCAAATGTTTTTTATTTATTTAATTGAACTTAATAAAACACTAACACATTTTTTAGAATTTTTTTTTATGTAGAAAGTGTAAGTCAGTTTTATTAAGTTTAATTATAGTGTAAGTGTTTTATTAAGTTTAAATAAAATTATCTCGTTACGTCAACTATATAACTGCTCGGCCGTTAACAAATTGCGTGCTATGTGTTTCATATATAAAAGACAGTAATATACCTGCAGAGGCCACGTCTTTGATATCTGTAAGCCAGGTACGTTTTTATTGACGGCGATGTCATTTAAATATGAATGACGCCACAGTGTTTATTTTAGTACAAAATGTTAGTACAAAATACATACAAATAATGTAAAATAACATTTTGGTCCCCAACGTCATTTCCCCGATGACAACCTAGCCAAGCAATGTGTTAATGGGTTAAACAAAGCAAATTGTTCCATGTGCCTTTCTTAGATTTATGAATGGCAGACTTACGCTACAAAATATCTGTAGAAAAGTGAGCTAAAGTTTCGCATATATAAATGAATAAATCAATGCCTAGTTACGAATAACAATAACAAATAAAAACCACTAGGGCTCGAGTAAATATCACAGGCAAATATTATTGACAAATTGAAGAAACTATAACAGATTAAACATTACATTAAATTAATGTAAAAGGCATAATACTGCAACTAAATAAACATACGCAAAGTATACAATATTAAAATGGTCTTAAAATAAATTTTACAGGCAATTTTCCAGAAATAATGTACAAAGCATGACTGTAACTACTACTACACAAACCAACAAAATAACAAAATAAAATGATTTACAACTACATAAAATAAAATACGCCAACTTTACAATTTATCAATAATATCTAACAAATTCATTCCAGTCAAATGTATTTGAAATCCTAAAAGAGAGGGCTAGGATAACAAAAAGTTGTATTTGCTGTTCATCAAATTACAGATTCGTAATATTCTACAAATATGACCATTCAATTTTTCACAGAACCTGTTGTGAAACATATTTAATTAATAGTATAACGTTAAATAAAACATTAAGTTGGTTTCACTGATTTTTATTTTTATTTCATCTAGTTTCGACCTAGGTCATTATCAAGGAGATATTTTATCTCCTTGATAATGGCCTAAGGTCGAAACTATTTGGAGTAAAAATATAACAAACCGAGTGGTTTAATCAATGTTCTACTATTTTACAAATAAGCTTAAACTAACCATAACTTGTAGAACAGTGGTTTTCCTCTGTGTATCTATTATAAGAAAACGAAAAACGATAGAAAAGATCTGAACAGAGGTTCATAAATAGGATAGAGTAAGGTCCCTTTTAAGGATAGTTGCATATTTTTCTGAATTTGGAGACTGAAGTAATGACGTCATCGAATATTTTTTTCCCAGAAACATACCTATATTTTTGGATATTTAAAAAGAGCCAAATTTTCTGAATAAACTTAGTACAGAAAAAAATTTGCTATCTTTTTCCGTTGAAAAATTATAAGCAAAGAAAGTATTATCAAAAATTCACAATTGTCACGATTTGAACACGTAGCCTTTTTAAGCAAATATCAAAGTCACATCTGTCAATAATTAAACATTATTAATTATTATTATTAATTATCATTAAATAAACATTAAAAAACACTTAATACGCATAAGTTACAATAAATAAATATCGCGCTTAACGCTGAACAAAAAACACTAAACAAATTACCACAGAAAGAAACAAAATATGTAGGCAATTTTTCTTTTAAATATTCCAAGTTAACAGATGGTGTTTTGTAAACTTTGTTTTACAAAGTTTCCCACAAGGAGACGTCTAGTGGGGTCAAGTCCGGTGATTTAGGCGCCCACTGTATCGGTCCATTTATACCTATTCAATTTTCTCCATAAGTTTAATTTAAATATTGTTGGACAACTCGTGCTTTATACGGAGGAGCTCCGTCATGCTAAAAATACATGTTTGCTCGCAGCTGTAATGGCACATTTTTGAGAAGCACAGAAAGTTGTTCTTGAAGATATTGCAAATATTGACCAATCAAATGCCTATACCAAACGTTAATATCGAGGTGTCCTTGGTTTTCAATTGGATTGACAAAATGTGGATTTTTAGTAGCCCAAAAATGTTAATTTTTTTATTGGGCTTACCGTTACTAACAAAAACGGCTTTTATCCGTCCACAGCACATGCTGGAAAAATCGATTGTCATTGATCTCTAAGTTTACCATTACTTGGGCACAATAATTAATTCTTCGTTGTTGATGTTAATCTGACAAGTATTCGAAGTTGTGAAGTTGATAATCGTAGTACCCATTTCCTTCCAAAATGTGTCGTACTGAGCTATATTTTAAATTTAACTCACGATAGGCTTGTCGAATCTAGTTCCTTGGATGGTCTTGAAAATACTGCAAAACAGTGGCAACAGTATTGTCAGAATTTATCTTTTTAGCAATTTGTCTTCCCTTTCAAGCAGAAAATGCCTCGTTGTTTACACGTAAATTGCGTTCCAATCTTGTAAATATTTTTAAGGTTGGAATAACACGTTCAGGGTATCTCTGGGCGTATAACTGAACTGCTCTTCTAGGGTTCTTTTGAGATTCTCCATACACTAATAAACATGTCGACTTTTTCGTTATGCGTGATCATTTTTCGAAATTAAAACACAACAAACAATATTTGTGAACCATTAGTTCAGATGCGACATTGTTATTTGCTTTCAAAGGCTACTTGTTTAAGTCGTGGCAATTGTGAATTTTTGATAAACATTTTTTTTAGTTTGCTTATAATTTTTTTAACGAAAGAAGATAGCAAATTTTCTTCTTTGCAAAGTTTATTCAGAAAAATTTGCTCTTTTTAAATATCCAAGAATATAGGTATGTTTCTGAGAAAAAAATATTAGATGACGACATTACTTCAGTTTCCAAATTTAGAAAAATATGCAATTTTGGCTTAAAATGGACCTTAGTCAAACCCATTTATGAACCTTTTTTCAGATTTGTTCTATCGTATTTCATTTTCTTATAATAGACTTGAGACATCGAGTTTCGCTCACCCTGCCTGTGAGGCGCATAGAACTACTTTTTTATTGTGTAATGCAAACTAGTCTGCTAAAAACAGAAAATAGTAGTAAATCGTATTAAGAATCGATGATTTAATTTTTTATGAATAAAACAGCTTGGTGCTTGTTGATTTCTGTTTATAATAAGGCTGAATTTTGATTCACACAATATAAGCTTGATAAATTACAGTACACACGCCTGCTATTATTTTAAACAAATCCGTTTTAAACAGCAATTAGTGGTGAGTTTATTTTATTTACTTTTAATCGGCCCCGACTCCGCCAGGGCCGATACAATGATGAAAAAGCGTTTTAAACGTGATGCTTTACTTGCCAAAACAATTTAACTCCACATTGATTTCACTTTCATTCTCCGTGTCCTATCTGCAATTCCCTTCGAACTTTACAACTCTGGAAATTTGAACAAGATTATTAGTTATTGAAGCAATATATACCCCGAAGAAATTCCATGTTAATCGATGCTGCAATTAACACTCAATATCAAGTCTACCGGGGAAGGTATTTAATAATTATTTGGGTTGATAAGTTTCCTAATTTATAACTTGCCTAATGTATGGACTTTGAATTATACAGGGATTTTTATTAACGCGTATGCTGACATTTTTCAGGCGTTCGTCCTTTTTTAAAGGATTTTAATTTAAAGTTGGCAAGAAGTTTTTCTACTTCTTTATTAAAGAAAAAAAAACATTTATAAAAAATCATTTCAGGTTTAGAAGAGCCTAAAAATTTGGTTTGGTTGCGTAACGCTACGCGACTAAACCAAATTTTCAGGCTTTAGTAAACTCGAAATTTTACTTCATGCGCCACGCGTGTACAACACTGATATATCGTGAAATTTAAAATATACTAGTAAATCAGTAATACAAATAAACTGCTAAAGAAGAATTTGAAATATACTTTAAAACAAGAATATTTTGAATTTCACAATATTTTAGTGTTTTATACGCGTGGCGCATGCAGTGAAATTTCGAGTTTAGAAAAGCTTAATAACCTAACCAAATTTCCAGGCGTTTCTACACTCGAAATGTTACTTCATGCTTAATCAAGGAGTGGAAACACTCGTTAAAGGTAAGTGATTAAACGCTATTAATGTTCCTTGTAATTAATAATTTTATTTACCTCTGAAACAACGATATTGTGATTTACCGGTAAATAATCGGTACATATACTGAATTGAAAAAGACTTTAAATTTTAAATCCCCATTTTCGTTATATACAACATATAAGTTTATAGATTTGTAGATTGATAATGCACCTAACTATGATATTTCGTTGTAAATACAGATTTTAATGACTAGTCTCATTATTTCTTGTATGGTCTGATGCATGTAGCTGCGGCGACATTTAATACCGCTATAAAAATGTTATTGCGTATAAGCCAGGCAAAAAAATCGGAATCGCGAAAAAATGTAAATCGCGATTTTCGGAGTCGCGTTAATTTTTTCCCGCGGACCGCAATTTCGCGCCGAATTGGAATATTTTATGATCGGGGAAAATGTTATGTGGTCATTATTACCCTGATTTCCGACCGGTTCCACTTTTAATTATTTTTAGGGTTAGCCCCATTCAATTTTTCATTTTATGCCTATCGTGTAAACATTGTTCATTGGTTTTATATGTGTACATTTATGACTTATATACAGTTTTATAAGCAGTTATTCAAATAACTTTAAACAAAACAATATATTTAGAATTTAAAGTCTAATAGCAATCGCAAAACCTGATTAGTCCAGTTCGGTTTGTTGTGCATTATTTTCCTAATTTACACTAGGTATTATAATTAAGGAAGGATCTTTTATATATGCTGTAAATCTGCAGATTTTCGTTGTTTTTTAAAAGAGTTCAATTTGAACCTATAAACGAATGTTTTCTACTAAAAGACTAAGCATAAAGTAAAGTTTCGAATTTAGAAAAGCCCATGAAAATTTGGTTTGGTAGCGCAGCGACTAAACCAAATTTTCAGGCCTTTCTAAACTCGATATTTTACTTCATGCTCCACGCGTATAAAACACTGAAATATTATAAAGTTTAAAAGATACTGATTGTTTGTTATTTATCAGTTGATACATTTTACAACCGTTTGTTTCGTCTGTATATGAATATATCCTAAAGTTTTTGTAACAGACATTTTAAAAAAAATATATTATCATGAGCCAAAAAGCTTTCTAAAAATAACATGTTTCTAGGGGATAACATAATAAAAAATATATAGTTTAATAACATAAGCTATATTTCCAACAACAAAAGCGTTTGCGCATTATTATAAACCGATTTTTCGCACGTTGAAATTCTGCTAATAGGCTTAACTATATGTTAAATATTTTATAACTATTTTAATATCATAAAATAGGATATTTTGTAGTAACAAGTCAAAGCACTATCTGAAAATTGATGTATTTAGGGACGTTTAGTGATGTTAGTGGTAATTTACCTCGGCAATTACCACTGGCCTTTTAAGAAAATTTACGGTATTTTACCTTACAGTTCCAGTAACATTAATAACATTCATTTCATGCGCGTTTGCAAAAAGTGTATATGAGAAATTAATTCTGGCTTAACTCGTGGTGGTGAAATATTAATAATAGATATTGAATGTGTTTTAATTAATTTTCTATTATTAATACAAATATTTCATCAGGAGTTAAGTCAGAAAATAATTGGTTTGTTTCACCGATTTATGTTAGGCAAATCAACTGCCTTATTATTAGACCTTACCATACAGTTTTAACACTGTACTAAGAATGATATTAACATTTTCGTATTAATAAAATATTTTAGTAGATTATTATTGTTAGTTTACAAATGATAATTTATTAAAAGTACACCCCTAGTTTGAGGCATAAGATCCGTGATGTAAATAACCTCAAATGTCATAGTAAAACGAATTAATTTAATAAGATTGCTATGATTTATTTAAGATTTATAAATGTACATACCTAAGCAGTATATTTTGAACTTCACATAAAATCAGTGTTGTATACGCGTGGCGCATGAAGTAAAATTTCGAGTTTAGAAAAGCCTGAAAATTTGATTTGGTCGCGTAGCGCTACGCGCTACGCGACCAAATCAAATTTTCAGGCTTTTCTAAACTCGAAATTTTACTTCATGCTTAGTCTGGGAGTGGAATCATTCGTTAGACATAAATTTCAATGAAATAATTCAGCGGAAGAAACGTTTTCACAAACATAAACAATACAACATAACCTTATTTAATTTCTGGCTTAACTCGTGGTGGTGAAATATTAATAATAGAAAATTAATGTGTTTTATTAATTTTCTATTATTAATACAAATATTTTATCATGAGTTAAGTCCGTAAATAATTGGTTTGTTTCGCCGATTTATGTTAGGCAAATCGACAGCTTTATAAATAGACCTCAGCATACAGCTTTAACATTGTACTAAGGATGATATTACTATTTTCGTATTAAAAAAATAATTTAGTAGATTATTATTGTTAGTTTACAACTGATAATTTATTAAAAGGGCACCCCTAATTAAGGGCATGAGATCCGTGGTGTACATAACCTCAAATGCCATAGTAAAACGAATTTATTTAATTAGAGTGCTATGATTTATTAAAGATATATAAATGTACATACCTGAGCAGTATATTTTGAACTTAACTTAAAATCAGTGTTGTATGCGCGTGGCGCATGAAGTAAAATTTCGAGTTTAGAAAAGCCTGAAAATTTGATTTGGTCGCGTAGCGCTACGCGCTACGCGACCAAATCAAATTTTCAGGCTTTTCTAAACTCGAAATTTTACTTCATGCTTAGTCTGGGAGTGGAATCATTCGTTAGACATAAATTTCAATGAAATAATTCAGCGGAAGAAGCGTTTTCACAAACATAAGCAATATAACATAACCTTATTTAATTTCTGGCTTAACTCGTGGTGGTAAAATATTAATAATAGAAAATTAATGTGTTTTATTAATTTTCTATTATTAATACAAATATTTTATCATGAGTTAAGTCAGAAAATAATTGGTTTGTTTCACCGATTTATGTTAGGCAAATCGACTGCCTTATAAATAGACCTCAGCATACAGCTTTAACACTGTACTAAGGATGATATTAACATTTTCGTATTCATAAAATAATTTAGTAGATTATTATTGTTAGTTTACAACTGATAATTTATTAAAAGGGCACCCCTAGTTAAGGGCATGAGATCCGTGGTGTACATAACCTCAAATGCCATAGTAAAACTAATTTATTTAATTAGAGTGCTATGATTTATTAAAGATTTATAAATGTACATACCTAAGCACTATATTTTGAACTTCACTTAAAATCAGTGTTGTATGCGCGTGGCGCATGAAGTAAAATTTCGTGTTTAGAGAAGCCTGAAAATTTGATTTGGTCGCGTAGCGCTACGCGCTACGCGACCAAATCAAATTTTCAGGCTTTTCTAAACTCGAAATTTTACTCCATGCATAGTCTGGGAGTGGAATCATTCGTTAGACATAAATGAAATAATTTAGCGGAAGAAACGTTTTCACAAACATAAATAACACTGGTCTGCAAAAAAATTTTTATTTTCGAGTCCTGACACCATTCCTACTGATTCTTATGTAAAATAACCTCCTAAATCCGAATATGACCTCCGTTTTCCCCATCACCCACCTTTTTCGGGGGAGGCCCCCCCACCTATTTTTATCACATTTCGATAATTTGGAGGGATGAAAAGGATTATTTTAGCCTTTACATTTCTTCTGAGGGGCTAGAGAGGTGAAAAGTTCCAAAACATGAACATTTGTAGCAAGGAGGTAGATTAAATTGTAAAAAAATCAATAAAAATGATCAATTTTTTCCGTTTTTTTCGCAGTTTTCTCACTTATTTTCTACATATTCCAGCTTCCAGCTTCCCCCTTATCCTCCCCCAAATACCCCCAAATAATTAATATATATTGCAACAATATATAGCAACAATAATAAAAATATATAGCAACAGTTCGGAAGATTCACTGTATCACGCTGGCGCTCTCAATACTCCCCCCGTTTCCCCCATCCATTGCAGGGGTGAAAAGGATTATTTTAGCTGTAAAGAATAATAAATAAAAAGTAAAATAATAAATGTAAAATAATAAATAACTAAGATAAGTACCTTCATTTGGTGCTTGCTTTCCTTTTGTACCCTGAGGTAGAAGTTTCTCGTACCAAAAACCAGCAGTACTCTGCTAACATGCTCGCATTCCACTTCCCCGAAAATCTCCTCTCGAACTTAGAGATGTCTTGATGAAACCGTTCCCCGTGTTCATCCGAAACTGCTCCTAAATTTTCAGGGAAGAAGTCCAGGTGTGAGTGAAGGAAATGCACTTTAAGAGACATGTTACACCCTATGGCCTTGTACGCTGACAGCAATTCCTCGACATGAGCGACATAATCATCACTTTTGTTGTTACCCAAAAAGTTCTCACACACGTTTTGGAATGCAATCCAAGCTCGTTTTTCCTTTCGATTCAGGTGTTCAATAAACGTCGAATCTTGGAAAAGTTGTCTAATCTGGGGGCCACGAAAACTCCTTCCTTGATTTTAGCCTCACTAAGACGAGGGAATTTAGTTTTCAAAAATTGAAATGCATCACCGGTCTTGTCCATTGCTTTCACAAACTGTTTGATCAATTCGAGTTTGATGTGCAAAGGCGGCAAGTAAATATTTTCCTTCGGGACCAGAGGATCGTGAGCGATGTTTTTCTGACCGGGAGTAAAACTTTCTCGCAGAGGCCAGTTCCGTACGACGTAATGTTTGTCTCGGGCTCGGCTGTCCCATTCGCATAGGAAGCAGCAGTATTTTGTGAAGCCCGATTGCAGGCCCATGAGTAGAGCAACAACTTTTAAGTCAGCGCAAAGTTTCCAATTATAATCATGGTATTTGATTTTATCAAGGATCCGGCTGATGTTTTCGTACGTCTCCTTCATATCCACAGAGTATGCAACCGGGTGTGATGGTAACTCATTTCCATTGGCCAATAGGACAACTTTCAAGCTTGTCTTTGATGAGTCTATAAACAGTCTCCATTTGTCTGGGTCACATGGCATCTTCAGTTCTATCATCAATGCATTTGAATTAGGGCAGAACACTAAGCCTTCATCTGCCGAAAAAAGTAATTTCAGGGTTGACTGCCTAGTCCTGTAAGAAGAGATTTTTACACCCTTTTCTAAGAGATTCCACTGCTGAAGTCGAGATCCAAGAAAATGAGATTTACTCTTAGGTAACTCCAAATCCCTGACGAGATCATTCCATTTCGACTGAGTAACGAGGTGAGGTATTCGATGAGCTGAATCAGCAGAACACTCTTCATCATCGGTGAACGTATCATAAGATGGTCCAGGCTGTGGCTCAAAGTCTTCCAAATCCGTTTCTGGCTCTAGAGTATAGGTTTTTGGGGGCACTGGGATTGGCAAAGATTCGTAATTGTATGCTTACTTTTGCTAGATAACCCGACGGTGGAAGTCATACAAAAGTAACAATCTGTGAGATGACAGCGAGGTTCGCGCCAAACCATGGGCACAGCAAATGGCATTGATTTACGGGTACCTTAGACCCATTTGGTCACGCTACTGTAACAAGTAGTGCAGCAAACTGTTGGAGCCCAATTCTTGTCCTGATCGCCAACTAGGCAATCAAA
This sequence comes from Philonthus cognatus, assembly GCA_932526585.2. NCBI lineage: Eukaryota > Metazoa > Arthropoda > Insecta > Coleoptera > Staphylinidae > Philonthus > Philonthus cognatus. Next base: position 127,440,724 of record OW052243.1, read on the forward strand.
GTAAAATTTATAAGCAGTTTTAAGAAGCGGAGAAAGGGGTTTTCGTTGCGCTTTTAAAGTCAATTCCCCGCAAACATAGCAGAAGCTATCGAGATGATTTTTACACTCGCGTGGCATAATTAAACAGTAAATAAATGCTCGATATTAATCACAACTCACACTCACGTACTGAAATTCACTTGGAAAAAGCCGGAATTAAAAAATTTCTACCGTTATACACAATTTAAACAACTTGGAAACACAGAATCCCCGCCTAGAGCACCGACAAGTTGACTCTACGATCGCTAGAGATGTACTGAGCGAAGATAAGGATTACAGTGCAGGTCTATAGTGACAAGAGCAATGCAAGTTTAAACCTGTCAAAGCATGAAAATTCCTGGGCAAACCTGTGCGCGCGAGGTATTGAGAGCGCCAGCGTGGTGCAGTGAATCTTCCGAACTGTTGCTATATATTTTTATTATTGTTGCTATATATTGTTGCAATATATTTTTATTATTGTTGCTATATATTGTTGCTATATATTTTTATTGTTTGGGGGAGGATGAGGGGGGATGGAAGCTGGAATATGTAGAAAATAAGTGAAAAAACTGCGAAAAAAAAACGGAAAAATCGATCATTTTTAAGGATTTTTTTACAATTTAAGGGGGCAAATACCCCCCCCCAAATCTACCTCCTTGCTACAAATGTTCATGTTTTGGAACTTTTCACCTCTCTAGCACCTCAGAAGAAACGTAAAGGCTAAAATAATCCTTTTCATCCCTCCAAATTATCGAAAAGTGATAAAAATAGGTGGGGGGCCTCCCTCGAAAACGGTGGGTGATGGGGGAAAACGGGGGTCATATTCGGATTCAGGAGGCCATTTTACATAAGAATCAGCAGGAATGGTGTCAGGGCCGATTTTCATGCCGACCAGTGTAATATAACATAACCTGTAAATGGTTAAAATTTAATTAAATTGAAGTTGGTACACATAAAAAAGCGATGTTGAAAAATACACGTCAACATCAATCGTTCAAAACTAACTAATAACATGTAGATTTTTTTATATTAATATGAATTGACTATATCATGTTTGATCGGGGTTTATAGAAATTAACTAGCATTAAACTCTAATTATATTAGCGGAAATTCTTTTAATATGGCTGTAAGTATTTTATTTTTCTACTTAAAAACTTTTTTTTGAGCACTGAATACTATTTAATTTTTCAGTACGTTTAAATGTTAAGTAAATCAAGTAATTTATTTATTATTTAATCAATTCTACATTTCCCATTTTTTAGAAAAAAAATCTATTATAAATTGTATTTTTCGATCTATGACTTCCCTAGTACAACTTTAACCTTGTATCAATAAAAATAATATTTTTGTATTTACTGTAACATAATAGTATACAGGGTGTCCCACTTTAATTTTAACAGGGGAATATCTCAAAATGAGTGCGTCCAATCGAGATAGTTGCTGAATAAAAAGTTTTGTGGTTCGAAGGGGGACGTCTGATTCTTCCATAAATTTCACCCCCCGACCCCCCAAGGGGTGAATAATAGGGGTGACTTTAAAATCTTAAATAAGAACCCCCAATTTTTATTGCAGATTCGGAAAGAGCATTAAAAACTAGGTAGGTTATAAATGAGAGCTTGTTTGTTTTTTGCAACAGGTGGCGACAAAATTTGATAAATTTGATTTTCTTCGACAAAACATAAAACTAGTGTTTGGCAGACAATTAATTCTTAAAAAATTCTCAAGTCACTTAAAATGAACGCCCATGTAGGTGGGGAAGGGTGCAAAGTTTGTTGACTCCAAAGAAACACCTAATTTTTCATTGAAAATCAAAATGACAAAGTAAAGTTAGGGCAAGGGCTATGTTTGAAAAATACATAATTCACCTTCATGAACTGACCTTCACATCTTGTGAATGAGTGAGAAAAGTGAGAAATGAGAGAGAGAGAGAGAGAGAGAGAGAGAGAGAGAGACAGAAAGAGAATCTTTGAAATTTGAGATGGACATTTTCAGCCCAAATTTAAATATCTCATAACCATTTTTGAATAATTGTTCACTAAAAAAATTGTGTTGGTGGGAAATTCCTAGTAGATGGAAATCATGCAGTTGTTGAATCAAAAGTTTTCTGTGAATATAATGCTTAAATTTTGGGCCTTGATTTGGTTTTCAAGTCAGTTACAGTTCAACGTTTTAAGTAAGATTAAAGCAAGATTTTGGTCGGATTTAATGTTTTATTAGGTGTTCGAAGTGACCGCCATTGTTCCCAATACAGATATTTACTCTTTTTTCAAAGTTTCGCACAGTCGCTTCCAACGTAGGAGGGGTTATAGCCCTGCACGCTTCCCTTATGCGGTCTTTCATGTTTTCACGTGTTGTTCACGGAATACAACACCTTTGATGTAATCGCACACAAAAAATCTGGCGCTGTTAAATCTGGTGATCTGGGTGGCCACTGTATGGATCCTCCACGACAAATCCACGATTGCGGACATGTTTCGTCAAGAAAATTTTGCACATGTCGAGCCCAATGCGGCGGCGTGCCATCATGCTGGAACCATGAACCAATTTTTGTGAGACTACATTAAAGATGTATTTGGCTTGGCTTGTCAATTTTTTAATCATAAATTGTCAACCAAACACTAATTTTATGTTATATCGGAAACAATCAAATTTTCAAATTTCGTCGATTACAGCGCCACCTGTTGCAAATAACAAAAAAGCTCTGAGGTAAAACCTACCTAGTTTTTATGCTCTTTCCGAATCCGCAATAAAAATTGGGGGTTCCCATTTAAGATTTCAAAGTGACTCCTATTATCCACCTCCTTGAGGGTCGGGGGGTGAAATTCATGGAAGAATCGGATGTCCTCCTCCGAACAACAAAACTTTTAATTCGGCAATATTCTCGATTGGACACACTCATTTCGAGATATTCCCCTGTTAAGATTAAAATGGGACACCCTGTATACGTCTCAGAGCTGAGACGAATCCTCGTAAAAAGGATTTGAATCACGAATCCGAATCTCCTAATATGATTCGAATCACGAATACTCGAATAAAGGATTCTTAAGAGATACATATGATTCGAATCAAAGATTCGAATCCTGTTTTTTCGAATCACGAATACAAATCCTTTAAGAATAAATTTGATTTTATTATTTTTTTGCAACCATTAATATATAAATATCGTTACCAGTTGTTTTAACAAAAATATTCAAAACCTTATTATTTATTATTAACCCTGAACATAGTTAATAACAGACTAAATATCTGATTTCCTGTTACTCTGATTAAAGATGTATTTCTGTGTTTCAAATCAGTGTTTTGTACGCGTGGCGCATGAAGTAAAATTTCGAGTTTAGAAAAGCCCGAAAATTTGTCTCGGGTCGCTGCGCGACCCTCGACAAATTTTCACGGGGCTTTTCTAAACTCGAAATTTTACTTCATGCTTAGCCTGGGAGTGGAAACACCCGTTGAAAACTTCAAATTGAACTCTAATATAAAATCGACGAATGCCTGAAAATTACGTAAATAAAAAATTCACTGAATATCATTAAAGCCGGGAAAGTCAGAGAATAGTCATGATATTATATTCAAGCTGATCAAAACACTAACAAAAAAACCATAGGATATTATTAAATTTGTCAAAATCACCAGACAAATTACAAAACACGTAAAAATTTATAAAATTAACCTAAATATTGACAAAAACAATGGTTTCATTGTTTTTGTCAATATTTAAGTTAATTTAACAACATGGGGGTTTCCCACAGAAGAAAGTTATATTAAAAGGCCGGGGAAAAAAATCTTGAATCAGGGAAATTTCGGAAAAATTAACCATTTCAGATTGTGGCTACCATGACAGATTTATTTCAAATAATATTAAACAAAATTATGAAAACTAGATCATTATCTCTAAAAACATGTTCAGTCATTTAATGTTCTTATCAAATCATTCAGGTTAACATTTCGAACGACCGTTTCCACTCCCAGACTAAGCATGAAGTAAAATTTCGAGTTTAGAAAAGCCCCGTGAAAATTTGTCGAGGGTCGCGCAGCGACCCGAGACAAATTTTCGGGGCTTTTCTAAACTCGAAATTTTACTTCATGCGCCACGCGTATAAAACAGTGATATAACACAAAAGATATTTTGCATGTTAATCCTCACAATTAATTCGAATTATTTTTGACGATTCAAATCCTTTTGTAAGTATTCGAATCCTTTTATAAATATTCTAATCCTTTTATAAATATACGAATACTTTTATAAGGATTCGAATCACCCACATTTGAATTCGAATACGAATCCTCTTAAGAAAATGTAACGAATCCGGATCACGAATCCAGTTGAACTAAAGTATTCGAATGGCTCTTTTGAATCCTCTTAAAGGATTTGAATCGATGATTCGAATCCTGAATGATTCCAATCCTGCCCAGCTCTGATACGTCTTAAAGTAATTTATTTTAAAATAATGAATTACACTGTGTTTTCAATTTTATATCAAATCGGTGTTCAAGAGGTACCCAGGTGGGTATATTTTACGTTACATACCCTAAGGTTTTAATGAAACAAAAATCAAATTTTTAGGCTTTTCTGCACTTTATGCGCCACGCGTTGAAACACTGAAATATCCTGAAATTTAAAATATTCTGGTAAATCAATAATAAAAGTGTAAAGTATATACAGTAGAGGAGAGTCTACCGCCGCAGCCGCTTCCCGCCCCATGCAATAAATGCGGGAAATTAAACCACGTCACAGCTGACTGCACAGAGAAAATTGTGTGTTCAAAATATACAGGAGAACACCACACTAACGCATGCACAACCAACAATCCCATTAAATGTAACTCCTGCGGAGGTGAAGACCATGGAGCATGGTCAATCAAATATCCAAACCGCCCTACAGAGCCGGTAGAAGGAATTCCAAATATGAAAATCCACCTCGCCAACAAGAAATCTTCCGATATAGAAGATACCATCAAACAGAACTCACGTATTCACCAACCTATCACCCTTCATGATCACATCTTAGACACATTCATCTCTGAAATTAACAACCCTAATAACACAGACAGACAAGCCCTTATCAAAAAACTTCCTAGACAACAGATGCCTTAAAGTCAAAATTCTTAATACAACATCCAAAACCTTCAGTCCCGAACAGGGTGTTCCACAAGGATCACCACTATCTCCTATCCTATATAACCTCTATTGTATTGACCTATATAAGCCCGACCCTATGTATTTTAATCCAAAATACTATGTTTTACAATATGCTGATGACACAGGCCTAATCACGCACGCATCCACCCTACCAAAAGCACTATAAACATTACAGCAACTTATAGACACCCTCGAATTGTGGTTTGCCAAATGGAGAATAAAAATTAATCCAATAAAATCCCAACTCCTAATTTCATACCACCGCCAAAACAAGTCCATTAACATTTTCATTAACCAAAATCCTATTTCACCAACTTCCCACATTAAATACTTAGGCATCACCTTTGACAATAAATTTAATTTCAAAAAACACTCCTCCATAATAAAAAACAAAATTACTGCTCGAGCTAAACATTTCCGTAGTCTAACATATCGAAATCTAGGCATTTCAAGAGAGAATGCAACAAAAATCTACAAAATGATATGTCGACAAATATTAGACTACAGCTCCATCCTATTCACGACAGCCTCCAATCCTACTCTTTATAACATCCAAGTCAGTGAACGTGCATCCTTCAGATCCCTCACCAAAATTCGACATCCACTTAACCCTCTTTATAATCCACCAAATACACTTCTTTAAAACCTAACCAAAGTTACTCCCATCAATGAACGCATCCTTTGTCTATCTAAAAAATTCTCCAAAAACGAATTTAACTTCGAAATCCTTTCCCAATATTGTATCCCCAGAGATGATCTCATCTCATATTATAACCAAAATTAAATAACACTCTGCATACACAATTTTCTTTCTTCATTCATCTATAAATCATTATCACTCTTCGTATATTCACAACTCATCATAATAATCAACCGCGGTAGAAAGGCTACTGGCCGATAGCCAATTATCAAAATATTTACATTTATATATTTATTATATTATAAAAACAATGTATAAAAAGATGATAATAAAGATATTTACTACTACTACTCAATAATAAAAATAAATTGCTAAATTAACAATTTACTGCTTAGCACGAATATTTTATGCGCGTGGCGCATGAACTAAAATTTCGAGTTTAGAAAAACCTACAAATTTGGTTTGGTCGCATCGCGGACCGATTGAAATTCTCACGAGCCGCCACTGCGAAGTCGTCAAGATTTGCTAATTGGCACTACATATATTTCTGTGTGTTGATAATAAGCCTAGATATAATCAATTGTTAGTAAAGTATCGATGGAAAAATATGGGCGAGCAAAATGTGATCGTGCAGGAGAAAATGTTAAAAGGCCATCGAAATGTCGTGGTAGGTATGTATGTACATGCTCACGTAGATGGAATAAAATACTAAACGTCAAGACAAATTTATACTTGTGAAGTGTGCGAGTGGGATCTGCCAAAGATGTATGGTATCTATAAAATTTTAATAACTGTTATGCACTTTTAGAGTGGATCATCATAACCACGTGAAATATATGGCTTTCAGAGCATGGAAGTGGAGTGGAGTAACAAATAGAGAACAACAAAGAAATAAGTGTATTACTTTAATGCACCGACATGCTTCATAGTAAGTTTAACAGCGGCAGTCCTTACATTTTATTCGGGAGTGGTGTGCGTTTGTACAAATGCGGTATTATTTATAAACGCAAAATATACCCGCCTGGGAAAGACATATTACGATGTGATTGTGATGTATTAGATTATTCCAATTCAAAACGTGCGATAACAATTGTATTGTTTCATCGCGATTAGTCCGTTATTACTTTTATGTCAAAAACATAAAACGGTTATCGCTAACGGAAACGGCGCTCCGGGGGCGGCGTGCTAGCGTGCTAGCGGTATCATCTTGGCAATGACAATGGCCACGACTGTGCCCCATTGTAATTGTTGCCTCATAAATTGCTAAAAGTGTTATAATTTGATACGGTCACCGTGAGTACCGCACCGCCCCCTGAAAACACTGTCATAAAGAATCAGGACTCGAGATTCGAGATTCGAGGATGCCACATTTATCGGCCCGGCGTACGGACATCGCACGAGAAATATGGTCATTGGAGACCATAATTTTTTATCGCTTCCATTTATACGATAGTACTGTAATACATTTTAAAATACTTCCGGTCAAATAAATCTTGATCTTGTTAATCTTTACAACGCTCGCTGCGTCACTTGAAATACCACTAATTCCAAATAAATATTTTAGTCTGTTTTCCACCTTTACACATTTATCACCTCCACTAAACTCCCCCGGTAATATCCCCTTCAATTGCATTAACATAAAAACCAACTGCTACACCACCCTCCGCACACTCATCCTAATCGGCTCCACCCGAAAGCCAATTTAATAAATAATACTCATTATATACATGTATACATTGACGTTCTCTGCAAATAATAAACATTAACACAAAATTAATAATACAATATAATACATGTTTCAACCGAAAATTTACTCAGTTAATAACCTTATCAAAACACATCTTGTTTTGTTCAGAAAGTTACAAATTAAATATTTTATTACTTCGGCGAATAATAATTAATTATGATAATGTAAATGGTGTTTTTAATGTTATTAAATAGTCGTGCTGTTGATTGATAAATATAAACATTTCCTATTTAAATCAATCCGATGCAGTTCTACAAATGCACACAAATGGTAGATTCGCCGGGTAAATTGTACTAGCCAGTTAGTAAATTACATACACTCACTATATTTGAAACTTCTAACAAATATTTCCACTTCTTTATTAAGCATGAAGTAACATTTTTTTTTAAAATAAAGTAAAACGTTACCAAAATCTGTACGAATTTTATGAAATTTACTGAAAAATAAAAACAATTCATTTTCTATTTATTTTTGATAACGTGCAATTTTTTAGAACAATTTATTTTATATATTGAAGAAATATCTACAAAACTTTCGTAAAATCTGTACGACTTTCATTAAATTTATTGATAACTTAAAATGTGCATTCTTTCAGCCCAATTTCTTTAGTAACTTTTGTGAAATCTGTAGAAATTTTATGAAATATACTGATAAACTTAAAACAAGAAATTTATTTTTTGTGCATTTTTTAAAAAGTGCAATTTATAGCCCAATTTGTATCACCTATTGAAGAAATATTTATCTAACTTTCGGTAAATCTGCGAGTTTCAATAAATTTTAGCCCAATTTGTTTCATATATTAAAAAAAATATTTATAAGTTTGGTAAAATCTGTAAATATTTTAATAAATTTACTGATAACTAAAAATGTGCACTTTTATATTATAGTTAAACATAGTTGTTTACAAGTGTTACATTTACAAATATTTACAAATCATGCGCTTCAAAATTCGAGCGCCTGGAGCAATTTGTTTAGTGATATGTAGGTATACTTGAGAGACAAACTCTATGTAGATTTTAAATAACCTATTCCATTTAATTGAGTTTCAAATTTTCTTTTCATTGCAGATTAACAATCGAATGCTTAGTATTGTTTTACAAATTCGGGTATTGTTAAACTAAAACAATGATATGAATCGGTAAACTATGCGAGCGAATTGATAAATAAAAATAGAAGCTATATAAATCAAATTTATATATTTAAAGCTATGGTATTTAATCAAAGAATTTTATTTATTTTTATATTTAAACTATGAAATACAAGGGTCATTGATTTAACGAATAATTGACTATTATACAGCACATTCAACATTTCATTATTCCCGATGTGATTTCATGAATATGTTTGGAACTGATTAAATAAATCTAATACTTGATTACAGCATCCACAAAATAGTTACTACTGGGATAGCGTAGTAAGTGTTGAATATAAATATACGTGTGGAAAAACAATCAAATCAGACCGAACCGATAAACTATACATTTTATAGATGTTATCCAGTTATTATTCAATAAAAATTATTGTAAATAATAATTAAAACACCATCACTTCCATATTTTATTTATTTTATTTTACCAATAGGTCGAAGCGTGATTACAATGGAAATAAAAAAAATCGATTCAATTTCTAACAGTAAATACATAATAAGAAACTAATATTAAAGTATAAATTTAATCAATACATATACAGGGTGTCCTGTTAATGTGAGGAAATGGCGTAACCACAGATTCCGGGAATAAAAATATGATGATTCAACACAACTTATCTATATCCAAAAATTTACGGTCAAACCGGAATTTGTCTTTAAAGTTCAAAAAAATATTATTAATTTTATGTGTAACGATTGAGCGCTATATTCGATTAGACTGAAATTTATTATGGTTCGTTATCATAATATAACACAGCATTCAAGTTATTATCGTCATCATTGATTGACAAAAAGTATAAAAAACAATAGTACCACAACATAAAAACTAAAATATGTATTTACTGGGGCACCTTATAAAAATTAAAAAAATATTACTTCAAAGATTAGTTTATTTAAAAGCTTTTTTGTCGATTATTAATGTTGGCATCTTATACGGTTTGACACAAAAATATAAAATATAAATATGATATCTTCAATTTCCTTGGCAAAATTCTAATATGTACAAGTAACATAAAGTGAATTTTTCTTTTAGGTAAACTTATGCATAAGCTGTAAATTTTCCGACATTCCTTGTTTTTTAAAAGAGTTCAATCTGAAGCTTTAAACGACTGTTTTCCACTCCCAGACATGAAGTAAAATTTCGAGTTTAGAAAAGCCCCGTGAAAATTTGTCAAGGGTCGCGCAGCGACCCGAGACTAATTTTCTGGGCTTTTCTAAACTCGAAATTTTACTTCATGCGGCACGCGTATAAAACACAGATTTCAAGTAAAGTACGAATATAGATAAATTTTACAATATTTTAGTGTTTTATACGCGTGGCGAATGAATTAAAATTTCGAGTGTAGAAAAGCCTAGAAAATTTGTCTCGGGTTGCTACGCGACCCTCGACAAATTTTCACGGGGATTTTCTAAACTCGAAATTTTACTTCAGGCTTAGTCTGGGATTGGAAAACACTCTTTTAAAGCTTCAAATTAAACTTAAAAAAAAACAATGAATATCTAAAGATTTACAGAAAATACTTAAAAGAAAAACTTCCTGTATCTGTTTGCTCCGGAGGAAAATGAATAATTAAAAACTATAATGAAGATAACAAATAGTTCTTAAAAAACACATGTTAAATAATATTATACACAATTGACGTTTGTTAAACACTGGCGGCGACAGAGAAAAAACATGTATTTTTAATCACCCGAAAAACTAGATTTCGTTTTTACTAAATAATAAAAAATATTTTGTATGCAAAACCGTACAAGATATCAAACATTATTAGCAGGCAAAATAGCTTTTAAGTGAACTAATCTTTCAAAATGTATTTTTTAAATTTTTATAAGGTGCGCCAATAAAAACATATTTCAATTTTTATGTTGTGGTACTACTGTTTTTTATACTTTTTGTCAATCAATGATGACCATATTAACTTAAATGATGTGTTATATTATGATAATTAACCATAATATATTTTAGTCGGATCGAATTTAGCGTTCAATTGTTACAAATAAAATCAATAATGATTTTTTGAACTTTGAAGACTAATTCCGGCTTAACCGTAAACGTTTGGATATAGATAAAGTATGTTAAATCATCATATTTTGATCCCAGGAATCTATGGTTAAGCCATTTCCCCACATTAACGGGACACCCTGTATAATCAAAATGAGAATGAAAACTTAAAGGATCTAAATTTAATAAAAAATGTATAAAATAGAATACATTTTTTATTAAGTTTAAATAAGAATAAAAACATAAGAGAGGTAAACCTAATAATAAATGTATGAAATATAATACATTTGTTATTAAGTTTAGCTCTCTTGTGTTTTTCTTCTTATTTTGATTATAAATGTATTGTATAGTATATATTAAATGTATATTAGTTTCATATTTTGTATTTACTGTTAGAAAATCAATAAATGAAGGTTTAAGAATCAAAACAATGATTATTTTAAAGTTAATAAAAACGAAAAGCCCTGAAGTTCGCAAGTGAGGTTAATTCATTACATGGGCTTTCCAGATCCATACGATGATTGTAAGTAGAAATATTGAAGTTTTAAAAAGGTTATACAGAATACTTGTTGTGCTACTTTTTTTCAAATTGGGTAAAGTAAAACACTTGTTTCGTTCTGTATTTCTGTGTTTTTATTTTCAGTTGTCTTGCACGTGTTTTAACTTTGAAAATAATCGTAACGGATCGGAACACGTGTCAATCAATTGAACATAAACTATGCATATGGAATAAAACATATGGTTTTCACAATGTTCTCATTAATCACTTAGCGAAGCATGATTAAAATGTACGAATAAAACTATTTGAATTAAAAATCACTCGGTTTGTTTGACTAACACTAGCCGGAATAAATTAAATAATTGTTGAAACGAACAAAATGATTTTTAATTTAATGTTTTAATGAATATTATTCATGTATGATTATATACATTATATCAATTCGATTTATTCACGTTAAATCACTTCGTGATTAACTTTCTGTTGGGATTATAAATGGGCGAGATATTAAATAATGCATTTATCCAACATGTTACCAATAATGACAGTAGTAACGTCGCTGTAAATCAAGTTTATTGGTTATTATACGATGAATATAATTTTTTGTCGTGACTGTACTAATTTATATATAGCTACTCTATGTCTGATTAAATTATGAATAATTAAATATGTGATTTTAAATTCATTGTTTCGGAAGAATGTTTTTGATGCGATGTTAATTTCATTTGAAGTGCTTTGTGTATAATACATGTTATAATTCTTTTTTTTTCTGTAATCAAATACAAAAATAAATTTAAAAAAAAATTAACCACCACATATCGAGTGATATGAGTAAATAAATAAACACATACAGGCATTTTTCCTATTAAGTATACACGTTCGTTGTTTTTAAAAATCGTTAATTTAAAGCTTCTAACGAGTGTTTCCACTCCTTGATTCAGCATGAAGTAGCGCGACCAAAGTAAATTTTCAGGCTTTTCTAAACTCGAAATGTTACTTCATCCGTAATCTGTGATTGAAAACACTCGTTAAAAGCTTCAAATTAATCTTAAATATAAATTATTAATACTATAAAACAACAAATGCCTGAAAAAGTTCATGAGATGAAATGAAATATATATATATATATATATATATATATACTTAAAAGAAACATTTCCTGTACAAGGAACCAAGTTCTAATTATACAAGAGAATACAAACATTAATATGCATAAAAAATTTTAAAAATAGAATTAGAATCTATAAAACAAAATATGATTTTTTAACATGCGTTGGATATGAGCTAAGTCACCAATATTTGTTTATAGTAAAGTATTTGGCACATCACAACACATTTACACACATCCAAAGCCCTGGATGGATTGAAATATGATTAGTAAATATATTCTTATAAATAAATGTATTTAAATCATATATTATTCATAATTCTATAATTTTAAAATCAATATCTTGTAAATAAATAAATAGTTATTTTTCAAGTAAATAAATAAAATATACATGGATTTAATTCATGCATATATTATTTTTTTGAAACAACGAAACATTTCCTATAAATTATTTTTGTCGGTTTAACCGAAAACGATAATTCTCTGACAACGCGGTGTTATGTAATTGTTATTAAAAAAAGTGCAGTAACGGCGACTGGGGAACAAATTTTGCGCTGACACCGACGCCATAAATACAGATACATATCACAACTATAACGTATGGTGCACTAAATTACATAACAAGTGTTGTGTTGGGTCGTATTTTAAGATTTTATTTCTGTCAATTTTTACATCATGTTAACAACTTTGCTGCGATGCATTACATTTATGAATTGTAATATCGGTGAAACGGTTTACCGATTTACCGGTAAATCGTAACAAATTCTCTTCAACCTGTACCGGTAATTTGCGAAGATTTTAACGGTATTTCTGTAAATTTAGAGTTAATATGTATATTTTATATATATAACATTTTTATTTAGAGAATATTTATAATTTTTACAAATACGCGCGGCGCATGAAGTAAAATTTCCAGTTTAGAAAAGCCTGAACATTTTGTTTGGTGGCTCCGTTTCGCGGAGCGACCTAACCAAATTTTAAGGCTTTTCTAAACTCGAAATTTTACTTCATGCTTAATCTGGGATTAGAAACACTCGTTAGAAGCTTTAAATTAAAGAGTTTTCAAAATTATTAAGTATACATCAGGATATGTTTACTTGAAAAAAACATTTCCTGTATAACTATAACTGCAGCAGATGAACTTGATCTATATATTTTGTTCATTTTGTTACATTTATATGTATTATTTTACTATTCTTACGAATTTACCTTTTTGTAGTATTACTGTATAATTCGGTTGTAGGATTTTACTGTAATTAACTTTAAGACTACTTAGCCTCAATGTTTTGATATGGTAAACGTTGTGCATCCAGTTTCATTCACAATATTGTTGGTTGCGAAATTGTTTGATTAAGTTAAAAGATTTCTATCCATTTGGATGATTATCGGATTAGATCGGTGCTTTCCTTCAATTTGTAAGTTGAGATTTGGTTTGGTGCGTTATTAAATGAAGGGGCCCTTTATGTTGTACCGCGAGTTTTGTTTAAATTGAGTTTTCTCCCGAACGATGGATCGGTCTTTCTCCACAGGATAATCTGATCTATTCTGGACGAAGGCTAAGCTAAAATACGGATATATATATATATATATATATATATATATATATAATGTATATAGTCACCTATGTGTATATATGTATATATATATTTATATACAGGGTGTTGGCATTTCGAAACCCACCTCACTAATGATACGCAATAAAATGAAGGTTTTGCGTTTAACTTGTTTGCAGAAAATTATACTCCAAACAAAAATTCATCGCAGTATACAAAAATTCTATCTTCAAAGTACAACCAAGTGATTTTAATTTACAATACCCATATATTTGAAAACGTTTTACCAGGTAAATAATGTGAAAAATAAGTATAAGACTTTCATTAAAATATCAATATTGTAAACATGTTTTATTGTTTACAATATTGGTAATTTAATAAAAGTCACTTGGTTTGTTTCACTACTGTTTTTATTCTCTATGACTAGTTTCGACTTATCGTCATTACTTCTTGAGAATGACAATAACTTAAAATTAGTCGAAGAGAATAAAAACAGTAGAGAAACTATCCAAGTGACTTTTATTTAATTACCAATATTGTAAACAATAAAACATGTTTACAATATTGATATTTGAATGAAAGTCTTGTACTTTTTTTCACATTATTCACCTGGTAAAACATTTTCAAATATATGGGTTTTGTAAATTAAAATCACTTGGTTGTATTTTGAAGATAAAATTTTTGTATACTGCGATGAATTTTTTAACTAGGTGACTTTTATTCAATCATCAATACAAAAATTGTATTTTAAACAGATTTAGTAATGTATAGTTTTAGTAGCCATATCATAAACCTATTTAACAAATAAACTTTTATTTTTAGTAGAAGTTTTGATATTTGATTTTTTTTAAGTAAATCGTATTACTTTAAAAATAAAAAAAAAACATGACAAAAATGTTGTTCCCTTTTTAGGTTCAGAATGAACAAAAATTAATAATAACATAGGATTGGAAAAAATCACTCAACAAGGCACCTTGGAGCTCAATCTCTTGCAGAACCTACCTTTTGTAACAAAAAAGTTGGATTTTAATAAACAATCGAGAAGAAAATCTACAATTACTGTCACTTTACCCGTAATGAAATTTTTTATTAATAAGAGAAAACTGATTAAAGCCCTTGCTTGGTTTCAATGATTTTTTTATTTTTAAGTAGTAAGTAGTAAGTTTTTAGTAAAAATAAAAAAAGGTGTTGTATCTATCATAGCAGTTTCCACGTCATTTAAACAATTGATATACTTAATTTATTTCACTGTTACCATCTAACCATAAAAACGAATATGGAATTTCTGAAAATATTTTTATTCACAAATAGATTTACTGTGTAACTCAAATATTTATTGTATAATTTAATATCCATCGGGGTATGAGCTAGGCAAGTAGTTGTTTCAATAATTTTTTTTTTTGTTTGTTTGTTATAGGTTCTAGCCATTCAGCCACTAACGATGATTGTATTAATTAATTTAACATATATTTGGACGTCACGACACATTCACACCACACCCAGGGACACGACGAGAAATTATTTTTAAATAAAGTCTCCCCGTGCACGGGAATCGAACCCGAGTTTGTGGCTCGCCGAGCGATACAGCCCGACGACGTTACCGCTCGGCCGCCACCTGCCCTTAATGAATATTTAAAAAAGCTTTAAATAGACTAAACATTTTTGCAGAAAGTCGATTCTAATTCGTTTATATATTTCACTCTAACCAGTTGGTTGAAGATTTCACTTGAAGTCAGTGTCTTATACGCGTCTCGCATGATGTAAAATTTCGAGTTTAGAAAAGCCCGAATTTGGATTGGGACGCTTCGCGTCCTAATCAGAACGTTCAAGCTTTTCTAAACTCGAAATATTAATGGAAACTCTCGGTAGACGATCGGTTAGAAACTTACTTTGAAGTTTGCTTTATTGCAATATTTCTGGAAGAAAATAAATACAGTTTATGTTATTTAAATTAAGTACAAACACAAGTTTGTGTGAATTATTTGTTTAAGTCTACAATTTTGTAGCCTTCTCTTGTAATTCTTTAAAAAGTAATTTGAAATCAGAGCTGGGCAGGATTCGAATCATTCAGGATTCGATTCCCGGATTCGAATCCTTTTAGAGGATTCAACAGAGGTATTCGAATACTTTAGTGAAAACGGATTCGTGATCCGGATTCGTTACATTTTTTTAAAAGGATTCGTATTCGAATCAAGACGTAGATGATTCGAATCCTTATAAAAGGATTCGAATTCTTATAAAAGGATTCGAATTCTTATAAAAGGATTCGAATCCTTATAAAAGGAATCGAATCCTTATAAAAGCATTCGAATCCTCATACACGGATTCAAATCCTCCTAAATAATTCGAATCATCGCTATTCAGGCTGGGATTCGAATTCGATTAAATCACTAAATTATTCATATTTGAATATAAATATTGAAATTTTCGAATAATTCAAATATTTGTGAATGGATATTTGGTTACTTAACCATGAAAAATATCGAACGTTAATTGTATATTTTTAACTTCACTTGAAATCAGTGTTCTATACGCGTGGCGCATGAAGTAAAATTTCGAGTTTAGAAAAGCCCCGTGAAAATTTGTCTCGGGTCGCTGCGCGACCCTCGACAAATTTTCTATGCGGGGCTTTTCTAAACTCGAAATTTTACTTCATGCTTAGTCTGGGAGTGGACAACACTGGTTCTTAGAAGTTTCAAATTGAAGGATCACTCTAGATTACTAAGTTTATTACCATTTTACAAAGGCTACAGCTCGAAGGACCAACCATGGTCTTCGGAGACCGAAGGACTACAGGGAATTGAAGTTTTTTTACAAGAAAACAACGAATATCTTAAAGTTTACAGCATGGATAGGAAAGATAACATCTAATTTTGAAAAAATATCAAAGTTGGGTTGGTTTTCAGTGCATTTTTAACTTCACTTTAAATCAGTGTTTTATACGCGTGGCGCATGAAGTAAAATTTCGGGTTTAGAAAGCCCCGCGAAAATTTGTCTCGGGTCGCTGCGCGACCCTCGACAAATTTTCTACGCGGGGCTTTTCTAAACTCGAAATTTTACTTCATGCTTAGTCTGGGAGTGGACAACACTCGTTTGAATTTTAAATTTAACTTTTTTAAAAAATCGACGTATGTAATATAATAAATCATTCATTGAAATCATAGAAAAAGAATCAAAGTTTTATCTAAAATTAACTTTTAGAGTTAACTTTATAATTTGGTCGGCTCTTAATGGGTGAATATTCTATTCCTAAAAAAACCGTTTTTATTTAATATTAAAGTTGCATTTAATACAATAACAAACTGTGAATAAATCGACATAAATCTAGAAATATCGAAAATCTCGACATGTAGAAAATCTTAACGGTCCACTCCCAGACTAAGCATGAAGTAAAATTTCGAGTTTAGAAAAGCCCCGCGTAGAAAATTTGTAGAGGGTCGCGCAGCGACCCGAGACAAATTTTCGCGGGGCTTTTCTAAACTCGAAATTTTACTTCATGCGCCACGCGTATAAAACACTGATTTACAGTGAAGTTAAAAACGCACTGAAAATCAACCCAACTTCGATATTTTTTCAAAATTGGATATTTTCTTTCCCATCCATGCTGTAAACCTTAAGATATTCGTTGTTTTCTTGTAAATAAACTTCGATTCCCTGTAGTCCTTCGGTCTCCGAAGACCATGATTGGTCCTTCGAGCTGTAGCCTTTGTAAAATAGTAATAAACTTTGTAATCTAGAGTGATCCTTTAATTTGAAACTTCTAAGAACGAGTGTTGTCCACTCCCAGACTAAGCATGAAGTAAAATTTCGAGTTTAGAAAAGCCCCGCGTAGAAAATTTGTCGAGGGTCGCGCAGCGACCCGAGACAAATTTTCACGGGGCTTTTCTAAACTCGAAATTTTACTTCATGCGCCACGCGTATAAAACACAGATTTAAAATGAAGTTCAATAACACATATATCATCATTAATTAAAATCATTATATAATCAGATATTTAGTCGGTAAATGTACATTTTTGTTAATAGAAACTGATGGAATAAAATATTACTGGTTGCAAATAATAGATTCAAATTTATTTTTAAAGGATTTGTATCCGTGATTCAAAAATGAGGATTCGAATCTTTGATTCGAATCATATTTTTCACTTACGAATCCTTTATTCGAGTATTCGTGATTCGAATCATATTAGGTGATTCGGATTCGTGATTTGAATCCTGTTTTTGAGGATTCATCCCAGCTCTGTTTGAAATATAAATCTTGATAAAAGTTATAGAGAATGAACAAACCTTGTTTTATTGCATGATGAAAGCAAATCGAACATTTGAGGAAAAAATTGCAAAAGCTTAAATAATACTGAAATTACAATCAATAAACATAACACTCATTGACTTCGATTTCTTCCAGTACGTTCCGCATGCAACGAAAGTAACTTCAAAATGTTTCAAATGTATAATGTAAATCCCGAGAAATCCCGACATATCTCCTAAATACAGAAACCCTCCCATCACCTTATTTGAATATATTTCCTCTCTACATCCCTTAAATTGGAAATCCAAAATATCAAGTCAATGTGTAGAAAGACTTTAAGTCGATAGTCCTTATTTGGTAACTTCGTGCATTTGACATATTGTATGTGATATACAGGGTGTCCGTATTTCAACAAAATGCAAGGGGATCTCGGTTATTTGAAGAGGTAGAGAGTCGGTTAAATTGGGGCAAAGTTGTGTATTTTAGGGCCCAATAATAATCTAAAAATAAATTTAAAATATCTTCTTTCGTTTTCGAGATATTGTCAAAAAAGGGATTTTTAAAAATTTAGTTTTTATTTTTTTATTCAAAAACTATTGAATCTAGACATTTACAACTTTGACATTGTACAGGCACTTTTTAACGAGAAATCTAGTAACATATTTTATTTTAAGAAAACTATAACATTTACCCGGGGACCATAGCCAACTTCTGTTTCTCTTATGGGCGCCATTTTGGATTTTTATATTTTTTGGAAAAGTATTTTTTTCTCAATTCAATGATGTTTCACACTTATAGTTTATTGTACATTTGATATGTACAATTTTAATCTTTTTTTTTGTAAAGAGTGCATGGGAAACAGTTGAGTTACTCACTCATTTGACAACTACTAGGGGCTATAATTTGTTTACATACCACCCGTTAGGACAGATGTACAGCTGATTTATTACTATACTGATAGAAAATGTATTTGTTTATTTACGAAATAATGGTAATAGGTTTGGGTTAGTGTTACTAAGATCTATAAAAATAAGATTTTTTTAATTGAGTAATACAAAATTGAAGAAATTAATTTCTCTAGACATAAAATGTATACCATAGATTCGTAAAGTATATCCAAAAATTAAATACAAATTTATATCAAAAAATTAGACACAAATTCTAAAATCATTTACAATTACTCGCCAAAATTTGTCAAAATTTGGTAGCGTTATAACGTAATGGTGACACATAGAGAGACTTCAAACGAAATTCGTCCTTTTCTGTGTGAATAATAATAAACTTTTATCGTTGCTCTTGATTTGAACACGACACTTCTTTTACGTTATGATATGTGAGATATTCGATACTTATTATTATTATTACAAAAGATTGACATTGACAAGTCATTTTGACTGCTAAAATTGAATGACTTCTGTCAAGATTTCGTTGATTAAAAGATATGACGACATTGCCTCCAAGGCACTCTTTACAAAAAAGAAAATATTAATATCTTAAATATAATATCTAAATTAAATTATGAGTGTGATACATCACCGAATTCAGAAGAAAATATTCTTTCAAAAACTATAAAAATCCAAAATAGCGCCCATAAGAAAAACAAAAGTTGCCTATGGTCCCAGGGTATATGTTATAGTTATCTTAAAACAAAATATGCCAATAGATTCCTTATTAAAAAGGGCCTGTATAATGTCAAAGTTCTAAAAGACTAGATTAAGTCATTTTTGAATAAAAAAATAAAAACGATTTTTCACAAAACCAGTTGTTTGCTGATATATCGAAAACAAAAAATGATATTTCAAAATTGTTATCAGGTTATTGGTAGTCCCTAAAATACGCAACTTTGCCCCAATTTAACCGACTCTCTATCTCTTCAAATAACTGAGATCCCCATATATTCTGTCGAAATACGGACACCCTGTATACTATATTAGTTGATTGAAATTCCATGTATAAATTAGAAAAATTTGTATGTAAATTCTTAATTAATAAAGATTTGATAGTAGTAGTACCGAAATTATGTAAAATAAAGCTTAATAAATAAAGTACCAAACAACCAATTTTAATAATTTAAATCACACAGATCATCAAATTATTAATTTAACAATTTTTATTGTAACATTGGAAAAAATTTAATAGAACAACTTTTAACAAAATTGCAAAAGTTCAAAGAGATCGGAAATAATTCAATATGAATGGAATTTTATTTAATAAACAAATGCACTGCCAAAATAACTATAAAAATCATATAAAAATTTTACCAGATTTGGGATTTATTTTGGAATACCCAGTAAAGATATTTAAATTTCAATTATAGCCAATGCAAGTTTATTAGTTTCTTTGTAGACTCCACGAATGTTATGTTAATTTTTTTATAGAACACATTCTCCTTTAATCGTTAATATTATTGCATATTTTTAACTTGATCTTGATGTTTTCAGGAGAATGCGTTGAGATTATTTAATTTTCTTTCAATAAGATATAAGTGCAATAAATTCTAAGCTTATTCTGTAAATTTTATGTTGATTGTATAAAACTTCAATTTTGTACAATGTTTTCAAAACGTTGATTTTATTGCATAATTTCAAATTTGGTTAAATATTTTAAGAAAATATTTGAGATAATTAATTTTTTTTTAAATAATAATAATATCTATTGCCCAAACTGAAAAAAAACCCAATACAGGAAAAAATTAAAACCATATAGTGGCGTTCAAAAAATATATAAAATACAATATCTATATAAAAATAAAAATACAAATAAATACGCTTAATAATAGCATTAAAATATGCACATTAATAAGATGTAAGTGCAATCAGTTTTAAGTAAATTCCGTGTCCGTGTTCATGTTGATTCTATAAAACTTGAATTTCTTACATTTTTTTTCAAAGAAATCATTCTTCTAAAATTATTCATTCTACTGAATAATTTCAACTTTAGATTAATATTTTAAGAAAATATGCTGAGATGATTTAATTTTTTTTTCAATAAGATATAAGTGCAATTAATTTTGAGTAAATTGTGTGAATTTCCTATTGATTTTTTAAATCTTATTTTTTTGAAACTATTTAAAGAAAACATTTTCCTAAAATCGTTAATTTTATATGCATAGTTTCAACTTTGGCTTAATATTTTAGGAATATGCGTTGAGATAATTTTATTATTTTTAACTAAGATATAAGTGCAATCAGTTAAATGTGAATTCTGTAAATATCATGTTGATTTTTTAAAACTTGAATTTTTTAACAATATTTTCAAATAAAACATTCTCATAAAATACTTGATTTTATTGCATAATTTCAACTTTGGCCCAATATTTTACAAACATGCGTTAAGATAATTTGATTTTTTTTCAATAAGATATAAGTACAATCAATTCTAAGTAAATTCTGTATTTTTCATAATAATTGTTCAAAACTTTTATTATCGTAAAATTTTTTCAAAGAAAACATTTTTCTAAAATCGTTGATTTTATTGCATGATTTCAACTTAAGCTTAATATTTTAGGAAACTTCGATAAGATAATTATATTTTCTTTTAATAAGATATAAATACAATCAATTCTAATTAAATTCTGTAAATTTCATATTGATTGTTCAAAACTGTCATTTTTTTAGATTATTTTGAAAGAAAACATTCTCTTAAAATAATTGATTTAATTGCATACTTTCAACTTTGGCTTCAAATTTTAGGAAAATGCGTTGTGATAACTTAATTTTCTCTCAATAAGATATAAGTACAATCAATTTTAAGTAAATTCTGTGAATTTTATGTTGATTGTTTAAACTTTAATTTTTTTACAATATCTTCAAACAAAACATTCTTCTAAAATCGTTGTTTTTATTGCATAATTTCAACTTTGGCTTGATATTTTAGAAAAATACGTTGAGATGAATTACGCGATCAAAAAAATTATCACGTTTTTCTAAACCCGAAATTTTAAGTCATACTCAATCAAGAAGTAAAAACACTCGTTAGAAGCTTTTATAAAACCAACGAATGTATGAAAATTTACAGTGTTAAAAAAAGGGATATATATAATTAAAAGAAAATATCTTGGTATGTGTAAAACTTTTTAGAAAATATATTTTTATTAATGATGAAGATAACTACCTTCACATTAAAAAATAGCCTAACATAGTAATCCATTTTGTTATAAAATGTTTTACACGTATTTTAAAATAAAATCACTTCATCGGCTTCACGTGTTCAATAAATATTTTTTATTTTTTATAAAATATTTTAAGGTTAAAATCTTTTATAAAAAAACAAAAAAACAAATAATATGATGTTTATAAATACTCCACAGTACAAACCGTCGTTATTCAAATATTTTCATGGGAATTTTAATAAAAGTATTTTGCATGTTAAATGCAGCAAATATTAATTATTGCAAATTATGGAAATGCATAATTTGACGTGAGGTATTACATCGAATACATTTTTAATTTACTTAGAATATAATTTTTGTATCACAAATATACCAAGTATATACACAGAGTTTTATGTAACACTGAACATTTTCATAACGAGAATTTTTCTTTGAAGTATCCATATGCATACATTGCACATTTTCCGATGCTGGTTTGTTAGAAGAATAAAATTTAAAGCTTTAAGCGAGTGTTTTCCACTCCCAGGCTAAGCATGAAGTAAAATTTCGAGTTTAGAAAAGCCTGAAAATTTGGTTTGGTCGCGTAGCGCGAAGCGCGGAGCGGGCAAACCAAATTTTCAGGCTTTTCTAAACTCGAAATTTTACTTCATGCGCCACCGGTACAAAACACTGATTCAATGTAAAGTTTAGCGGTGTGTTTTAAACTTCGTAATATGTCAGTGTTTTGTACCGGTGGCGCATGAAGTAAAATTTCGAGTTTAGAAAAGCCTGAAAATTTGGTTTGGCCGCTCCGCGCTTCGCGCTACGCGACCAAACCAAATTTTCAGGCTTTTCTAAACTCGAAATTTTACTTCATGCTTAGCCTGGGAGTGGAAAACACTCGCTTAAAGCTTCAAATTAAATTCATTTAATAAACCAAGCATCGAAAAATGTGCAACGTATGGATATGGATACTTCTAAGAAAAATTCTCGTTGTGAAAATGTTCGGTGTTACATAAATCTCTCTGTATGTGTATATATCTGCAGTGAGACGTTATAATCAGCAGCGGCAAATTTTGGGCAAACATGTAATTTTAACCCCGTAATTATTTTGTAATATTTTAAGAGGTCTGTTTGCAATAAGATTACATACAATGCAGTTTATTTAGAATTAGTCAGAAACCTGTCACTTCCGAACTCAAAATAAAGTTCGGAAATGTGTCGTTTGACCAGGGGCGGATTGGCTCTCTAAAAGTTACCAAGGAAAGGAGGAATAAGCCCCACGTGTGTTCGGCCCCCATATACCGGGAGATTTATATGCATCATAATTTCCAAAATACGATAGAACTTGAAAATGTTGACAAAATAAATAATAAAAGTAAATACCTGATCAGTATATTTTGAACTTTACTTGAGATCAGTGTTTTATACGCGTGGCGCATGAAGTAAAATTTCGAGTTTAGAAAAGGCTAAACTAAAATTTCAGGCTTTTCTTAACTCGAAATTTTACTTCATGTTTAATCTCGGAGTGAAGACACTCGTTTGAAGTAAGTTTCAATCAAACAATTCAACAGAATAAATACATTAGTACAAACATATACAAAAACAATGTAACATAACATATAAATTACTACATAAGTTAGAACACATGAAAATGCTAACTAATAGCATGTAGGGATTGTTTTATTAATACGAAATGTTAGTACCATGTTTATACGGGTCTAGTAGAAATTAACTATCACTAAGCTATTACGATATTAACGGCAATTCTATAACTAAGACTGAATGTTTGTAGAAAGTCGATATTAATTTTAATTCGTTTTTATATTTTGTACATATTCTGCAACCAATTGCCACATTTAATTTCACTTACTGTTAAATTTTAAATATTGTTTTTGCACAAAGTTTGTGTTAAAGAAAGAGATTGAGAGAAAATGTATATAGTCTTTCTCTCATGTTCTTTCTTTAAACTTTGATAACACAGACTTTGTACAAAAAAAATACTATGAACTCAATTCTATCAAAGTTCCAGATTTCAATATATCGTACAAATTTCTACATGTTTTTGTACAATTTGATGATCTTCCTAATTTTCATTATAAACTTTGATAACACAGACTTTGTACAAAAAAAATATTATGAACTCAATTCTATCAAAGTTCCAGATTTCAATATAGCGTACAATTTTCTACATGTTTTTGTACAATTTGATGATCTTCCTAATTTTCATTATTTTGAAAAGATTTCTGTCGTTTAATAACTTTCGCAAATGTTTGTTATTTATTATTATTCAGTATTGCTAACATTTCCAAGCTACATTATATTTTCAAAATTATGATGCATTTTTGAGAATTTATAAAATGTTCATAAAGTTAAATCATGTTTTTAATAGCATCATTACATTTTTCGATTTTCGTTAATTTAATCAAATTTCATAATTATGATAATTTTCTCAAATTTTATTTAATTTTATTATTTTATCATCGCGAATGAATTTAAACAGAATATGACTCAAATTTCTTTGAATTCTCTATAAAATATCAATATTACATTTATGGATAATTGTTATTTTCAAATATTTGTGTTTATATGATTATCTAATGTGTACAAATTGTTGTGTGTGTATTTTTTTAATAATGTTACAGTTTTATTAGACGAATTATCTGTTGGGTAATAAATACATAAATATAATTAATCATGTTAATTAACCCCTGGTGAAACATTTATGAATCTAATTCTGGATATTTAATTAAAACACTTGGTTTGCTTCACTAAATTATATTTTCTCTGACTAGTTTCGACCATTGGTCATCTTCAAAGAGGAAACTAGTCGAAGAAAATATAAATTAGGAAAACAAACCAAGTGTTTTCATTAAATATCTAGAATATAATAAATTAGTTAAATTTACATAATATTCCACAAATTTAAATTTGTCTTACAATTTTTTTATCTATTTCAATTTTTATAGATTTTTTTAAATGTTGGTGATTATCAATCATTTTTTTCAATTTTTAACCAAGATGAAACCAAATATTTTGATAATTTGTTATTTCATTAAATTTATCAGTTTTAATCATTATAAAAGAAATTTGATGTTTTTCGTAGAAATCAAAATAATGTTTATTGTAAACTGATGATTATGGACGTTCTATATTTCATATTACATTAACTGTGGATATTATATAAATACATTTTGAGCACATTCAAAACATGTCAAAATCTAAAAATATAGCCCATTTATCGTTTTCCTATTGTTTTTACAAGTGGGAATCGTAGCAATTGTAATAACATTTTCAAAATTGATAATTAAAAAAAACAATTCCATCGGTTTTCATAAAATGTATTTACACCGAATATTTGCAAAATGTGGCTCTGGTTAAAATTAAAAGTACCCCGTATAATTTTACGGGGTACTTTTAATTTTAACGTCGTTTTCCTGTTATATTCAATTAATTTTTGTTGTACTGTCAAAGTTATAATATAATAATTGAATTATTATTTTTTGTATATTATGTTACTTATGTATGTATTACACTATATAATTATGTATATATTTAATATCATATCATACTTTATTCATGTTACAACAGTAGTTTACATATGTCATATAACATTAGGTGTGTTGGGCGCTAAACATACAATTTTGAAAGATTAAGAAGTAAAATAAATAGATAAATAAATAAATAAATAAAATAAAACAAGTAACGAAACAAAACATGTTAAAAAAATTGTTGGCGTAATATGATTGAAAACAAACAATACCATAATAATAATAAAAATGAATAGTTAAAATTTATAAAAAAAAAATAATAGATAGATAAAAACAAAAGCATACATATAATTAAAATTAGACATTAAAATCAAGAAATCTATTGGGATATACACTCTTCAATGATATAAAATGCTTTATCTTGCAGATACTTTTTGATTATTTTATTAAACTTAACTTCGCTATATGATTTTATTTTAGCGGGAAGATAGTTAAATAATTTAGGCCCATAGTAATTTGCACCGTTTCTAGATTTAGAAATTCTTTGATGTGACGGATAGATCAAGTGTTTTGAACGAGTCTCATGAGTGTGTATGTCATCGTGTGTTTTGTACAGGATAATGTGCCTTCGAACATATTTCAAACATTCCAGGACATACATAGAAGGTAGTGTGAGAATTTTTAGATCTCAAAATGAGTCCTTACAATCATCTCGATACCCTAAATTCGCTACAACCCGGATTGCTCTTCGTTGGAGACCAAATAGGCGAGTTGTTATAGTGGAGTGCCCCAAGGTATTATTCCATATGATATTCGGCTATGAAATAATGAGAAATATGCCGTTTTTACCGCCCTCTGAGGTAGTGAGTTTGAAAGGCTTCTCAGCAGAAAAACTATTTGACATAGTTTCCCCGAGATATAGTCGCCGTGAAAATGCCAATCTAGCTTTGAGTCGAGCGATACGCCCAAAAACTTTGCCGAAGTTAATAACAAGTTCCCAGGTTTTAGGGTGAACATGACTTTTACCGTCTTGTTATTGTTAACGGTTAATTTGTTTGAGCTAAACCACTTTAGTATAGACTCATTATCACGGTCAGTAGCTGTTATGGTGGTCTGAGCGCCTTTTGAGGTATTAATACACGTAGTATCATCGGCATACATTAAGATTTTGGCGTTTTTGATTCTTAAATTTAAATCATTAATAAAGATCAGGAAGAGCAATGGTCCAATAATTGATCCCTGAGGTACACCATATGTAGTATTTGACCCTGAGGATAGACATCCGTTAAAGAGCACACGTTGTTGTCTATTTAGCAGATACGAGTTTATTAGTCGACATGTTGATGGATGGAAATTGTAGTAGTAGAGCTTCAGCAGAAGGATATCATGAGGCACGTAGTCAAATGCCTTACTAAGGTCAAAGAAAGATGCCAGACTGTATGATCTAGAGTTAAATCCCTCTAGAATTTCTTCTACTAAGGCATTGACTGCGTCGCTGGTTGAAAGTCCCTTGCGTAAACCGAACTGACCACAATGCAGAATATTCTGCTCCTCACAAAATGCAATGATTTGTCTAAACATGATTTTTTCCATGACCTTCGATATTATTGGTAATAGCGAGATAAGATTAAAAACACTTGGTTTGCTTCACTATTTCAAAATGTTTCACCAAATAATAAATGAGAAAGTTATTCAAAAAAAAGTATATATTTATACTAATTATTATTATTTTGTATATTATTTTCTATCTCTATAATACAGAGTGCTGTGTTTGTCAAAAAATACTTTTAAGAAACAGTGAAATACAATTGGGATTCCCCTTTTTCCAATTGTATTTCACTGTTTCTTAAAAGTATTTTAACAAGACAACAAGAAAAATGTTAGAGTATTATTATTTAAAGAGGAAGACATTCATTTATTATTTACTTTTAAAGAACTGATTGGAAACCATACTATAATAATAATAGTTTATCGATGCTACACGAATACAAATAAAATGAGACAAGACTAACAATAGGATAATAAATATAATTGTAAAATAAAAATAGTGTAAATAGCTGTATAAAACAGTTATGAAAAACAAATAAATCAAATTAATCCATTGATAATGGTCACATTGTGTCCGAAATGTACATATGGAATAAAAATGAAAGTGTGAAGAAAGGTTATTAGTGCTTTATTTATCAATCAATAATAAAATACATTTAAATTACTACGCGACTAATACAACTGTTTAACCTTTACTTAACTTGAAATGTTACTTTAAGCCGTGTGATTGAGGAATAAATATTATAAATAATAAAATTTAATAAATTTACCGCTTCGCTCGTGCCAGCAAATCCAAAACTTAAAATTTTATTTTATTTATATAGACATAAAAGAAAAATATTTGAGCCTCTAGTAGGCAAAATTGTAAATCCACCGGTGGTTATAATTCGAGCTTTTTAATTTATTTAATTTTCAATTTCGTTTTACATCGGACCGGAACTAAATATTTGAGAATATGTCGGGAAGTGCTCACGTATTTTTACGAGTGAATAATCCTCATAGAATAATGTGCATTACAAAGAGCATTATACGGGGATTTTAGTGCGGTCTTGGGAGAATGCTTCGTAGATGGTAGGCATAGCTTGGAAAGGACTTGGGAAACTTTCGGGGTTCACAGATCTTCGCTCTGTTATTGAACATATGGGACTAACTAACTACCTGTTCTGATCCTCTATCGAAAAATACCTTCCACGACCCCAGGATTTATTTCCTCACGACACACTAGGGTGTTACACACACCACATTTAAACATCGGTGTTTTGTATTTAACTTACGTGTAATATATAAATACTTAAGTATATATAGTAGGGTTTATGATACAATTGAAACATACAGCGAGTTTTTTTTTATTGTACATATCCCAATTGTTGCGAGTATGCTGTAAATAAATTTGTTGATTTTTAAAAGAATTGAATTTGAAGCTTTAAACGAGTGTTTTCCACTTCCAGACTAAGCATGAAGTAAAATTTCGAGTTTAGAAAAGCCTGAAAATTTGGTTTGGTCGCGTAGCGCGGAGCGGCCAAACCAAATTTTCAGGATTTTCTAAACTCGAAATTTTACTTCATGCGCCACCGGCACACAACACTAATTCAATGTAAAGTTTAGCAGTGTGTTTTACACTTCGAATTATGTCAGTGTTTTGTACCGGCGGCGCATGAAGTAAAATTTCAAGTTTAGAAAAGCCTATGAAAATTTGGTTTGGTCACGCAGCGTCCAAACATGCTATTCTAAAACTCGAAATTTTACTTTATGCTTAGTCTGGGCAGAGTTCTTATAAAACTTATTTTTTTAATTTTAATTAATACAAACAGTTTTTTTTTAATATATCGTGTTTTTTCTTTCAATGAAACAGCGTTTAAAACATTAACAATTAAAAACATATATTATGAACGTGTTTCAAACAAGTTAAAAACGTGTTTAAAACAAAACATACAGGGCATTTTTCTTTTGAGTATATATATTTCGATAATTACAGCGTTTTTTGAATTTGCGGGAATTCGTTGTTTAAAAGTGATTCATTTGAGGCTTTTAACGAGTGTTTTCCACTCCCAGACTAAGCATGAAGTAAAATTTCGAGTTTAGAAAAGCCTAAGAATTTGGATTGGCCGCGTAGCGAAGCGGAGCGGCCAATCCAAATTAGGCTTTTCTAAACTCGAAATTTTACTTCATGCGCCACGTTTAAAAACACTGATTTACAGTGAAGTTCAAAAAATACACATATACAACAACGATTATAGGAAACCTAACATACGTTAGAGTTATTCGGTTGCCTATAATCACTGTTTTAAACAATTTGTTCAGCGCAGAATTTGATTCACGTTTTATTCACATCTACA
Organism: Philonthus cognatus; assembly: GCA_932526585.2. Lineage (NCBI taxonomy): Eukaryota > Metazoa > Arthropoda > Insecta > Coleoptera > Staphylinidae > Philonthus > Philonthus cognatus. Next base: position 127,470,290 of record OW052243.1, read on the forward strand.
TATGGGATTGCTAAAGCCGTATATTTTAAACTTTGTGATATTTTAATGTTTTATACGTGTGGCGCATGAAGTAAAATTTCGAGTTTAGAAAAGCCTAATTTGGATTGGCCGCTCCGCTTCGCTACGCGGCCAATCCAAATTCTTAGGCTTTTCTAAACTCGAAATTTTACTTCATGCTTAGTCTGGGAGTGGAAAACCCTCGTCTAAAAATTCAAATTAAAATCTTTTTAAAAACAACGAGTTTCGTAAAACTTACAGTGTATGTATACCTGAAAGAAGAATTCCCTGTATTTAAAACTTACATTTATGCACACATATTTGATATTTTCTTGTAATAAAATGTTATGTTTAATAATGTAATTTGAAATATCTATAACTAATAACAATTTAGCTAAAATTTAAAAATAAAAACAAAAAATCCTAATGAAGTAGTATAAAATATAATTTAGGAAATTTAAAATAACAAAAACAACGTTTTAAACAAATTTAACGTTTAAAACATGTTTTTAACAAATTCAAGATTTAAAACATGTTTAAAACAAAACCGCTTAAAACACGACGGCTGTTTTTAAACATGTTTAAAACACTGTTTTACAACAAAGTGTTTTAAACATAACAACCCTGAGTCTGGGAGTGGAAAATACTCGCTTAAAGATTGTAATTGAATTCTTTGAAAAAACAAAATTTCAGGCTTTCTTAGCCCGAAATGTTACCTCATACTTAATCAAGGATTGGAAACATTCGTTAGTATCTTCAAATTAAGTGTAAATAAATATGTATTGTGTATGTTTATATACAGGGTGTAGATAGATGAAACGGAACATAGAATTTTTAATGTAATTTTTTTATATATTTGAATATTATCGTTGTGTACAATTCAGGCTAGGAACTTTTAAAAAGGTATTGATTAATAAGAATTAACATTGTTGTATCCTTTCTTCAAATTAATTATAAATGTTAAGAAAGCATAGAACTCTGTTTATTTTTATTGATTTTACGAAACTCAAAAACATGCACTGATTTATCTTCAACTTCGATATTAGAATTTAACAATTTAGATCAAAAATGTATAAACACATAAATTATTTTTTCAAATTTTTAAAACATATAGTGCAGCTAATTATGCAACAAACTTTAACTTTTAATAATATTTTTCACATTTTTTTATATATAATTTCATGAGTATACACACACTTCTTAAACATTTCAATAAATTGGCCTGTTAGATAATAAATATGATTATTATTATTAAACAAATATTTAAAAGAAAAAAATCACGAAATTAAGGATTAAAATACCCCGAAACTACATGCATAAACAACGTTTTTATAAAACTCAAAACGGAGCGACATGTTTACAGCTCGACCAATCTGGGTTATTGAATTGTTCTGTTTGTTATTGAAAGTTTATCATAAATACTGAACGTTTTTCCACGCAGATAAAATGTACGCGATTGTTGAATTTATTTTAATGAGGCGATTGTTTTTTTCTGTTTATCTGTAATAACTCAAAGCGGTTTTAAATTTCGAATTGAAATGTAAATTCATGAGTTCTAGTATGTATATTTATTATTGCATGTACGTATAGCATAGCCTCTAGTTCAATATGGTCACAAACGCAAAAGGAAATTGTTTACTATTGTGCATAAAGCGCTTTCATTTACTATTCCAACATTCAACAAACGTTGTGTCGTTTTATTATTTTATTTAATACGCGAAATTGATATTTTACACACAATCTATAAATTTATGATTTTTATTATCCTTATATAATTTATCCTAAATATGTTTCTTATCTTTCACCTAGTAAAGCGTATTTAAATATGATTTTTAAAAAGAAAATACTTGACGAATAAAGCACTAATAACCTTTCTTCACACTTTTATTTGAATTATCAAATGTACAATTGGTAATTCAAATAAAAGTGTGAAGAAAGGTCCACAGTGCTTTATTTGTCAATTTAATTTGATCGTCAAGTAAATCAATCAATTAATTTAATAAAATGTTTGGTCAAATTTCACCAATATTTAAAAATCAATAATAAAAAATATGTGTATAATGGAATGTTTAGGCAGAAAGACTTATGGTCAATAGCCTAGACAAGGTTAGTACGTCCCAAATTCATTTATTATATTTATTTCTATGTTATATCTAAATAAAGATGATGTATATATGGAATGTTTAGGGAATAAAGAATGTTAACAGTAAATACAATTTGATGCTGTAACTGTTTTTGTTTTTAGTGTTAATTAAAATAGTTTTCATTGTGTTAGTAGCGTAACTGGTTTGAAAATATAACGTAAACGTATGTGTATTGCACTTGTGCTCCCATGCAATTTCACTGGGTACAGATAGAGACGATATGAAAAAAATTAATTAAAACTAATTAGAAGTTATAATCTTGCACAGAATTACATTCTAAATGAGCGCGATATATATTTTTTATGAGCAAAGTTTAATTTACTATTTTCATCACGACTGGTGGGGTGTACTTTGTCTGTCGACAATGGGCAGCAAACAGATATTTCAATTTAAATGCTCAAAGTTTCGAGGCCCGGAAAGGCCTGCTGCTACAGCTATGGGGCGTATGTGTGATTTTGATCAGGGTTAATTAGCGTTATGCAAAGAGGCTACGTAAGATGTTAGACTACCTAGTCGCTTCTAGTTCCGCATCGACTTAGTTTTACATATACAATGTGAACATTGTGTTCATATTTTGCATTTCCCTAGACAAGTCATAACAATGTATTTTGTATTAAATCTAGTTATCACTGTATAACTTCATTACTACTAATTGTTTTTTTTATTAACAAACAAATATGCCCTCAATTAAAATTTAGTTAGGCAAACTTAATTAACTACATAAAGAATTATAAGTACAGATTTTAATATAGCTAATCCGCTTTACCGATTCACCGGTAAATTGTAAACAAAAAATACCGTTTTTAAGTAAAGTTTACTAGTGTTTCTTTTTTAACTTCACATTACATAGATATTTTATACGTATAGCGCATAAAGTAAAATTTCGAGCTTAAAAAAGCCTTACTTTAGAAATGGACGCTACGCGTCTAAATCCAAACGTTCAGGCTTTTCTAAGCTCAAAATTTTACTTCATGTTTAGTCTGGGAGTAAAAATATTCATTCGTAACTTAAAATTGAACGATTATAAAAAAGCAATGATTGGCTGAAATTTTACAAGGCATGCGTCGGACTATGGACATTTAAAAGAAAAATTCCCTGCATATATTAAATAATTTGAAAACATACCCAAGTTACACCCTCTGAAGTTTTAATTTCATGCAGTGTCAGGCCAAAAAATTCTATATTATGTAGATATTTTACGGAATTTTTCTCTTCGTTCACTTCTACAAAAATATGTAGTGTATTTTTCTTAAGTCTTAAGTATACATATCCCAATTATACAAAGAGTTTTATCTAACACCGAACATTTTCATTCAATACAATTTGACACCTATTATTTATAAGTTAAGTGTAAATTAGGTTGCCTATATCACCATTACAAATTGTTGCCAATTAATCGCAATTAATGCCTCAATTTGTATATACAGGGAGTGTTTCTTTCAGTATACATGTCCCAATTACAGCGTATATGCCGTAAATCTTTAGATAATCCTTGTTTTTTTTTAAAGTTCAATCCAAAACTTAAAATGAGTGTGTTTCACTCCCAGACTAAGCATGAAGTAAAATTTCGAGTTTAGAAAAGCCTGAAAATTTGGTTTGGTCGCGTAGCGCGAAGCGCGGAGCGGCCAAACCAAATTTTCAGGCTTTTCTAAACTCGAAACTTTACTTCATGCGCCACCGATACAAAACACTGACATATTACGAAGTATAAAACACACCGCTAAACTTTACATTAATTCAGTGTTTTGTACAGGTGGCGCATGAAGTAAAATTTCGAGTTTAGAAAAGCCTGAAAATTTGGTTTGGTCGCGTAGCGCGAAGCGCGGAGCGGCCAAACCAAATTTTCAGGCTTTTCTAAACTCGAAATTTTACTTCATGCGCCACCGATACAAACCACTGACATATTACGAAGTATAAAACACACCGCTAAACTTTACATTAATTCAGTGTTTTGTACAGGTGGCGCATGAAGTAAAATTTCGAGTTTAGAAAAGCCTGAAAATTTGGCTTGGTCGCGTAGCGCGAAGCGCGGAGCGGCCAAACCAAATTTTCAGGCTTATCTAAACTCGAAATTTTACTTCATGCGCCACCGATACAAAACACTGACATATTACGAAGTATAAAACACACCGCTAAACTTTACATTAATTAAGTGTTTTGTACCGGTGGCGCATGAAGTAAAATTTCGAGTTTAGAAAAGCCTGAAAATTTGGTTTGGCCGCTCCGCGCTTCGCGCTACGCGACCAAACCAAATTTTCAGGCTTTTCTAAACTCGAAATTTTACTTCATGCTTAGCCTGGGAGTGGAAAACACTCGTTAAAAACTTCAAATTGAATCCTTTTAATAAACCGAGCGTCGGAAAATGTACAACGTATGCATATATATACTTTAAAGAAAATTTCTCGTTATAAAAATGTTTGGTGTTACATAAAACTCTCTGTATGCTGTAAACCTTCAGATATTCGATGCATTTCTTAAAAGAGTTCAGTTTAAAGCTTTAATCGATTGTTTTCACTCCCAGGTTAAGCAAGAAGTAAGATTTCGAGTTTAGAAAAGCATTAAAATTTGGTTTGGTCGCGTAGCGCGTACCGCTACGCGACTGAATCAAATTTTCAGGCTTGTCTAAACTCGAAATTTTACTTTATGCGCCACGCGTACAAAACACTGATTTCAAGTGAAGTTCACTTGTTCGCAATATTTCAGTATTTTCAGTGTTCTATACTCGTTGCGCATGAACTAACATTTCAAGTTTAGAAAATAATGAAAATTTGGTTTGGTCGCTCCGCTTCGCTCCGCTTCGCTACGCGATTAAACTAAATTTTCAGGTTTTTCCTAACTCAAAATTTTACTTCATGTTTAATCTGGGAGTGGAAAACGCTCGTTTCAGCTTCAAATTAAACTCTTTTTAGAAAAGTGTGTGCATATATACATCATATACTTAAAAGAAAAATTCTGTATATTTTACTAAAAGGAAATAAACTAAAATATACTTGTAAATAAAACACTTTTTACTTTGTTTAACTACTGAATCTTAAACAAAGTAAAAAGTGTTTTATTTACAAGTGTATTTAAGATGTACCACAAAGTGAACGCCTACAACACTAAACAGTTAAAACTAGAATATGTCTAAAATGTTTGCCCCGCAGCCCTTATAGACGGGCCGCTACTGATTTATACATTTTTCACAAATAAAATAATTCAATATTTGAATCGATAAAACATCAGAAAATTGATATATAAAATTGCTGCGATTATTTCTGCGCCCTTTTCTGTCCTATTCACCTTCGCCTAGATCCTTCGCCACGATAGGCCTGATAGAGCTAAGGTGAAAAATTGTTCGTGAAATTCTAATTTGGTGTTCGATTTTGTATTTTCCTAGAGATGAATAAATCGTACCATTGAGAATTTTGCGTTATGCATTTAAAAATTATTATGATTTTAAAAGTAGAGATTTTTTTTACCTGTATCTACATATCCCAAAGTAAATGATTCTATTCGCTCGGATTTTGAAAGCGCAAGATTTGGTTAGACGAAATAAACATTTGTAAAATTTATTAACCTGAGATCAAACATAAAATCAAACAATCAGTATATTTCGAACTTCACATTAAATTAGTGTTGTATACGCGTGGCGCATGAAATAAAATTTCAAGTTTGGAAAAGCCTGAATTTCGATTTGGAACCGTAGCGTCCAAATCAAAATTCAAACGCCCAGGCTTGTCTAAACTCGAAATTTTACTTCATGCTTAATCAAGGAGTAAAAACACTTGTTAGAAGCATCAAATCGCACGTTTTTATAAACAACATATGTCAGAATATTTGCAGCGTATACATCGGGTTATGTATACTTTAAATAAAAACTCCCTTTATGTTATTGAGGTATGAAAAAACAAAGGTCCAAAAAATTTGTAATAAATGAATTCAATGAAAATATTGGAATTAATAAATAACTTCCCAGCATACCAAATCATATAATATATACAATCATGATGATGGTTGCGACCGCAACTTCGTGGTAATTCATAATCACTGAATAAAACACTTACTATGTTTTTTACCACAATAAATATTTTGTAGTAAAAAACATAGTAAGTGTTTTATTCAGTAATATATACAAAATATCTATTGCATGTTTTATTGCAATTATAAAAATGGTGATGTGTCCATCATAGTACTTTCCCCCGTAAATTGCGTATTAAATCACTTTTAAAATATTTGTAGCATTATTATTTTCAAAATGTCTTCAACTTTTTGATAACTACAACTTTTATTGGAAACATTTTTCAATTGGATCAACACATACTGACACAAACCAATGACTAGATAAAAAACACTATTTATTGAATATCTCAAAAACTAAGAGTGCTATGACAAAAAGTGAATCTACAAAAAATATTTAGTTTTTCATTTCGTACAACTTTTATTTGAAACATTTTTCAATTGTATCGACACATACACTGTCACACCAATAACTAGATAAAACACACAACTTTTGAAATATCTGAAAAACTAAGAGTGCTATAACAAAAAGTAAATGAACAATACATCTTCATTTTGTTATTATCTACAACTTTTATTTGAAAGAATTTTTTGTTTGATGAACATTTATTGAAAAAATCTGAAAAAAACTGAAAAACGCTAAGAGTAAAGTACCACTTCCGGTTTTCCGATTTTCACCAAAAGCTTTTCAGTTCTTCCGATTGTAACAAAAAGCTTAAGTTTCAAGTTTCATCTCGATATCTTTAGCGGTTTTTGCGGTACAGCGCACACAGACACACACACACACACACACACACACACACACACACACACACACACACACACACACACACACACACACACACACACACACACACACACACACACACACACACACACACACACACACACACACACACACACACACACACACACACACACACACACACACACACACACACACACACACACACACACACACACACACACACACACACACACACACACACACACACACACACACACACACACACACACACACACACACACACACACACACACACACACACACACACACACACACACACACACACACACACACACACACACACACACACACACACACACACACACACACACACACACACACACACACACACACACACACACACACACACACACACACACACACACACACACACACACACACACACACACACACACACACACACACACACACACACACACACACACACACACACACACACACACACACACACACACACACACACACAGACAGACAGACAGACAGACATTTTTCAAAAATGGTCTTATTCGACTCAGGGGACCTCAAAACGGATATTTCCGCTAAAATTTTTGATTCGAAAATTTTCACGAAAACAATACTTTCCCTTTGTATTACATACAGGGGAAAGTAAAAATCCGGACATTTTTACGAAATTTATATAACTGAAAAATCCAAATGATTTTTAAGTTTACTTTTATTAATTTTAAAACTAATTATGTTACTTACATATTTTGTAAAAAATATAATGTGTAATAAAGAACATAATTTTTAGAATTCGTAAAAATGTTGCAAAGCTATTTGATGATAATAGTACTCATACCAAGTAATCGAACACGCTGTGTATTCCGTAATAATTTCTATGTAAATATTAAGAAAGTAATACTATATTTATATTATGTGATAATCTTTATGTAATAAAGACATATTAATTATTATGTATATATCATATAATAGAAGGTATATAAATTATATTACATAATATTTACATGTTTATTATATAATATCTTTACATATATATTAAGTACACAGGGAGTTTCTCGTTTAAGTATACGTATTAGGGCTAGGAATTTGAATATTTGCGGATATTCAAATACTACATTACTCATATAAAATCACTCACTTTTTCACATATTTAATTAATTTGGCTATTTCAATACTTAAATACTTTAACAAATTAGTGTTAGAAAATATATTTTCTAAAGACTAAAGAATCGATGAATTCAAATAGTTTATTTGTGCAAATATTTGACTAATTTTAATTATTTGAATATTCACGAATATTCGGATTCCTAGCCCTAATACATATCCCAATAATATGCTGCAAATATTCAGATATTCGTTGTTTTTAAAAGAGTTCATTTTTAAGCTTTAAACGAGTGTTTTCCACTCCTAGGTTAAGCATGAAGTGAAATTTCGAGTTTAGAAAATCCTGAATATTTGGTTTGGTCGCGAAACAAAATTTTCAGGCTTTTTTTAACTTGCATTTTAAACTTCACTTGAAATTAGTGATTTATACACGTGACGCTGAAGTAAGTTTACTTCAGCGTCACGAGTATAAATCACTAATTTCAAGTAAATTTTAAAATGCAAGTTAAAAAAAGCCTGAAAATTTGGTTTCGCGACCAAACCAAATTACTTCAGCGTCACGTGTATAAATCACTAATTTCAAGTGAAGTTTAAAATGCACTGCTTATGTTTGGTCTTACATTTATAAATTTTCTCTCGCGTTAAAAACATTAGTTTAGTTTCGACCATTTTAAATTAAAAATGTTTATTTCGTTTAATCAAATATTGCGATTTCAAACAATTTGTTTTGGGATATGTAAGTATATTTAATAGAAAAAATCTTGTAACTATTCAGTGTGTTTTGAACTTCACAATATTTCAGTGTTTTATACGGGTGGCGCATGAAGTAAAAATTCGAGTTTAGAAAAGCCTGAAAATTTGGTTTGGTCGCTCCGCTTCGCGGAGCGACCAAACCAAATTTTCAGGCTTTTCTAAACTCGAAATTTTACTTCATGCTTAACCTAGGAGTGGAAAACACTAGTTTTAAGCCTCAAATAGAACTATTTAAAAAGAAGCGTATGCTTATGTACACTTAGAAGAAAAACTCCCTGTATATGTTTACATATTATTTACATATATGTGTGTTTTCTGGGTTTGTTGATTTGTTAGATGTTATTGAATGGCAGCATTTTACAATTGATATTAGATGTATTAATATTCTATGAAGGGAATTTTCCGTAGTATATTCGAGTAAAGTTGTTTCTGAATGATTTTTTTCAATAGAGAGGGTTTAAAGGGTTTGGTGGAAGTAATTTGTTTTGATGTATTTCGTTTTTGTTTTATTGTTATCGATTCGGAGTTTCTGGACTCTTTGATGTGTTTATATTTATGTATGAAAAGTTCGTAGGGCTGGGGTAGGTTTCCTAACGTGGATTTTATTAATCGTTTGATTAATGGCGCGGTGAAAGTCACAAAGCGAAATAAAAATTTATTGATATATTGACAGAGATATAAATAAAAATAGATTGATGGCTCCATATGTGTCTGGGCGAATTATAAATTATTTTGTAAAAGCGTGAGATATTTTTATGATTTAATAATGGACGTTAATTGAAATGATATGTTTATTTAGTCGGCTGGTTGAATGTTTCCTTAGTTAGTTGGGGGATGAAATCTGGTCTGTACGCATTACATATTGATGGGGAAGTTGTGGGAAGTTCTGGAAAACATATGCAGCGACAAGTTCAGCCCTGATCAATACATGATTTATTCAAGGCGGACGCGTTTGTAAGATTGGATTAGATTAATTAAAGGGAGCCGGGTGTGGCCTGGCGACTTTTTGCGGGGAAGTTAAGTGCAATACAAGCTCTCGCAAATGTGCATGTTGTAGAGACGTTCGTGGAAACAATAAGGGAGGGAACCGAGAAGTGTCCAGAGCACCTGGAACTAGAAAGGATGGGTTACACCCAGCCCGGGCAAGTGGCTAAAGGCATTTGGAACTGGGAATGGGAATGGGAACAGTAGCAGAAGCAGAAGCGGAAGTGGAAGCAGAAGCAGACGCAGAAACAGGATCACGTACCAAACATGTGCATTTTACAAAATGTGAATTTGTAACGTAATATAGATGCAAAAAGTTCGAAAGTTTCCTATGAATTGTGGGCGGCGTTAGAGGAATAAAGAGCGGCCTATAAGAGAATTTAATATGAAAGTATAATGTTGTACTTCGGCTCGGCAGCGAGCTACCACTCGTAAAGAGACTATTTAAAATTTAACTTCCATATTTTCGGAAAGACATTTACATAAATAAAATGGTAGCGCATATTGTTACAATCGCGAGGGTGCGAGTGGTCGATTATGCCCTTGGCTCACGTGGGGGTTGGTCGAGGAGTAACTCGGAGGAGCACTTTAAACCGGAACACTTGTCCCGAAAACGAAAACACGAACAGGACAAAGGAAATCCATAAAAGGGCAGCGTAAGTCGTCGGAGACGATGTATATCGCTATTCCCGTGCCCCCTAGAGATATAGCCGAGATTTTTGCACGGCGGCAACCAAACGAGCCAATCTCGGAGTCAACTCGCAACCGAGCAAGGATACAGAAAATTAAAGTTTATGTTGGCGTACATGTGTTAGCGTCATACGTTTCTTATTGTAGACACAATCGTGTCTGGCAGGACTGCAAAGTTCAAAAACCCGAACCTTTCGTACCTCGCGCCTTCTCCACTTAACAATATAAACTGAATATATTTTATTCATGCATCCTGACACCGGCATGAGGTGCGCTTCACGAGATAAGTAAGAGTGTCGTTATCCGATCGCATTGCAACAGCTTACTTGCTCCGGATTCGCCATTCAAAACTTGTTGCTAATGAACTTGACGATTCTGATGAATTTAATGAACCTCATCACCTATTCTCTCACCCCAGATCACTCAAATACCGACGTTTCTATGAATACATATTCTACTCCTACACACCTTTTTATCGCTGCCAGTGCCGTATCTACGACTTGGCCAGGGGCCCGCGACTGAAAGGGTCAACGGTTAGCACTATAAAAGAAATAAAAATAAATAAAAAGAAATAGTAGAATTTCTACTTTTCTTCAACTGAAGGAAGAAACATAAAAAAATATATAATGTGCGAAGGAGAAAAGAAATAGATAATATAAAAAAAATAATTTATGAGTTATAATATAAATCATAAATGTTCATTTCCAATCCCCATATTATGAACTTCACAATACTTCAGTGTTTTATACGCGTGGCGCATGAAGTAAAATTTCGAGTTTAGAAAAGCCTGAGTTTGGATTTGGACGCTTCGCGTCCAAATCCTAACATTCAGGCTTTTCTAAACTCGAAATTTTACTTCATGCTTAATCAAGGAGTGGAAACACGTGTTCAAAGTAAATTTTCACAAAATAAATTAAAATATCATATATTAAATTATTGAAAATAAAATACCACTCTTTAACTAGCATTAAATTATTAGTTAACGAGAGTCATCTACACTATAAAATTTCAAGCATCAATTTCTTTTTTTACAAGCGTTCAAATTGAAGTTTCGAACGAGTGTTTCCACTACCAGATTAAGCATGAAGTAAAATTTCAAGTTTAGAAAAGCCTAAAAATTTGGTTTGGTCGCTCCGCGAAGCGGACCAGCCAAACCAAGTTTTCAGGCTTTTCTAAACTCGAATTTTACTTCATGCGCCACGCGTATGACACACTGAATTATTGAGAAGTTAAAAATATAGTCCTAAATCAGTATTAAAAAATATACTCCTAAAGCGAGATATAAAATATACTGCTGTACAAAAATATTTTGGATTTCACAGCATTTCAGTGTTTCATACGCGTGGCACATGAAGTAAAATTTCGAGTTTAGAAAAGCCTGAATTTGGATTTAGATGCTTTGCATCCAAATCCAAACGTTCAAGCTTTTCTAATTCCGAAATTTTACTTCATGCTTAATCAAGGAGTGGAATCACTCGTTCGAAATGAATAATATTTAAAAAATTAAATTTTTAAAATTTAATATTTTTCTAATAATTTAATGATGTACTTTTAAAAATTGATAAGAGGTATTTATTTGTTTTCAATTGTTTTATATTAATTTATAGACTTTTATGTTTATCTTCTAATTCATATCTAAAAAGATCAAGGGATGGAGAAATGAATATATGGGGTCCGTTTTTCTTTGAGAAAGACAATGTTATTTATTTTTCTTGATAATACAATATTGACCACTAGAGACAAAACCCATCGACGTTCAGAATAGGCCCTTTGATAAATCTGATGAAACGACGTCAGGTTATTAATTTATTATATACCTACGTTTAGAACGTTGTGCATTATTGCAAACCCGCTGCCGTGATCATAATCTTAATCGAGATTCTCGTACCTGCAAGGCGTGGCGTTGAATACTAAATGGAGGTATTTCTATTGTGCTCAGTACTTTCCTTATTACACCGCATCTAAAATCCATCGCTGCAGCACGGCAAAGCACAGGTAAGGCTGCTTGTAAGTGTCTGCATCTCGGCTCCGGTACCATCCCGCTATCCGAAACGATGCAATCGATTATCGAGCCGTGATCAGAGAGGGGCATTAACAACTGAGCTATTGTGTTGTGTACAGAATATATTATCTTGCATGAGTAAACTGCGATGTGTTGCGGCTGCATGTCTCAGGGGAGAGAAGTGACTTAGGGAAAATGAGATCTTGCACTCTCTCTGCGCCACTTGCCATCATCCACTTCCTTTATTTTCGAGTATTCCTTCAATGGCCCGTTCCTATATTCCTATTGCTTTGCACAATATTGCTGCACTACCGATCTTACTCTATTGCCATTATTGTCCCTTTGCTTCGTGGCCCAAGGCCTCTTCCCTTCCCTTCCCTTCCCTTTCTCAAATAGCTTTTGATTTATTGCATACATTAGATATAAAACAAACACTAATAATTTCCCTGGACACATATAAAATCTACTTTTCTTATTACTCATATGCTATCACTGAAATTACAACTACTAATATATATGGCAGGCGCGGATCCATGGGGAATATTTACTTAGTATGAAAATATTAAATATCCATCAATAAAATAGCACAACAACAATCAAGTAAATTATTATAAATATTTTATGTTGTAGTGAAATTTTTGTAAATAAATAATATCAAATTCATTTTTTGAAGTACAATTAAAATATACATGAACCTCTGTTTTTTAATGTAATTTATATAATTTCTCCTAAAAATAAAATATTATTTAGACCCTTTTCATTTGAAATAAAAATTTTAATTACATGGCCCAGATGTTTCACGAGAAGTTCGCTGCACAATTCTTCCACTCGGCTCTGATCCAACAAACCGTCGCTCACTGACATATCACATAAACTGACCAATGATTACACGCATTTTCTATTTTCTTTTTATTTTGCATTATAATTAGCACAATTTTCCGCAGTTATTTTTCACAATACTTTCTTATATAAAATATGTGTAAAGTATCATTATTTGCCCATGTTATGCGACACTCGTTTGGATTTATTCCCCTAAAAGAGAAACTTGTTCATCCGAACGTGCTTCATGCGTATCGATCGCGAGCTGAATATAAATTAATTATGGGGAAATGCAATTTAAGCCGCGTTCACAGAGTTTCTTTGGTCATCAATGTTTTATGAATATTTTGAATTAGCCACGGAGCGTGTGAGGGTGGTTAATGAATGGGTTTTGCATGAATGTGTAAATGGCTTCGGTAATTGTTTTGCGTTCTAAAGTAGGGTAATTATTGGTTCGATATTATATTAAGCGAACGACATTCAATGACAACTAACTGCACTCCATTTACATAGTCTTGAACTATTGAAATTGTGGTTTGTATTGAGACCCTTTAAAGATACTATATTACATTTGCGTGATTTTTTGTACGTTTAGATTAATAATTTTCTTATACCTGCGAGAAAGAAGTAGAAAAGAAGCTTGGATGGGTTTTCTGTTGCTTTATGGATTTTCGGAGTAGGAAAAAAGGAGTGGAGTGTAGAACGATTCTTTTCTGTGAAGATTAGTAAAATGGATTACGAGCGTGAAAAGCATCTTTAATTAAACTATTTCCAAATGAAGAGCGGAACTGGCTAACAACTACAACATAAAGTAAATAGTTATTATCCTCAAAATTAACTTGCACCGTAATTCTGAATGAAGACAACGATGTAGCCGACCCAAACCCGAAGGAGTTTACCAAGAGCCCACGATACTCTCCTCTCTCCTGTATTTGTTGCAAGCTTTACAAGAAATATATCCGCACTTAAAACGAAGCGTACGTCTTCATTTAATTTATTCTCTTATATGAACACGGGAGGGTGTAGGTGCAACTTATTTAATTCTAACATTATCCTCGCTTATCCTGCGCCTAAGAAGGAGGCTTACTGCTCGAGAATATATTTACTATATATAATATTTAATAAGTTGTCGGTGTTTTCGTGCACCCTTATTGCGAGCAATCTGCGTTAATCAAAGCTCGGATCATACGCGGGTCCTTGCTCAGCAATTGTTGAGATCAGAAAATATACGGGATACAGTCCTCTCTGATTCTCCCGCAGGATTGCCTTGCCTTGCGTTGCTGGCCGTATTACAATGAAACAAATAATAACAAAGAATGGCACAGAGGGGATGTTGGACCATATAAACAGATTATAGGAATAAAAGCAGTGCAATAAAACAGCCGAAAGTAACAAGTTCTCTTTGGAGTCGCGTCTCGTGATCATAGCTTTCGGATGTGGATGTGGCTGGAAATGGAATGGGAAAGTAGAACCTGCGGAACTATAGGCATTAGAAAAGTGAGTTTGGAGAGGAAAAGTAATCAGTAACACGTTGGGCAGATATATTGGCACATTAGAAGACATTTGTATTGATCTGGAGTGCAAGAGCGTCTGGTCAGTTGATTTTATTCAACTTTAAGTTCAGGTCAGACGAAAGTAATTTTATTTCAGAGACACACTCTAAACACTATACGATCCCTTTTACAAATTAAAGTTACTGAAACTACATATTGAATTAACTCATTTTTATTTAGACTACTGCACACGCGTAATATCCAGTGTCTAGTATTTTTAGAAAAGTGACTTCATGAAATTATAATCTACCCATTTAATAAAACATAAAATATAGCTCTTCGAGAAATGAAATTTAAATTTATTTTAGGCTAATTAAACATAAATTAAATTTTGATTTGCCAGGCGCTTCAATTCGCTTCGCCCGGCAATTTCAAATTCTCATCTTTTCAAACATTGAAATTTTACGTCATGCTTAACCCATTAATGGCCGCGCAATTATAGAGTTAACTCTAAAACTTAATTTTAGATAAAATTCTGCACATCTTATTATATTACATACAGAAAATATTTATTTTAAATATACACATAATGTATACGCTGCACATTTTCAGGCATTCCTCGGTTTTATAAAAGCGTTCAATTCAAACGAGTGTTTTCACTTCTAAATTAAGCATGAAGTAAAATTTCGAGTTTAGAAAAGCCTGAAAAGTTGGTTTGGTCGCGCGGCCAAACCAAATTTTTAGGCTTTTCTAAACTCGCAATTTTACTTCATGCGCCACCGGTACAAAACACTGACATATTACGAAGTTAAAAACACACAGCTAAACTCTACATTGCATCAGTGTACCGGTGGCGCATGAAGTAAAATTTCGAGTTTAGAAAAGCCTGAAAATTTGGTTTGGCCGCTCCGCGCTTCGCGCTCCGCGACCAAACCAAATTTTCAGGCTTTTCTAAACTCGAAATTTTACTTCATGCTTAGCCTGGGAGTGGAAAACACTCGTTTAAAGTTCAAATAAAATTCTT
The DNA here is from genome assembly GCA_932526585.2 of Philonthus cognatus. Taxonomy (NCBI): domain Eukaryota; kingdom Metazoa; phylum Arthropoda; class Insecta; order Coleoptera; family Staphylinidae; genus Philonthus; species Philonthus cognatus. The sequence continues at coordinate 127,486,068 of OW052243.1, forward strand.
TTAATAAACCGAGCATCAGCAAATGTAAATGTAAATGTAATTTTGATTTGCTGGCGTGTGACCATTTCAAATTGTAGCCAATCAATCGCAATTATTGCCTCAACTTGTACATACAGGGAGTTTTTCTTTCAAGTATACGTGTCCCAATTACAGCGTATATGCCTTAAATCTTTAGATAACCGTTGTTATTTTTTTAAATGAGTTTAATTTGAAATGAGTGTATTCCACTCCCAGACTAAGCATGAAGTAAAATTTCGAGTTTAGAAAAGCCTGAAAATTTGGTTTGGTCGCGTAGCGCGAAGCGCGGAGCGGCCAAACCAAATTTTCAGGCTTTTCTAAACTCGAAATTTTACTTCATGCGCTACCGGTACAAAACACTGACATATTACGAAGTTAAAAACACACAGCTAAACTCTACATTGCATCAGTGTACCGGTGGCGCATGAAGTAAAATTTCGAGTTTAGAAAAGCCTGAAAATTTGGTTTGGCCGCTCCGCGCTTCGCGCTACGCGACCAAACCAAATTTTCAGGCTTTTCTAAACTCGAAATTTTACTTCATGCTTAGCCTGGGAGTGGAAAACACTCGTTTAAAGTTCAAATAAAACTCATTTAATAAACCGAGCATCAGCAAATGTAAATGTAAATGTAATTTTGATTTGCTGGCGTGTGACCATTTCAAATTGTAGCCAATCAATCGCAATTATTGCCTCAACTTGTACATACAGGGAGTTTTTCTTTCAAGTATACGTGTCCCAATTACAGCGTATATGCCGTAAATCTTTAGATAACCGTTGTTATTTTTTAAATGAGTTTAATTTGAAATGAGTGTATTCCACTCCCAGACTAAGCATGAAGTAAAATTTCGAGTTTAGAAAAGCCTGAAAATTTGGTTTGGTCGCGTAGCGCGAAGCGCGGAGCGGCCAAACCAAATTTTCAGGCTTTTCTAAACTCGAAATTTTACTTCATGCGCTACCGGTACAAAACACTGACATATTACGAAGTTAAAAACACACAGCTAAACTCTACATTGCATCAGTGTACCGGTGGCGCATGAAGTAAAATTTCGAGTTTAGAAAAGCCTGAAAATTTGGTTTGGCCGCTCCGCGCTTCGCGCTACGCGACCAAACCAAATTTTTAGGCTTTTCTAAACTCGAAATTTTACTTCATGCGCCACGCGTATAAAAGACTGAAATATTGTGAAGTTAAAAATATACCTAAAAATACTTTTTTTAAATATGTAATAATAATATATATAAATAACAAAATATTTACATTTTTCTTTAAACATTCTCAAGTTAGTTCAAATAATACAATGAATCAAATTAACTTATTTAATTAGTAATTTAAAACATAATGTTGCGTTATTCACCAATTCATGTACTAAGATTGTTAATCACCTCCTAAAGTCTATTACACAGGCTAGAAATATATCTGCAAGGAAAAAATTACTTTTCAAGTTTGTATGCGACTTAGAGCCATACTGTAAAGCTGATTTCTATGCGTGATCACTATATACGTTAAATATTCTTCTTTTCCTTTAACTATATTTTCATGTTATATAAAATTAGGAAAAACTATTCGTGAAAATGCAAACATTGTCTTAATTCACGAATAGTATTTCGTAATTTTATATATTATGTTTAAAGTGTGCAAACTATAAGAAGCGTAAGCTTGTTTTCTCAAATTCAAATAGTCTTGAATATGAATTAATTTTGTTTATATTTTTATGTACAGTGTACCATTTTTTAAGGTAATGCTTGTTATCGAAAATAGATAAACATATTATTATTATTAATGGCGCTTAATGGGTTAATCTAAAAATGAGAAAAGAAATAATACACAAAGATTATCTTTAAATAATCGATTAGCTTAAAAAAAATGTTATACAGAAATTAATTGTAAGGTGTTATTGATTTTTAGTTCAACGCCAGATTAAGATAAAGGAAGTTATCATAAAATTAACGAATTGTACCAAGGTAATATAATTTATTCGATACTCAAACAAATTCCGTATACGATTCAAGTACACTTAAAGCGGCTAAACGGAATTAAATTAACTCTATCGTAGATTTAAAGATTACGAATTAGCAAATTATGCTATTACATCCTTTTTGCATTTAATTATAGCACTTATCATATCTTAGTAAACTCATAAAAATTATTTAATTAGTTTCACTATAATCTTTCTTCATCATTTATTACTGCATTACAAAAAGTTTACACAGGTCTATAATATATAATTCAATGACGATATGTTCTTGTTTTAATATTATTTATTTATTCCGACTATTTTCGATTACTAAGAAATGTACAGATTTACAATTTACCAAATAGTTTCGATACAATTTGTAAAGACCGATGTGAAGATAGCCACGGATTTTCCAGCCACGGATTTTGGCGCCTCCACCATCACACGAATTATGGAACAGATTCCCCAGATTTTCAAAAATTCATAACTTCCAAACCGCATATTTTATTTTCAAAATTTCTTCAATAATTGTTTAAACAATATATCTAGACCGAGCATACATGGTCAAAATGTTGTCACTCTTATTTTTTAATTATTTATATAATATATTGCTGTCCCGCGTATAGCACCGTTCATACCAAATATTAAAAAATCATATCTCTTAAAAATCCTATTTTATTTTCCAAATTTCTTCACTAATTGTTTAAACAATATATCTAGACCGAGCATACATGGTCAAAATGTTGTCACTCTTATTTGTTAATTATTTATATAATATATTGCTGTCCCGCGTATAGCACCGTTCATAACAAATATTAAAAAAATCATATCTCTTAAAAATCCTATTTTATTTTACAAATTTCTTCACAAATTATTTAAACAATATATCTAGGCTAAGCATAGATGGTCAAAATGTTGTCACTCTCATTTGTTAATTATTTAAATAATATATTGCTGTCCCGCGTATAGCACCATTCATACCAAATATTAAAAAAATCATATCTCTTAAAAATCCTATTTTATTTTCCAAATTTCTTCACTAATTGTTTAAACAATATATCTGGAACGAGCATACATGGTCAAAATATTGTCACTCTTATTTGTTAATTATTTATATAATATATTGCTGTCCCGCGTATAGCACCGTTCATACCAAATATTAAAAAAATCATATCTCTTAAAAATCCTATTTTATTTTCCAAATTTCTTCACTAATTGTTTAAACAATATATGTAGACTAAGCATAGATGGTCAAAATGTTGTCACTCTCATTTGTTAATTATTTAAATAATATATTGCTGTCCCGCGTATAGCACCCTTCATACCAAATATTAAAAAAATCATATCTCTTAAAAATCCTATTTTATTTTCCAAATTTCTTCACTATATGTTTAAACAATATATCTAGACCGAGCATACATGGTCAAAATGTTGTCACTCTTATTTGTTAATTATTTATATCATATATTGCTGTCCCGCGTATAGCACCGTTCATACCAAATATTAAAAAAATCATATCTCTTAAAAATCCTATTTAATTTTCCAAATTTCTTCACTTATTGTTTAAACGATATATCTAGACCGAGCATACATGGTCAAAATGTTGTCACCCTTATTTGTTAATTATTTATATAATATATTGCAGTCCCGCGTATAGCACCCTTCATACCAAATATTAAAAAAATCATATCTCTTAAAAATCCTATTTTATTTTCCAAATTTCTTCACTAATTGTTTAAACAATATATCTAGACCGAGCATACATGGTCAAAATGTTGTCACTCTTATTTGTTAATTATTTATATAATATATTGCTGTCCCGCGTATAGCACCCTTCATACCAAATATTAAAAAAATCATATCTCTTAAAAATCCTATTTTATTTTACAAATTTTTTCACTAATTGTTTAAACAATATATCTAGACCGAGCATACATGGTCAAAATGTTGTTTGTCACTCTTATTTGTTAATTATTTATATAATATATATGATCTTTTTAATATTTGGTATGAACGGTGCTATACGCGGGACAGCAATATATTATATAAATAATTAACAAATAAGAGTGACAACATTTTGACCATCTATGCTTAGTCAAGATATATTGTTTAAACAATTAGTGAAGAAATTTGGAAAATAAAATAGGATTTTTAAGAGATATGATTTTTTTAATATTTGGTATGAACGGTGCTATACGCGGGACAGCAATATATTATATAAATAATTAACAAATAAGAGTGACAACATTTTGACCATCTATACTCGGTCTAGATATATAGTTTAAACAATTAGTGAAGAAATTTGGAAAATAAAATATGATTTTTAAGAGATATGATTTTTTTAATATTTGGTATGAACGGTGCTATACGCGGGACAGCAATATATTATATAAATAATTAACAAATAAGAGTGACAACATTTTGACCATGTATGCTCGGTCTAGATGTATTGTTTAAACAATTAGTGAAGAAATTTGGAAAATTAAATAGGATTTTTAAGAGATATGATTTTTTTAATATTTGGTATGAACGGTGCTATACGCGGGACAGCAATATATTATTTAAACAATTAACAAATGAGAGTAACAATATTTTGACCATCTATGCTTAGTCTAGATATATTGTTTAAATAATTAGTGAAGAAATTTAGAAAATAAAATAGGATTTTTAAGAGATATGATTTTTTTAATATTTGGTATGAACGGTGCTATACGCGGGACAGCAATATATTATATTAATAATTAACAAATAAGAGTGACAACATTTTGACCATGTATGATCGGTCTAGATATATTGTTTAAACAATTCGTGAAGAAATTTGTAAAATAAAATAGGATTTTTAAGAGATATGATTTTTTAATATTTGGTATGAACGGTGCTATACGCGGGACAGCAATATATTATATAAATAATTAACAAATAAGAGTGACAACATTTTGACCATGTATGCTCGGTCCAGATATATTGTTTAAACAATTATTGAAAAAATTTTGAAAATAAAATATGCGGTTTGGGAGTTATGAATTTTTGAAAATCTGGGGAATCTGTTCCATAATTCGTGTGATGGTGTAGGCGCCAAAATCCGTGGCTGGAAAATCCGTGGCTATCTTCACATCGGTTTTGTAAAGTACATATTGACATTTTTTGGTAGGTAAGACATACCTGACAAAAAATGTTTAATAAATACTCTGCAAATTGTAAAATCTGTACATTCCTTGATAATGACTATCAGTCGAAACTAGTCGGAATAAATAAACAAGTAATAGTAGTGAAGCAAATCAAGGGATTTTTATTAGTTTGCAAATGTTTAATCATGTTTCATCAAGTGAGAACCAAACGAAAGATAAGTTACCATATCGTTGTAAAAGCGCTATTATTAAATGTGACTCCGTGTATATTAAAAGATATTGCTTCGCTGAAAACTCATGGAAAATATGAAAGTTGCGCTTTGTAGAAGTTGTGTCCTGGACGTGGAGACCAAGTCGCGATGGCACATATTGTCTGCGTGTGAACCGCTTTCATTGTTAAAATCTTTAATCTAGCAATAACATCTTAATTAGTACACATAGCGCTACAAAATAGACAATGTTATCTATTTACAGTAAAGCGGATCGGTTCAAGTAGGTTAAGTACCTTGTGTAATCACATTATAATTCCACTAAAGTTAAATTCGCCTTACACCTGATTATTTCTTTAAAGAAGCTTACGCTTTTTTTTTCGTTATATAATACAGCAATGGTGTTTTTTTTATAGTTTTAATTAAGGGATACTACATAACATGTTTATTTATTGACGGTAAATAGCACTGAATACAAATTAAAATACATGCAATGCAAATAATAAAATAACATACAAAAATGTTAAACAAATTTTTAAAAAAACAGTGAGAAAAATAAATTCACATATCGGTTAACAGATTAAAATATAGTAATGTAGCAGAGCTGGGCAGGATTCGAATCATTCAGAATTCGAATCCTTTTAGAGGATTCAAAAGAGGCATTCGAATACTTTAGATAAACTAGATTCGTGATCCGGATTCGTTAAATTTTTTTATGAGGATTCGTATTCGAATCCAAATGCGGGTGATTCGAATCCTTATGAAACGATTCGAATCCTCATAAAAGGACTCGAATCCTTATAAAAGGATTCGAATATTTATAAAAGGATTCGAATACACAAGGATTCGAATACTTACAAAAGGATTCGAATCGTCAAAAATAATTCGAGTTAATCGTGAGGATTGACATGAAAAATTTGTTCTGTATGTTTTAAATGTCTCGTTAAATCACTGTTATATAATAATAATAATAATAATAATTCATTTATTTCCAGTATGAATATACAGACATTCGTGGGTGGGTCAGTTACAGTAAATAAATAGTAAATGTGGTGTAAATAAGGACACTGCAAACATATTAAAATTGATACAATCAAACATATTAAAACTTATATCTAGTTAAAAATCAGTTACAGTAAATAAATAATAAATGAGGTGTAAATAAGGACACTACAAACATATTAAAATTGATACAATCAAACATATTAAAACTTATTAAAACTCATTAAAACTTATTAAAACTTATTAAAACTTATTAAAACTTATTAAAACTTATTAAAACTTATTAAAACTTATTAAAACTTATTAAAACTTATTAAAACTTATTAAAACTTATTAAAACTTATTAAAACTTATTAAAACTTATTAAAACTTATTAAAACTTATTAAAACTTATTAAAGCTTATTAATACTTATCAAAACTTACTAACACTTATTATAACTTATTAAAACTTATTAAAACTTATTAAAACTTATTAAAACTTATTAAAACTTATTAAAACTTATTAAAACTTATTAAAACTTATTAAAACTTATTAAAACTTATTAAAACCTATTAAAACTTATTAAAACTTATTAAAACTTATTAAAACTTATTAAAACTTATTAAAACTTATTAAAACTTACGCGTAGCGCATTAAGTAAAATTTCGAGTTTAGAAAAGCCCCGTGAAAATTTGTCAAAATTTTCTACGCGGGGCTTTTCTAAACTCGAAATTTTACTTCATGCTTAGTCTGGGAGTGGACGACACTCGTTCGAAAGTGATAAAATCAAAAATCAAGTAAATTGATGATTTGTGTCAAATTTGACATTTTGATGATTTTTGTCAGATTTGAGATTTTCAATTGTATTTTAAATAATTTCGTCAAATATGATATTTTTAATATTCCACGTTTTCAATGGTATTCTGACAATTTTCGCAGAAATTGATATTTTTGACGTTAGCAGCCATATCATATTTTGACAATTTTCACACGGATTGACATTTATGGCGTTTCGAATTATATTTTGACCATTTTCATATAAATTGACATTCCCAATCAAATGTTTACACTTAATATGTCGATTTATAACATTTTTATAAGATTTTCAACAAATCGATATTTTCATAAAATTATCATTATTTCGAGATTTTCGTCGATTCATCAAATTTTTACCAGATTTTGCAAAATTTCGAGATTTACCTCAATTTATCGAATGTTGATAACTTTTTCAAAATTTCGAGATTTTTAATTAAATTATAAAAATGATTATCAGATTTTCAACATATCTTGATTTTTAGATGACTTTTTTGACATTATTACCGATTTTGACAGAAATGTTTGTTTTTGTAAGAAAGTTTTTGTCAAACTATCACATAAAATGATAGTTTTGACGTAAATCGATTTTATCAACACGCCGAATTTTTGACGTTTATGATATTTTTTATATTTACGAGATGACATTTTGATGTTTTTGGCAACTTTAAATAATTTTGCCATATTTTGATAACTTTTAAAACTGAAAACAGTTTTTATATGTTTTTATATTTTTAACTTCACTTGAAATCATTGTTTACTACGCGTGGCGCATGAAGTAAAATTTCGAGTTTAAACTCGAAATTTTACTTCATGCTTAGTCTGGGAGTGGAAGACACTCGTTCGTAAATTGTCGAATTATCATAAAGTTGTGTATTTATTTCAAACAAATCGTTCTCGTTTTATTGAACAAAAATAAAACAATTGAAGTGAAAAGTGTTTAGGTAAAAGTGGTTTATTTTTTCGTTGGCTACAACTTTTGCTTGAAACATTGTTTGATTTACACGTCGAAAGCCATCATCAGTAAATTGTTGATCTCCACCAGATTTTTTAGTTTGTAATTGAAAAACAAATGAGCTGAGGTGAAAAGTGTTAAGGTAAAAGACGTTTAATTATTCATTGGCTACAACTTTTGTTTAAAAACTTTTGCTTGAAACATTGTTTGATTTAGACGTCGAAAGCCATCATCGGTGAATTGTTGATCTCCACTAGATTTTTTAGTTTGTAATTAAAAAACAAAAAAGCTGAGGTGAAAAGTGTTTAGGTAAAAGACGTTTATTTTTTCATTGGCTACAACTTTTGTTTAAAACATTTTTTGATTTCGACATCGAAAGCCATAGTCGGTGAGTTGTTGATTTTTAGTTTCTAATTCAAAAACAAAAGAGCTGAGGTGAAAAGTGTTTAGATAAAAGTGGTTTATTTTTTCGTTAGCTACAACTTGTTGTTTGAAACATTTTTTGACTTAGACGTCGAAAGCCATAGTCGGTGAGCTGCTGATCTCCACTAGAATTTTTAGTTTCTAATTCATAAACAAAAGAACTGAGGTGAAAAGTGATTAAACAAAAGTTTGTGTTGTGTGTTTTTATTATCTTTTGTTTGAATTTTTTTTGATGAAGTTACTAATATAGCAGTAATTTGTGAGTGATTATCAAATTAAAAAAAAGCCTAGGGGAGATAACTATTTCGTATACTGATCATAAACAAAATAGTTAAGGTGAAAAGTGTTTAGGTAAAAGTTGTGTATTTTTTATTAATAATAATAATATCTTTATTTACGGAAACTCCATTATTACAAAATACTACAATTTAAAATTTATATAAGAATAAATAAAATACAATAAAACTTAAATTAAATTAAATTAACTACGAATAAATAAGTAAATTATTACATATTTGTCACTGCATTCATGTCAACAATTTTTAAATAACGCATCAATTCCTGCTGAGACATAGAAAATAAATCAAAGTTAGAATTGCGTGAAAAATTATTAGCATAGCGCATAAATTGACTGAAACAATTGTTGATACCATAATTAGTCCTGTGGAACGGTATTCGGAATAACGGTCTGTAGCATGTTAATTTGTTATCAGCGCTAATATGGAAGTCAATTTGAGACAGAATATCAGGGCATTCAACATCCCCATTAATAATTTTATGAAATAGCATCATAATCGCAGAAACTCTTCTGCTGCTTAAAGTGTCTAGACCAAAACTAGTCATTAGAGTTTCAAAATTTCTGGTATTCCCATTACGGATCTTATAGAAAAGAGATTTTAAAAATTTGTTTTGAACATTTTCAATTTCATCTTGATAACACTTCTGACTAGGTGACCAGACACATGAAGCATACTCCAGCTGAGAGCGCACAAAAGCAACATAAATGGTTTTATAAGATGTGGGATTTAAATTACGGGAAATTCTTCTAATATAACCTAACATTCTAGCTGCTGAATTGCATATATTACTGATGTGACTAGAAAATGTTAGCTTCACGTCAAAGAGGATGCCAAGATCTTTAATCTTTGTAATTTTAGATAATGCAATTTCATCGATTTTATAAATGAAATCATGGTTCGATTGTTTTCGTGTGAAAGTAATTGAATTGCATTTATCTGCGTTAAAAAATAACTGATTACGGCAACACCAACCGCGAACAGATGACAGATCCTCCTGAAGCAATGCACAATCATTAGATGATTTAATTTCTTTGAACAGCTTCAGGTCATCAGCAAAAAGTAGAAAGTGTGAGTGTTTGATTACTGCTGAAATGTCATTATTAAATAAAAGAAACAACAAAGGTCCGCAATGCGACCCTTGAGGTACCCCTGACAGAACATGCACGATTTCAGAAAGGTGTTTTTTTATTTTTACACACTGAGTCCGATCAACAAAAAAATTATTATATAAATTATAAATTATTATATATATATTATCTACATCTTTTGTTTGAAACATGTTATTGAAAACTATAAAAGAATGTGGTACATTAAGGTATAAGTAAGCATTAAATTTATAAAATTTTGAAAAGGTATTGCTTAAAAATATTTACAAAAATGTTTTAAATGAGCAAATATATGCCAAAAAAGAAAATTTGTATCCAAATCTTTTTAAAAATTCTTCAGTCTCACAAAGATCTTAATTATAGCAGAGTTTTTCGTTATTAACATAATTGAAATTCGTTTAATAACAAAACATCTGATTTCTGGTGATTTTTAAGACGAGACTTTTAGACATTTGATTAATAATATTTATTAATATTTGATTAATATTAAATTAATATTTGATAATTATTAAATTACTGAAATAAGTATTTATTTTTTAATATATTCGTCAATATACGGTAAACAATGTAAAATATTTATTTCATTATAATATTTAGGAAATACCAATACAATAAATTTTATATTATTATTATTATTATTATTACACAGGGTGTCCGTATTTCAACAGAATGTATGGGGTTCTCGGTTATTTGAAGAGATAGAGAGTCAGTTAAATTGGGACAAAGTTGCGTAATTTCGAGCCCAATAATAATCCAAAAACAAATTTGAAATTTCTTCTTTCGTTTACGAGATATTGTCAAAAAACGTATTTTTAAATTCGTTTAAATTCGTTTTTATTTTTTATTCAAAAACTATTAAATCCAGACATTTACAACTGGACATTATAGGCACTTTTAAACGATAAATCTAGTAACACATTTTATTTTAAGATTACTATAACATTTACCTAGGGAACATAACTAACTTATGTTATCTGATAGGCGCCATTTTGGATTTACATATTTTTTGGAAGAATATTTTTTACTGAATTCACTGATGTATCACACTTGTAGTTTATTGTACATTTTATATGTAAAGTTTTAATCTTTTGGTTTTTCAAAGAGTGCCTTGGAAACAGTTGAGTAACTCACTTATTTGGCAACTCCTTGGACCCATAATTTGCTTACATATCACCCCTGAAGTCGGGCATCGGACGATACATACTTTAACAGTTGTGACATATTTTAAAGTAACGAGTGTCTTCCAATCCCAGACTAAGCATGAAGTAAAACGACCCTCGACAAATTTTCTACGCGGGGCTTTTCTAAACTCGAAATTTTACTTCATGCGCCACGCGTATAAACCACTGATTTGAAGTGTAGTTCAAAAACACAGAAATACATATTTAATCAGAGTAACACAGATATTTAGTGTGTTATCAACGATGTTCAGTGTTAATAATAAATAATTAGGGTTTGAATGTTTTTGTTAAAACAACTGATAATGATATTTATATGTTAATGGTTGTAAAAAAATAATAAAATCAAATTTATTCTTAGAGGATTTGTATTCGTGATTCGAAAAAACAGGATTCGAATCTTTGATTCGAATCATATTTATCTCTTACGAATCCTTTATTCGAGCATTCGTGATTCGAATCATATTAGGTGATTCGGATTCGTGATTCGAATCCTTTTTATGAGGATTCGTCCAGCTCTGTAATGTAGTAATGTAACCTGTCTAACATAAATGATACAGCACTGTTTCATATCTGTGTTGGCTGGGATGTTTGTTACATTCGTTATATTTAATTATTGTATGTATTTCATTTAAAATTAACTATAGACGAATTTGCTTTAATAAAAATCTACTGTTTTTTTCGGTGACTGGTCTACTGCTTAGCTAAATAAATATCACTCAACACTGCGTGAGATCAATCACAAGTAGCATATGTTCAATTTCACAATATTTAAGTGATTTCTTAAATTAGTTTCTCATCTGGCACTTGGTGAAACATATTACAATGTAAAGTTATTTAAATTAAAAAACACTTGGAATTGTTTCACAAATTAAAACTTTATTCCGACTAGTTTCTGTTTGTTAGATCATTTTGAAAGGAATGTACAGAAAAAGTTATTGTCTAGGTATATATACATATTTTTGTTTCAGGTAATGAGGGAAGTCAAAATTGGGGAATTCTATATCTCCTCGTAGTCGTTTACGATATTTTTCTCCATTTTTATGGCCCTGTTAATCTCCAGGCATTGTTTTAGATTTAGTGTGAAATAAAGTTTTAGTTTGTGAAACAATACCAAGTGTTTTTTTTTTAATTTAAATAACTTTACATAATATTTAAGTGTTTTATACGCGTAAAATTTTGAGTTTAGAGAAGCCTAAAAATATTATTCGGTCGCTCCGCTTCGCTACGCGACCAAACCAAATTTTCAAGCTTTTCTATTGTGAAAAAACACTCTTTTAACGTTTCAATTTTAACTCTTTAAAAAACAACTGATACCAAATACTTGTCAGACTCGAAAAAAAAAAACGGTCAAATAATTTAACTATACGTCAACAAATGCGTTTGTTCCAGAAATGTTTATTAACGAAAATATTCATGAAATGCTAAGGATTTACTCTTATATTCAAAACAACCACGTTTAATTTGCAAATGTACCTTAGGCTTGCAATTATATAATATGTTAATGAATTTTATTAAAATGTATATTTCAAACAAGATATATTCAAATTCAAAACTATTTGAATTCAAGAAAATAAGCTTACGCTTCTTATAGTTTGCACACTTTACACATAATATATAAAATTACGAAAAAACTATTCGTGAAAATGCAAACAATGTCTTAATTAATAAGACAACTTAAGACGATAAATATCCATTGAAACAACTACTTCCCGTGCAAATACACCTCCGGATATTGAATTATACAATGAAATATTTAAAATCTTATTTAATTTGATTTGTTACAACGCTCTATTAAAGTATATGTAAGGGTTAGGTCAAATTCTCTTCAAACCAACTAACAATACAAATTTAAAATGAAAGGAGAGATAGCAACAAATTAGAAGTGAAAGGACTTGGATTAAAACTAATGTCTTAGGCCATCTATAGACGCGTTTCGAGATTTATCTCTCTTCAGTATAGCTTTGCTTATGACGTTTAAAAAAATTAGGAATAAAAGTAAAACAAACTTACTTTGAAAAAGTGGTGTGTGTGGAATGAACAGGTACACAGAAATAGAATGAGTGAAAATGAAGGTCATTCCATTTTCTGTGTTGTCTTATTAATTAAGACATTGTTTGCATTTGCACGACTAGTTATTTCGTAATTTTATATATTATGTAAAATGTATATAACGATACAAATATCATACAGTGATTTTGTCTTTTAAGTATACATACAGGAAGTTTTTCTTTTAGGTATAGATACCCCCATATTATATATATGAACATGCTGTTTGGTCACGCAGCGAAGCGACTAAACCAAATTTAAGTTTAAAGTTTAAATTATACTTCCAAAGCAGCATGTTCATGTTATATGTTTTAATCTTTACAATATTTTAGTGTGAATGCGCATGAAGTAAATTTTCGGGTTTAGAAAAATTCATGCTTAATTTGGGAGTGAAAAACACTCGTTTTAACACTCTTTTAATTTTACTTCATGCTTAATTAAGCGGCGGAAACACTTGTTAGACTCGAAAAATAAAACCCGGCCACTACCAGTCTTCAATTAATGTCATCATTGAAGACACTAACTGACGGATCTACTGACATTTCAGTGAATAATGATTGTTTGTTGTATAAAATTTATTGCGCTTTATTTACAAATATTTATTGCATTTTATTAAAGAATTTTCAACATATTTATAGTCAAAGTGTTGAACGTTATATTGAATATTTATTTTACACTGGAAAATATCCTGGGAATAATAAAATATTTAGACGTATTGATGGTAAATCTGAAAATCTCGTTTATGTCACAATTATTATTATTACAATGCATAAATATTTGTCTATAAATAACAATATAATTATTTGTAAAACGGGACAATACATTATTATTTATGACAGTAAATACGATTACATGGAAATTTAAAACGTAACCTATTTGTAATAAATAACACTGTGATTTCATGAAACGTTCATAATTACAAATATACACACAAGTTTCGATTGCCTTTCGGTAATTTATTTTGACCAAAAATTATTTTATATACTATACCGTTACTGTGGCCGGTTTATCATACCAAAATCCGTATACTTATTTAAAAAAAACGGTTCTTATTTTATAATAAAATATTGTTAACATAAAAAATGGGCGCAGCATTCCCCATATTAGCCAACGTCTTGAACTTCTATCTCCTATAACTGGGGGTATTTTTATCTATAGTATAGTATAATTAACCATACTTTTGTCGAAAGTATGATTAACTATACTTTATTGAAATAATTACTATTTTCTTTTTGTATTTGTACTTTTATCGAAAGGATGGTTAACCATATATACTTTCGAAAAAAGTATGGTTAAATAATAATTATTTTTAATACAAAAATGTGTGCGTTACATCGGCAACGTATCAACAGTAATATCCAGAAATGTATCAATAAAGTCAAAAATATTTTACAGTTATTTGCAGAAATGTCACAGTATCATATTGCTTAAAATATAATATATAAAATTACCAAAAAACTATTCGTGAAAATGCAAACAGCGTCTTAATTAATAAGACAATTTAAGACGATAAATATTCATTGAAACAACTACTTCCCGTGCAAATACACCTCCGGATATTGAATTATACAATGAAATATTTAAAATCTTATTTAATTTGATTTGTTACAACGCTCTATTAAAGTATATGTAACTTTTAGGTCAAATTCTCTTCAAACCAACTAAGAATACAATTTAAAATGAAAGGAGAGATAGCAACAAATTAGAAGTGAAAGGACTTGGATTAAAACTAATGTCTTAGGCCATCTATAGACGCGTTTTGAGTTTTATCTCTCTTCAGTATAGCTTTGCTTATGACGTTTAAAAAACTAGGAATAAAATAAAAACAAACTTACTTGGAAAAAGTGTTGTGTGTGGAATGAACAGGTACACAGAAATGGAATGAGTGAAAATGATGGTCGGTATTTATAGGTAAAAACGGGGATTATGTCATTAGCAGGTATGAAGAATGTGAGACCTTATTATTTACCTTGCGGTACAGTTCAAACAAGATAAATTCAAATTCAAAACTATTTGAATTCGAGAAAATAATTTACATGTACTTTAATAGAGCGTTGTAACAAATCAAATTAAATAAGATTTTAAATATTTCATTGTATAATTCAATATCCGGAGGTGTATTTGCACGGGAAGTAGTTGTTTCAATGAATATTTATCGTCTTAAATTGTCTTATTAATTAAGACACTGTTTGCATTTTCACGAATAGTTTTTTCGTAATTTTATATATTATGTTTAAAGTGTGCAAACTATAAGAAGCGTAAGCTTATTTTCTCGAATTCAAATAGTTTTGAATTTGAATTTATCTTGCTTAAAATATGTAACAAAATTAAAGTTATAAGATAAACTTAACGCTAATTGACCTAATTAACAATATGCAATAAAACGATTACACTTAAAATTATAATAAGCAAGGCCGTAGCCAGAGGGGCGGGGTATGGGGGTTTAACCTCCCCCCCCCCCAAATTTTGAAAATATTAAATTTTTGTATGTAAAATCGGCTCTGTAAGAACAAAAACAATATTTTTACCTTAATTCCGGGGGGTTTAATGGTAAAAATATAGTTTTTGTTCTTCCAGAGGTGATTTTACATACAAAAATTTAACATCTTTATAACCCCCTCCGATTTTTTTTCTGGCTACGGCCTTGATTATAAGTGTCAGAAAAAATTACCATCCATCTCCAAACAAATTCCAATATTTCACTGACATTTTTAACTGCCCAAAAAATATTCCACCTTCTTAATTCTTGTCAATTTAGTTAGCTGCATACTTGTATCAAAAGTATTCTTCATAAAAAACATTTTTTATTTAATTTTACATAACAAATACATAATACATTTTGTGTGATACATCTTTGAATTCAGATAAAATATACTCGTTCAAAAAATACCAAAATCCAAAATTTTATTAAATTTCAATTTTTTATTAAATAATTAATATATTCCTTTTGTAATTGTAAACCTCGGCAAACAAAGATGATTGTATATATTTTTATATATAAATAAAGATAATTCGTAGATTGTAATTATACCCTCAAGTCAAATAATAATATATTATATCCGTATTGTATTTATCTATTATAAAAGGAAAACTTTAATTTTTAAACTGTTCGCCGCTCTGAATCAATACTAAACAGTTATATTATTTATTAGAATTATTCGCAATGTATAGGATAAATTTTAATTATGACATACATGTTTGTTTCCGCAGCTCAATTTTCATTTTGATGTGGACAATTATTTCCCCTCTGAACAATTGCACATAAATGCACGTGCTATATTAATAATTTAACTGTACGGTAACAAATTCGTTTGTTCCAGAAATGTTTATTAACAAATATATTCATATTATGCTAAGTATTTACTTTTATATTCTGAACTACTACATTTCATTTGTAAATATACCTTAGGCTTGCAATTACATAATATGTTAATTAATTTTAATAAAACGTATAATGATTGAAAAATGTTTATTTATAGTATACATTCTGTATATGCTGTAAATTTTCAGATATTCGTAGTATTCGAAAAGAGTTTAAATTAGAGCCTTAAACGAGTGTTTTCCACTTCCAGGTTAAAATTGTTAAGTTAAATTTAGCTTGGTCGCTCCGCGAAGCGGAGCAACCAAACCAAATTTTCAGGCTTCTCTAAAAAGCCTGTTAAGTTAAATTTGGTTTGGTCGTTCCGCGAAGCGGAGCGACCAAACCAAATTTTCAGCCTTTTCTAAACTCGAAATTTTACTTCAAGCGCCACCCGTATAAAACACTGATTTGAAGTAAAGTTAAAAATATACTACTAATGCAGCATGCTAAAAATATGTATATTTCACTTAACAATTTTTCAGTGTTTTAAACGCCTGGCGCTTGAAGTAAAACTTCCAGTTAAGAAAAGCCTGACATTTTTCAGGCTTTCCTAAACTCGAAATTTTACTTCATGCTAAACCTGGGAGTAGAAAACACTCGTTTATAGCTTCATCTTGAACTTCTTTTAAAAACAGCGAATATCAGCGTGTGCGTATGTATACTTAAAAAAACAATTCACTATATATACGCTGTAAATTTTCAGGTTTCTAACGAGCGTTTATTAAGTATAAAGTAAAATTTTAAAATGTGACTTGGTGTAGTTTATCTCCTACATGCAGATGTGTATTTTAAAAAATTAAAAACCTCGTTATTTTATTTAGAGTGAAACACCTCTAAAGAAAATAACGAGGTTTTTAATTTTTTAAAATATACATCTGCATGTAGGAGATAAACTACACCAAGTCACATTTTAAAATTTTACTTTATACTTAATAAACACTCGTTAGAAACCTGCAAATTTACAGCGTATATATAGTGAGTTGTTTTTTAAGTATACATACGCAAACGCTGATATTCGCTGTTTTTAATAGAGGTTCAAGATGAAGCTATAAACGAGTGTATGTAAATAATTAGCAGTGGAGAGAACGTACAAAAGGGTGTGCGGTCTAGAATTGGGTGAAAGTAAAACCATGAAGGGATATTGTCCTATAATCAATGGATTATTTTGTTAATTTAATATAGTATTACTCAATTTGCAACCCTTCATTAGAGTATATCCTCATACTAATTACACAGTGACAGTCTTCTCATTAAATTCGTCAAATTAGAAATTTCCTGTTGACGTAAAATGTTTTATCAACACTCGTCACGTACTAAATTGATGTATTTTCACAGATAAATTAAATTGATACATTGGGGATACACGTTTGGAAATTTTAGCCCCTTATAGTTTTGAACAATACTAACGAAAAAGTTCTAAACATAAGTATAAATGAAATTGCTAATACTTGGTTATAGAGTAGTTAAAAACGTTAAAAGTCAAATTGATTACGTTGAGAATTACTGATCTAGACGAGATTCGAGCCCATGACCCCTGAGATCCCACCCACTAGGCCACAGAGGCCCCTAGAAATAATATTATAAGTGAAGTAAATGAATTAATTTCGCTTAAGTTTTTGTTGGTATTTAACTAAAATAACTACTTAGGCAAATTTATACCACAGACGGTGATATATTTTCATTTTGCTTACTTTGTTTCCAACGGAAGTAAACTGTCATTTATTTCCCTTTTTTTTCAATTAGTCTTTAATTACAAAGGAAAAAGTAAACGAGGTAGGATTTATAGCTAGCAATAGACGATAGAAGTGTGAAATGCGAAAAAGGTTTTTAAGTTTGCGCTTTGAGAAATTTACAGTACAAAGCACGGCGAATATCAATTACACCTTCTCCTTTTTTTACAGTTGTGCACTATGAGAAGAATTCACTTGATTCTCTCATTCTTTTGTGGATTTAATTAGCCGCATCCATTTAGTTCTCAATTTATATATTTAGTTGTGTTATTTAAATTTCAAGTAAATGATTTACATATATTTTTAAGTAGTATTGATAATTGAATAAAAGTCATTTAGTTTGCTTTACTACTGTTTTATTCTCTCCGACTAGTTTCGACTTATCGTCATTCTTAAGGAGTAATTACTCCTTGAGAATGACGATTCGTTGAAACTAGTTGGAGAGAATAAAAACAGTAATGAAACAAACCAAGTGACTTTTATTCAATAATCAATAGTGTAAACATGTTTCATCAAGTGGTTAATGACAACCACATTGAAAAAATTTTACAGTGTTAATAGCGGGAGATTTAATCCGCTATTCATAATACCGTGATATTGCTATATACTTAAAAATAAATGTATTTTGAAAAAATCCAATTTATTATTAGATTTTTATACTGTAACGGTATGACCAGGGGGTATTAGCTAATGTATTATTGCGGAATATGATTTTATGGTTTGAATTTTATGAGTGAGTTACGAGTGAATTTACGGTGCACCAGACTCTTGACATTATAAATATTTTAAAATAAAATGTAATATGGAAATATATAAAATCTGGCGGAAAAGAGCCTAATTTATTAGTTGGTGTGTGGCGAATGTTGAACCGTAGTGATTTTATGAAGGGTTTATGAATTAATGAGCGTTTAAATAAATAAAGCGGATAGGGCATGTGCCTTCGTTTGATCTAAAATATTTATAAATTCATGAAGATTTATTTTATAACATTTAGATTTAGAAAGCCTCCTCGACGGATCGTTACACGGTTTTACGGTTTGGTGTTGTAGGTAGTTGCCAGTGATGAATATGGAATGATTAACGTGAAGGGGATGAAAATGTCCATCCGATCGTTTAGCCGTATACTCGTGTAGGGGGCTTCTGATCGGATATTCTAAATGAATAACCGTTCTAGATTTATTGTTTATTTTATTAAATTAATAACGAACCTGATTGCGTCGAGGATTAATTAATCATTATTTCGCTGCCGGAGAATAAAGCAGAGCGAGCGCGATAAAAGATTCTATCGCAAGTAATATGTGATGATCAGACAAAAAGTGAAATATGAAATTTCCAAAACGGCGGCTATTGTCGGCGCCTCTATTCGTGTTTTCGCAGATTACCAATCAAAACGTGCACAATACGCAATTTATTTATTATGCCACCCTAAAACTTCAAAATTCAGTATTAAATGATTATTTGTTCAAAGAATTAATCATACCCATTTAATCACATTCTATTATCAAAATAATATAATATATTTTTTTATAATTACCTACGAGTATATTTCTAAACAGGAATTTTTCTTTTAAGTGTGGTGGTATACTTAAAAGAAAAAATCCCTTAGTCCCAAAGCAAAAAAAAAAATCGCAAAGCAAATTACTCCAGGTGCTCCAATTTTATAACATTTGCTTAGACGAAATAAACATTTGTAAAATATATTAACATGAGATCAAATACATGCAATATATTTTAAATTTCACAATATTTCAGTTATTTATACGCGCGGCGCATGATCGATCTATTAAAGTTTAGGAAAACCCTAATATTTGGATTTGCTTGCACGAGATACATTTAGTACAAGTAAAATAACTTAATAATTTTTAGCAATTCGCTGTTATTATAATTGAGTCACATTTTCAACGTCTAGCAAATGCTTACCCTCCTACATTAAGCATGAAGTAAATGTTCAAGTTTAGAAATTTGCAGGAATTCGTTGCTTTCATAAAAGCGTTCAATGCAAAGCTAATAATAAGTGTTTCGAGTCCCCGATTAAGCATGAAGTAAAATTTCGAGTTTAGAAAAGCCTGAACGTTTAGATTCCAAATTCAGGATTGTATAAACTCGAAATTTTAGTTCATGCGCCAGGCGTATAAAACACTGAACTACTGTGGAATTTCAATATATTTTGAATTTTGCAATGTTTCAATGTTTTATGTATCGAGTTTTTAAAGATCGAGTTTAGAAAAGCCTGAGTTTGGATTTGGACGCTTCGCCTTCTAAATCCAAACGTTCAGGCATTTCTAAACTTGAAATTTTACTTCATGCTTAGTCTGAAAGTGGAAACACTCGCTATAAGCTTTTATTAAAGCAACGAATTCCTGAAAATTTAACAGCGTATACATTTGGATCTATGACAAAGATATTTGTAGTATTGTTAGTGTTGTAAAGTGTTCTTTTATTTATATTTCTTGTTATTATTAAATATTTAAAAGTGTAAGCTTCCGGTATATGATAAAGACAATTAAAAAAGTATGTGTTTATTTGAAAAAAATCCATGTGGCTAATATTAAAGGATATATATATATAATTCAGAAATAAAAAATAACTTTCTTACTGAATTTATTCCACAAAGCAAACCATTTAACTTTTTTCGATTCTTCTCTAACACAAACATATTACATTATAAAAAAATTAAAAACAGAGGCTAGGCAATGTTTTACTTATGCGAGAACAAAATAAAATGATCATAAGAAAATACGAAAAATAATTATATTTAGGGAGATCTTTGCGTGGATACATTATATTAGAGTATTATTAATATATTACTGTATGGAATAACAAAGTTTGATTAAAATTTGTGTATAGTGTCTCATCCGAGATCAATATTAATAACGAATCAGTCTATAAATAATTCATCGAATAATATAACATGAAATTACCATTAACCTTTATAAATCATCTTTGATGCTAATACAATTTATAACAAATCTATTTTTTGCATTGTAAACAGAAAATTATTTAAACAAGTTATAAAAATATAATTCCATTTAGAGTCAATTGTATCTGTGGCATCTGTAAATAGGGGATTGCGTGCAATTTCGAGTTTAGATTTATTTATTTATTTATGGGAAACCTTCCTTATTTATTTATTTATTTATTACCCAAGGGATAATACATCTAATAAAAGGGTAGTAATAGTAAAAAAAGTATATGGACAAAATAATGAATAAAAAATAAAGAATATAAAAGAGCCAGTTAATAAAACGACTTAAACTAAAAACGTATATAACAATTGTAAAACAGATGAGCAATGTTATACTGGCATAACTACCAGACATTTTTAATTAAACATAAAACGTATACCTTTGATATTAAAGGAATATGACGACATTTATTGATTAATATATATGAATAATTTCTTGAATTAATTTCTCATCTGGCACTTGATGAAACATATTAGAATATGTAAAGTTATTTAAATAAAAAACACTTGGTATTGTTTCACAAATTAAAACTTTATTCCGACTAGTTTCGGTTTGTTAGACTATTTTCAAAGGACGGAAGGAAGACATTCCTTTGAAAATGGTCTAATAAACCGAAACTAGTCGGAATAAAGTTTTAATTTGTGAAACAATACCAAGTGTTTTTTATTTAAATAACTTTACAAAATATATGAAGATAAAAGAGCTAAAAAATCTGCTGAATCTGGGAAATATTTAAATTAACAAAGTCATAAACTTAAAGAAAGTGCTAGGAAAGCGCCAACGCAACCAGACAGCAAAAAATCATCAAAATGTGTTGATAGTTAAATAATTAATAAAATTATTGAAAAGTGGTGGAACATCTTAAAAGTAATGAAAATCATATGCATTTAAAAATAACGAGAATCTTCATTTTCTAATCTATTTTAATATTAACAGAAATCCTGCCAAATTTCCGTAATTGATTTTTGTTAATATTGCTTTCCGAAGACAAGCAATTAACTGAACTTTTATTTTGTAAATTCAAGTTACTTTAATTTTAGCAATATTTAATGATTTCATATTATTTTTACACTACGAATGTATAGTATTTTAACTGCAATCGATGAATTTTAAATTTTTTTGTAAATTTTGTAGATTTTTTCCATTTTAGTAACTATTGCCTAATTATATAAACATCGTCAACTAAATTCATTTTACCATTTGTGTCGATTTTCAATACATTTTATGTTCGTCATACAGCTTTATCTTTTTCTTCAATTTTAAAGGTAACGACTCTTACCAACAAACAAACAGTATGGCATTCGTTGTTTTGATTCAATTTGAAGCTTTAAACGAGTGTTTTCCACTCCCAGATTAAGCATAAAGTAAAATTTCAAGTTTAGAAAAGTCTGAAAATTTGGTTAGGTCGCGTAGCGAAGCGGAGCGACCAAACCAAATTTTCAGGCTTTTCTATATTCGAAATTTTACTTCATGCGCCACGCGTATACAAGTCCTACTTATAGAAAAGTTTAAACACATACTTTTATCTGTAATAATAAATCACAAGATTTGAAAAACAATCATTTATATTATTTGTTCATGTTTTGTTTTTATCTCTGCTAAAAATCCTGGTCAACCCCATGGCTAGGCATTAAGTAATTGCACTTTTCGTGTACCTAATGAGTTTTACCTCTAACACTATAATTTTGTAATATACCGATAAATTACCGGTATACCGGTTGCGTAACATTAATCAATAGGTACATGTTAATACCCAAATTCCAATAAATTGAAGCAACGTCATTTTAAAACGGATTAAGTTCAACAAGTTCAAATATCAAAAAAGTATAGTTTAGATATTTGAACCACGGGCACTTTAATATTGCTTCGCGGGCACTGTGTTGCCGGTTCCTGCTATTAGCAATATATTCTTCTTTTTCAAGTGCCGTCTCCTTTAAGAAGGTTGGCAATCATTATGGCTATTTTCATATTTGATGCTGCGGCTCTGAATAACTAGACTGAACTGCTGTTATGCCACTTCCTTAGGTTGTTCAGCCAAAAAATACTTCATCTTTCAATGCTTCTTTTGGCTTGCATTTTTTTTGTGTATGATGTTTTGCAGAAAATCATAGATATTTCCACGCATGATATGGCCAAGAAATTGCGGTTCCCTAGTTTTGATTGTATTCATTATTTCGTGTTCCTTTTCCATTCTTCGCAATACCTTCTTGTTTGTTACTTTATTCACCCAGCTATCTTAAAAATTCTTCTGTATGTCCACATCTCAAAAGCCTCAATTCCGTATAACAGTACTAGAAATACGTAACATCTTAGGATTCTGGTTTTAAGGTGCAGACTAAAGCAGGAGCTACACTTTTAATCGGCTTGATCCAAACAGGGCATCAAGCGATGGTGTCAAGCGTGATTGACAGTCTAGGAACCCGTTTGACGCTTGAGTCAAGTCTTCATTGATGAAAATTTTGAATGGCTCAAGCGGCTGGGCGGAGTGCTTGATAGTCTAGAGCAATTTAAATTAAGCACTGCGTCAGTCACGTGCCCAAATCCTGATTCGAAACCATAGTATCTACACTACATAGATTCACTACAGTCCAGAAGGAGCTACAAATGAGTGTTGATGAAAACATTGATGAGATGCTTGATGCGCCCCAAGGTTGCTTGAAGCGCGTGTCAATCGGCTGGACGCTCTGTTTTGATCAAGCGGATTGATAGTGTAGGGCCAGCTTAAGATTATTACTACACAACACGTTTCTCATTTTGTTGAACACCTTTCTGGTTTATCCAATTCTCGACTTAACTTCTTCTCGATAACAATTCGCTCATATGCAGGGAAAGAGATATAAGTTGGAATTTGTGCAAATTAAGTTATCTGTTGTTACCTCTAGAAATGCAATATCTTTATTTGTGCAAAATTTTCAACGAATACTAATTTCTATTAACGTTATGTGGAAAATATCTAAGTAGCATCTAGTAAATTTTTGGGATAAGTAGCAAGTTAAATTTAATAGTATCTTAGAACGCGTTCTATTCGACT
The DNA here is from genome assembly GCA_932526585.2 of Philonthus cognatus. Lineage (NCBI taxonomy): Eukaryota > Metazoa > Arthropoda > Insecta > Coleoptera > Staphylinidae > Philonthus > Philonthus cognatus. The sequence continues at coordinate 127,510,268 of OW052243.1, forward strand.
TGTACTGCTTCCCCCGCGCATAAGGGAATTGTTCCTAAGTGTCTGTAGGTATTTATTATCTCCACAGCTTATTTTTTTATCAATAGGTTGTTGCGATTTTTAATTACTGTGAGTTTTGCTTTCTTGGTGTTCAATGTGAGTCCGCTTTCCTCGCTGTTGCAATATATTATGTTGATGATTGTTACGCCAATTAAAAGTTATCTAATTAATTTTTGTTTATATTTTAATTATATTATATTTTGTAATATTGGAGTTTTACATCATTATAGATATTATTGTTATTATTATTATTATTATAATTACGAGCCGACATCATCGAGATAAGACTTGATTCGAGTTCCTGGAACCCCAAAACGTAAATTTCCGAAAAAAAATTGAAGGGTCAATTTTTGACAGATCACAATACATCCCTTACACTGTAGAGCTTCAGTAAAAAGTGTTATAAAAAATTAAAGTATGTTATCGTTCAAAATATATGCCTAAGTAAATACAAAATAGAAATATAATTTAAAAAAAAAATAATGATTATTCTAATAATTGTGTATAATTTATAAACAAGAAGGACTAAACAGTAGTAATTGTAGATTACAAATAATGAAGTGATATAAGGTTAAATTTATGATTTAAATCTAGACCTACTTTGATAGTTCATCTTCAGCCATACATTATTAACTACATATTAACTATTCTCGCCTGCGCTACTCTGCATGCATAGTAAATTTTATTAAATTCCTCCTCTGATACATCTGTTTTCTTAATTAAAAATAGTTTAAATCTGCATGATAGTAAGCTTTATAATTTCATATTATCTTTATTTCATATATACGAGTATTTTATGTTCATATATTCAAATAAGATAATTTCCTTATTATCATCTTGTTTTGACAAGAGAGTTTCGTCAGTGAAAAAAAACCAAGTGTTTTAATTTATTTAATTGAACACAGGGAATTTTCATTAAATACAGGGAATTTTTCTTTCAAGTAAACATAACCAGATGCATGTAAATGTTGAAGCAATTATTTTTTTATAGTTTAATTTGAAATTATTAACGAGTGTTTCCACTTCCAGGTTAAGCATGAAGTAAAATTTGGAGTTTAGAAAAGCTTTAAAATTTGGTTTGGTCGCGTAGCGCTACGCGACCAAACCAAATTTACAGGCTTTTCTAAACTCCAAATTTTACTTCATGCACCACGCGTATAAAACGCTGATCTAACGTGACGTTCAAATTATATTACTTCAATATACTGCTTTAGAGGTATATTTAAAACTTCATATGTAATCAGTAATCATTATACGCGTGGCGAATGAAGTAAAATTTCGAGTTTAGAAAAGCCTGAATATATAGGGGCTTTTCTAAACTCTAATTTTACTTCATGCTTAATCAAAGAGTAGAAAACACTAGTTAGAAGCTTTAAATTAAATTCTTTTCAATAACAGCAAATGCCTGAACATTTACAGCGTATGCATCAGGAAATGTAAAATTAAAAGATAAAAGTATAAATGAAATTGCCAATTCTTGGTTGCAGAACACTTCAAACATTAAAAGTGCGATTCCTTTCGCAATCTACAACAAGTTAGTCTTACAAAGACTATATCAAACACTCATTGAAACAACTACTTCCCGGGCTAATACCCCGACGGACATTGAATTATACAACAAGTGTCCGCTGTTACATACAGTAACTTACTGCAAATGTAACAATTTGGGTCAAATTATTCAGGCCATCTATAGACGCGTTTCGAGATTTATCTCTCATCAGTATAGCTTTGCCATTCCCTCTAAACAATTTGACACCTTAGACTGGCGGTCACGTTACCGTTCAAACATAAGTATAAATGAATTTGCCAATTCTGTGTTCTGCAACCAAGAATTGGCAATTTCATTTATACTTATGTTTGAACGGTAACGTGACCGCCAGTCTAAGGTGTCAAATTGTTTAGAGGGAATGGCAAAGCTATACTGATGAGAGATAAATCTCGAAACGCGTCTATAGATGGCCTGAATAATTTGACCCAAATTGTTACATTTGCAGTAGGTTACTGTATGTAAAAGCGGACACTTGTTGTATAATTCAATTATCCGTCGGGGTATTAGCCCGGGAAGTAGTTGTTTCAATGAGTGTTTGATATAGTCTTTGTAAGACTAACTTGTTGTAGATTGCGAAAGGAATCGCACTTTTAATGTTAAAAGATAAAATCCCTGACGCTATAGTTTTTTCTCTTAATACGAAAATGTTAATATCATCCTTAGAAGCGTGTTAAGCCTGTATGTTAACGTCTATTATTAAGTTCTTTATTTTCTTGTATTCAAATTCTGTTTTAAGATAAAATTACTAAAATTTAATATTATCTTAATTAATAAGTGAAGCAACGAAGGAGTAATAACTTGATAAATTACGTTATGAGGACTAGCGCATTAAGAAATTGAGGTTTACTATGTTTATTCAGTTTGAGTTAACTTGGTGAAACTCATAGGTGCGAATGATAACATTAAAGTGCATCTACTCTGGCTTGCATCTGATGTTATAAGAAGAAAACAAACCAAATTACCCCTTCGTGCTATCTCTGGTTTTCCTATTTCTCGCGGCGGAATGTTTATTTATAAAAGTAACAAGTATGTAAAATTTTGCTCCATCAAAATTTTTACACAAATTGCACGTTTCCTGTAAAGTAAAATATCCTAGGAAACGTACACGTAACGCCGCTAGAATGCTTATTTACATGTATACACTCCTTTCGGGTGGAAACCGCTCTTGAAAAAAAACACGAATGCGGTTCTGTGCGGTAATTGATCGCACACTTGAAAGGGAACTGATTTCATTAATGACTTGACTGGATTAAGTAAAAAGGTGGCGTAAATAGTGCTTGCTGCAACTATCAAACAAGCGTAACAGTGACAAATGGTCTTAACTCTGAGTTCAAAACAGTATAAAAGCATGAAAATCATTGCTGCCTTGGAACCGTGTAAACAAATCGTTGATTTCATACTTAAATACAATTTAATTATCAGGCAATTATTGGTAAGTCATGAAATATTACTAATTATCCATGTAAGTAATGACTTTGACACCTAAAAGTATTTTGTTATTAAATTATGATTGATTCACAAATTTACTGAATTACCGATAATTGTTAAAGTTGCCAAATTTGCAATCCCTATGTATAAATATTATTTTTAGCTTCAATTTATTCGAAATGTATGTATGTTTTTTATGCGAAGGTGATTGAATTTTCAGACCCCACAGAGGAAATAGCAATTTCAATTCACAGTTCCATAGCTTACTAATGCTGTTTATCTTTAAATATTACTCTCATTTATACTATTGACATACTTGTTGCTTCAAGTATACAGATAGAGATAAATGCATAGGCAAACATGTAATTACGTTACGTTTCAATTTACCCTCCTTGCGCATTATCTACCAAAGAACACGCTACCATTGTATATATTTAATTTTGTATAAATATTGAAAAACAATTTCACAATTAAATGTTAACACGAGATCATATTGTAACAATATAGAATTAAAATATGAACATTATTATTGAGAATATATTTGTGTTCTATATTTAATAATTATTGTATCAAGATGATACATGTTGATATACTACTCATTCAATTGTTATTTATACAATCAAGTGTTATTTAATGTTATTCATTATTGATACAATATTGACGAGTATTGAATATGTATATTGAATGATGCCATTGATACAATACCGTACATATACTAAATGTATATATTAAAGGATAATTCATATTTAGTGTAAATTCAATATGGTACAGTAATTGAAAATCAATTATTGAGTGATCAATTATATTCTTTATTACACAATAATATACAGAGATTAAATATCTATATTAAAATATACTATTGATACAATATAGTACAAACATTAAATATCTATTATGAAGTGATCAATTATATTCAATATTAACACAATAATATACAGAAATTGAATATCCACATTAAAATATACTATTGATACAATATAGTACAGACATTAAATATCTATTATTAAGTGATCAATTACATTCAATATTGACACAATAATATACAGAAATTGAATATCCTTATTAAAATATACTATTGATCAGAGCTGGGCAGGATTCGAATCATTCAAGATTCGAATCCTGGATTCGAATCCATTTAGATGATTCAAAAGAGATATTCGAATACTTTAGTTAAACTGGATTCGTGATCCGGATTCGTTACACTTTTTTAAAATAATTCGTATTCGAATCCAAATGCTGGTGATTCGAATCCTCATAAAAGGATTCGAATCTTTATAAAAGGATTCGAATCCTCGTAAAAGTATTCGAATCCTCATAAAAGGATTCGAATCCTTATAAAAGGATTCGAATAGTTACAAAAGGATTCGAATCGTCAAAAATAATTTGAATTAATCGTAAGGATTAACATGTAAAATTTGTTTTGTATGTTTTTAAATTTCTCGTTAAATCACTGTTTTATACGCGTGGCGCATGAAGTAAAATTTCGAGTTTAGAAAAGCCCCGTGAAAATTTGTCTCGGGTCACTGCGCGACCCTCGACAAATTTTCTACGCGGGGCTTTTCTAAACTCGAAATTTTACTTCATGCTTAGTCTGGGAGTGGACGACACTCGTTTGTAAGTGATAAAATCAATTAAATTAATGATTTGTGTCAAATTTAACAGATTTGAGATTTTTAATTGTTTTTCGGTAATTGCGCAAAATATAACATTTTGATGAATATGAATTGACATTCCTAATCAAATTTTTACACTTAACATGTCGATTTATCACATTTTTATAAGATTTTCAACAAATCGATATTTTCATAAAATTATCCTTATTTCGAGATTTTCGTCGATTAATCAAATTTTTATCAGATTTTGCGATATTTCCTTAATTTTCCTTAATTTATCGAATGTTGATGAAATTTTCAATATATCGAGATTTTTAATTAATTTATGAAAATGTTTATCAGATTTTCAACATATCTTGATTTTTGATAATTTGTAATTTTTATCGATTTATAAAATTTTGATGAAATTTTCGATATTTCGAGATTTTCTCGTCAAATATATAAAATTTTGATATAATAATAATGATAATAATAATAATTTATTTCTCAGCAGAATAAATTCCATTTACAGAAAAAAATACAGTTTTTTTTTTAAATATACTAACTAAAAATAAACATTAATACTAAAAATAAACATTAATACAAAATGGTAGAAATAAAGTAGAGTAGTGGATAAATTATATGGCATATTTTATAACAAAAAAACAAAAGAAAAGTCTTATATTAACGGTGACAATGAGGTTCTGATATCAAGGGAGGTTACATTAAATATATCCATGTCTGGAACATTGTTACAGTGTCGTACCATGCAGTTTAAGGGAGAATAATGGAGAACATTAGTTCTCGACACGGTGTATGCAAATGTACATCTGCTTCGGGAATTCAATCTTGGTACATAGAAATTAAGTTTTGACATTAAGTGGATATCGTCGATTTCATTATTTAGTAGTTTGTGTAGAAATAACAGAGAAGATAGTTTCCGACGTGTTTCGAGGGAGTGCATATTGAACTCTCGAAGCAGATTATCGTGATTGTAATTTTGAACAGGATAAGCTCGGTGCTTTTTGAAATAAATCATTTTTAGAAATTTGCGTTGAATGCTCTCTAGTTGGTTAATTGAACAAGCGAGGTATGGCGACCAGATAATAGATCAGTACTCTAGTTTGGTCCGTAGAAATGTATCGTACATTTTAGTTAAAGTGTCGATATTCCTGAGGTCCTTTGAGTTACGTGCAATAAATCCTAACATTTTGTAACTAGATTTACATACGTTTTCAATGTGTTCATGAAAGGTTAATTTGGAATCGAGCAGCACTCCTAGATCCTTAATTGTACAACAACCTGATATGATGTCATTGCAAATAGCATAATTAAAACTGATGGGATTTGTTTTCCTATTGATACTAATAAAATTGCACTTATTGAGGTTTAGAGGGAGGTCATTCATTATACACCACTCATGAATTTGGTTGATATCACTTGATAAAATATCACAATCTGTTTTTGACTTTATCTCTCGATAAAGCTTGATATCGTCAGCATATATAAGTATGTGTGACTTAATACCCACTACGACATCATTAATGAAGCAGATAAAGTGGGCCCAAATTCGACCCCTGGGGTACACCACTTGTAGACGTAAAACTCGGTAATTTAAAACTATTAAATTCAACATATTGGCTGCGGTTGGATAGATAGGATTCCAATAAGTGACAAAGGGAAGGGGAAAATCCGAAATTAGGCAGTTTCTGCAATATAATGCTATGGCTAATACTATCAAAAGCCTTCTTGAAATCTAGGTATATAGCATCGACTTGTCCACGTCTATCTAAAACTTCAGAGGCAAATTGTACAAAGTTATACAAGTTAGTGGTTGTGGATCGACCTCGGATAAAACCGTGTTGGAAAGGCGTAAAGTAATTCTGCGCGTGCTGGTAAATTTTCGTTGAAAGAATGGCTTCAAATAATTTTGAGAAGTTGTATATTAACGCAATTGGCCTGTAGTTGGTGATTAAGTTCCTATCACCTGCCTTGAAAATTGGGCATATTCGAGCAGATTTCCAGACATCCGGGAAACATGATGTTTTTAGGATCAAGTTATATACACGAGTCAACGGAGTAACAAGTGAAGCTATGCAGTCTTTGACTATAAGAGAGGGTATTTTGTCAGGACCGGCTGTAAACTTTGGTTTCAGAGTCTTAGAGGCAGTTAACACATCTTCTTCAGTTATCTCATCAATATGAAATCCAACGCTGTCGAGAGAAGACGTAGAATTAGTGACACTCGAACTTAGTTTTGCCCTGAATACACTTTTGAAAAAATCTGCAAAACTGTTTACTATATCTTGTTCCTATTCAAGAGTTGTTTCATTGTATTGCATAATGCCTGGAATTCGGGATGAAGATTTTTTGTCATTTAGAAAAGTCCAGAATTTTCTGGGATCTGTTTTTATTGAGAGCTCTATATTGTGAATGTATAGCTGGTAGTCTTTGGCAAGTTCAATTTTTAGGGATCGTCTGAGTATCTTGATAGAACCACAATGCCGTTTAATTCTACTCCGCCTTTGAAGTTTTAGGTACCGGTTTTTAGAAACAATTAAGTTTATGGTGCGTTTAGAGAACCATTTCTGATATGTAAGATTTTCAATATTTATATTCAGATTTATAACGATTTTCAAAAATTATTGAATCATTATTTGAACACACAAATTTGAGATTTTTTTTTTCTACAAGACATATTTAATCATTTTTGACATTGAATGACATTTTTGATATTCTTTATCTTTTGAGATGACATTTTTGACAATAGATTATATTCTAGATATTAGACTACGTTTTTTGACATTAGACGACATGTTTCACAATAGATGTTACTTTTGATAAACAATGAAATTTTTTACTTATTTACTATTTCTGATGTTGACATTAAATGACGTATTAGACATTAGATGGCAGTTCTGACATTTTAATTTTTTTACTTTTTTGACAGTAGACGACAATTTTGACATTTGATATTTTTGATATTACATATTTACTTGTTTTACATTAGATAACAATTTTTATATTATTAGATAACTTTTTTGACATTATTACTGATTTTAACTGAAATTTTCGTTTATGTAAGAACGCTTTTGTCAAACTGTCACGTACTGACATAAAATGATAATTTTAACGTAAATCGATTTTATCAGCACGCCAAATTTTTGACGTTTTTGATCATTTCTATATTTACGAGATGACATTTTGGTCATTTTGTTTTTGGCAATTTTAAATAATTTTGACATGTTTTGATAACTTTTAAAACTGAAAACAGTTTTATTATGTTTTTATATTTTTAACTTTACTTGAAATCAGTGTTTAATACGCGTGGCGCATGAAGTAAAATGTCGAGTTTAGAAAAGCCCCGAGAAAATTTGTCTCGGGTCGGTGCGCGACCCGAGACAAATTTTCTACGCGGGGCTTTTCTAAACTCGAAATTTTACTTCATGCTTAGTCTGGGAGTGGAGACACTCGTTCGTAAATTTTCGAATTATCATAAAGTTGTGTATTTATTTAAAAAAAAAAGTCTTTCTCGGTTTATTGAACAAAAACAAAAGAGCTGAGGCGAAAAGTGTTTAGGTAAAAGTGGATTACTTTTTCGTTGGCTACAACTTTTGTTTGAAACATTTTTTGATTTAGACGTCGAAAGCCATAATCGGTGAGTTGTCGATGTCCACTAGATTTTTTAGTTTCTAATTCAGAAATAAAAGAGCTGAGGTGAAAAGTGTTTAGGTAAAAGAGGTATATTTTTTCGTTGGCTACAACTTTTGTTTCAAACATTTTTTGACTTAGACGTCGAAAGCCATAGTGGAATTCGTTTAATCAAAAAACATCTAATGATTTCTGGTGATTTTCAACGCAAGACTTTTAGACATTTGATGGTATAATTAATATTAAATTAAGTATTTATTTTTAATATATTCGTTAATATAACAATGTAAAATATTTATTTAATTAAAATATTTAGAAAATAACAATACAATAAATTTTATATTATTATTATTATTATACTAGGTGTCTGTATTTCAACAGAAAGTATGGGGATTTCGGTTATTTAGAGAAATTGAGAGTCGGTTAAATTGGGGCAATGTTGCATAATTTAGGGCCCAATAATAACCCAAAAACAAGTTTGAAATATCTTATTTCCTTAATGAGATATTGTCAAAAAACGTATTTTTGAAAATTCGTTTTTATTTTTTTATTCAAAAACTATTGAATCCAGGCATTTACAACTTTGACATTATAGGCACATTTTAACGATAAATCCAGTAACATATTTTATTCTAAGATAACTATAACATTTACCTAGAGACCATATCCTGAGCAAGGATAAATTGACTTGGAGTGTGAACAGCTTCAAGCCCTTCAAAACCGCAGGCCCGGACGGGATCATTCCCGTTGAATTACAGATGGCTGCGGATATTATCAATCCCTGGTTGGAAATAATATTCGAAGCCTGCTTAACTCTTTTGTACATCCCGCAGAGGTGGAAAGAGAATAATGCGGTGTTTATTAAGCGGGAAAAATATCTCACTCAACACCGAAGGACTATAGGCCGATTAGCTTATCCTCCTTCCTACTCAAGACACTGGAGAGGTTAATGGAGGCGTACATAAAAGAGCGCATACATCCAGACCTCTGGTCGACTAGCCAACACGCGTACACTAGGGGCAGATCAGTAGACACAGCTCTGCACGCCCTCCTAAGTCAGGTTGAAAATTCCATGTGCAAGAAAGAGTTCACGTTGGCGGTATTCCTGGATATCGAAGGAGCCTTCAACTTCTTGCGCCCAGGGGCGATTTTGTCGGCCCTTGGCAATCTGCACATGGATGAGTCGATATGCCTCTTCGTAGAGGAGCTACTAACGAGGAGGCACATTGTCTCTGCGCTGGGCGGCTCACGCTCAAGAAGAGAGGTCAGTAGAGGCACCCCTCAAGGGGGTGTCCTCTCTCCACTACTATGGAATATAGTTATGAACGAACTACTGAAAGGACTAGAGTCTACAGGGTGTAAAACAATTGCCTATGCTGATGACGTGACCCTCGCGGTCTCTGGTAAACACGTAGGCATCCTATCTGAACTCATGGAGAGGGCACTCCGCAAGGTAACCCGCTGGTGTGAGGAATGTGGACTGGGGGTAAATCCCCTCAAAACTGAGCTTGTACTCTTCACCAGAATGCATAGGATACCAAACTTCAAAGCTCCCGTCCTAAACGGCACGGGACTGGTGGTAAAGGAGCAAGCCAAATATTTGGGCACCTTAGTTAATAGGAAGTTAAGTTGGAAGCCCAATATTCAGGAGAGAGTACGGAAAGCGCAGGTCGCGCTGTACTCATGCAAAAGAGCTGTGAGCAAGAACTGGGGACTAAAACCGAGCGTTGTCCACTGGATGTACACGACTGTGGTGAGACCCATTCTGTTCTACGGCGTTGCAGTCTGGTGGACTGCTCTTGATAAGAAAATTCACCGGACCGCACTGGGTAAGGTACAGAGATCAGCCGAACTGCTCATAACAGGCGCGGTTAGATCTACCCCCTCCAAAGCGCTAGATGTAATACTAAATCTAGCTCCTGTTGACCTTTACTGCAGGTATGCTGCAGCTACCACAGCGATCAGGATCAACTCGGTCGGGATATGGAATAGTAGCAAACAGGGCCATGGAAGGATCCTGAATGAGCTTGTCGATATCCCACTGAGGACTAATAGCTGTCTTCCAGAACTTACCTTTGGGAACAAGTTCTCCATTTCCATCCCGGACAAAACCGAATGGGTAGAGGGCAAGATTGTTCAGGGAAATGAAGTCTGGCTCTTCACGGATGGCTCCAAGTCCGAAAACAGAGTAGGGGGTGGAATTTTCTCACATGAGTTCAACCTCAAAAAATCTTTTCGACTCCCAAACCACTGCAGCGTCCTACAGGCGGAAGTCATGGCTATCCGAGTGGCAGTGGACTGGATAGGTAAAACCGACCTTCAGGTAAACCATATCAGGTTCGTCACCGACAGCCAGGCCGCCATTAGGACATTAAATAGTCCCTACTGCACCTCCAAGGTGGTCAGAGACTGCAGAAAAGTGCTTAACAAGCTCGCTAACAGCTGTGATGTGGGGCTCATCTGGGTACCAGGTCACAGTGATATCAAGGGAAACTCAATTACCGACGGCCTCGCAAGGAAGGGGGCAAGGATGAGAGACTTATCTACTGAACTTTCCGCCGACATTCCTCTTAGGGAATGCAAGAGACTATTAAGGGACCAAATGACATCATGGGTTAACCTTAGGTGGAAGGAAGAGGACACGTGTCACATAACAAGGCAGCTATGGCCTATGTGTGACACTATAAACAGTAAAAGATTAATTGCACTTAGCAGAATCGACATAAGGAAGGCAGTAGGCATCATCACGGGTCACTGTTTTCTGGGTGAACACGCACAAAAGATGGGTCTCAAATACAACGACTTCTGCAGAGAATGCCTAGATGAGGAGGAGAAGGAAACAGTACTCCACTATCTAGGTCAATGTCCTGCTCTTGAGGGGAAACGAATGAAGTACCTCGGTCTGCACCACGCAAGTGAACTGGCGGAGCTCTCACCTATAAAGGTGGGAGATCTGATCGGATTCATTAGGTGCTCAAATTGGGTTGTATAGGGGAAGGATCTCTCATGGTATCACAACGGGCCCTATGGGCCTAAGTGAACAGTCTCGGCTGTTGCCATATAAACCTAACCTAACCTAGAGACCATTGCTAACTTTTGTTTTTCTTATGAGCGCTATTTTGGATTTTGATATTTTTTGGAAGAATGTTTTTTACTGAATTCAATGATGTATCACACATATAGTTTATTGTACATTTTATATGTAAAATTTTAATCTTTTGGGTTTTCAAAGTGTGCCATGGAAACAGTTGAATAACTCACTTATTTGGCAACTTCTAGGACCCATAATTTGCTTACACATCACCTCTGAAGACGGGCATCCGACGATACATACTTTAACAGTTGTGACATATTTTAAAGTAACGAGTGTCTTCCACTCCCAGACAAAGCATGAAGTAAAATTTGTCGAGGGTCGCGCAGCGACCCAAGACAAATTTTCACGGGGCTTTTCTAAACTCGAAATTTTACTTCATGCGCCACGCGTTTAAACCATTGATTTGAAGTGTAGTTCAAAAACACACAAATACCTCTTTAATCAGAGTAACACAGAAATTTAGTCTGTTATCAACGATGTTCAGTGTTAATAATAAATAATTAGGTTGTGAATATTTTTGTTAAAACAACTGATAACGATATTTATATGTTAATGGTTGTAAAAAAATAATAAAATCAAATTTATTCTTAAACGATTTGTATTCGTGATTCAAAAAAACAGGATTCGAATCTTTGATTCTAATCATATTTATCTCTTACGAATCCTTTATTCGAGTATTCCTGATTCGAATCATATCAGGTGATTCGGATTCGTGATTCGAATCTTTTTAACGAGGATTCGTCCCAGCTCTGCTATTGATACAATATAGTACAGACATTGAATATCTATTATTGCGTGATCAATTATATTCAATATTTATACAATATTATAAATTGAATATCTATTTTGAATGATACCATTATTAGAATATTGTACATATATTAAATACTTATATTAAAGGATCATTATGTATTTCTATATTTACGTTGAAACGTTCAAAACGTAATTGAAACAAGATATCCGAATATTATTTGGCTTTATTATTCAAGTATTCTCCTATTGCTTTAATGCACTGGTTCAATGTGTATTATGCACTGGTTCTAACATTTGAATTACTATTGAATTACTTTAAGAAGTGAATTGAAGCGAGAGGAGAATAATACTTCGAATAATTAAACCAAACCAAATTCAGATATCATGTTTCAATTATGTTTTTCAGGACTAGTACTGAAAATTAACGGACGCATTGTGTATACTTAATGATTGTTAAAAACGTAGAAATAGATATTATTATGTTTTGAATATTTTCATTGCAATATCTTTCAGTATCATATTTCTTGTTATTCGCGAAATGATTGTGTGAGTAAATTCCCTTTAATACCTAGTAATATCCATGGGAAATCATTTCTGATTTGTTGTAATTGCAGCCATTTATTTCCAGATCGAAAATGTTATAAATGCCTTACGTGGTAATTAGATATTGTGTGTAGATTAGATTCGGTATCATTTCTCGCGAGGCTGATATTGATCGATTATAAGAGACTTTTTCAGGCTTTCCGGGGCCATAATTAATTGGGAGGTTCGAGGGGGTGTGATAATTATTTAAGTAGCGAAAAGGAATGCTCTTTTCCTTATTTATAATCAGTGAGGTAGGCGGAACGCGTTTTACATATTCATACATTTTTTCGTTGGGGAGTTTAGGACTAGGGATTAATTATTTAAGGGAATATGCAAAATGCAAAGACGTTTCCCTCCCGACTGTTATCTTTTTTTGAGAAACAATTTAGACGGGCAGACATATGTTTTGCACGTTTACTAGCTCCCCTTTGCCACTATAGGTTGAATTTTTTAATTGAATAAATAAACTATTAGCAGTGGAACTCAGGAAACACGAAATGCTTCACATGAATAACATCGCTTTATTATTCTATAAAATATCGTCTGTAAAATACGGGAATATTTTATTAAAACGTATTCATTAATTAAAAACATATGTAATGATAATAATAACGATAATAATAACAATAAATTATCTTTAGTTTTAAACTGTTACAGATTCAAAAAAGCGACAAGGATACTAATCTAGTTTGCATATGTTACGGAAAATTTAGAAAATTGATAAATATATATATCTTTATCGGTATATGTATTGTACATATCACCAAATTCGCTTGGTAAATGTAAATAGAATATCTATGAAAGCATGGTTATTTATACATGTCGGTAAATGTAGAATAAGTACAAATTTTATTGTGTTTTTATTCCAACAATCACAATTTATTTTATTGTATTATATTGCAAACCTTTCTAACCCAGTCTATTTTTTAAGTATACATATCCCAATGCATACGTTGTTAATTATCAGGCATTCGTTGTTTTAGAAAAAGTTCAATTTGAAATTTCAAACGTGTTTTCACTCATTTTTTTAATAAATTGATATTATTTCCACAATTTGCCATTACTAACATAATTTAATATTATTGTCGTAAATTCACATTTGCATCATAAATTGACATGGATTACGTCTTTCTGTGAGTATAAAAATTGTTTTTTTTTTCTTGTAAACAAACGACGTCAAATTAAGCCAATAATGAAAATATAAAATAAAAATGTCAATTCATGTCGAAATGAGAAGTTATATCAATATTGATAAAAAAATGTCTGTTTTCTATAATAAATACAATTTGTGTTTAAGTTTTCAGTTTATATTTTATTTTAAACTTATTGACGTTAAATTAAATTCATTAAATTTTATTGAAGTTTGAGCGTCTGTATTTTCGTCAAAAATCGATAATTTTATTTTTTCAAGGTTAACACAACGTTTTTTTTATTTGTCACGATTTCTGTTGATTTTAACAAAATCTGACATTTCCTTCGTAATATCAAATCGGAAAAAGAAATTGTTGGCTTTGAAATCATATATATTTTTTTTCATTTAAATTTCAGCGTCTGTAATTTTATCAAAACCCGGTCAAGTTTGTTTCTTTCAACATTCGCATAAATTACATTAATTTTTTTAACGAGCTCTAGTGATTTCATTAAAATTAAATGAAACTGAAACTTTAAATAATTTTAATTAAATTGAGGAAATTTTATTAAAGTTTGAGCGTTTGTAATTTTGTCGAAAATCCCTGTTGATTTCAACAAAATTCGACATTTTCTTAGTAATTTTAGATCGAAATGAGAGAAACTGATAGCTTTTATTATACAGGGTGTTTCAGCGAGGACGGAAAGATCGATGGTTCCCTTAATATACGAAAAAATGTTTCAGATACAAGTTTCATGAAATTATTTTCTTTACAAGTTAAAATTATTTCCGCATATACGGGGTGTTACAAATTTTCTGGCCGCTTTACAATATTGTTATTTTAAATGGGACACTCCATATATTATTAACTTTCTGGATTCGATGTTAAAAATGAAGGACAGTTTATTAACATAAAATTTGGCCCAAGTCGTACCATTTCGGAGTTATTCGATTGTTTTTTCTCTTAAAGTTGTATCAAAAGTGACGTTATGTCTTAACCTCATAGAACTATTTCAGCCAATAAGACAACAATCAATAATTTTAATGATGAAACGAGTGTCCTCCCAAATTAAGCATGAAGTAAAATTTCGAGTTCAGAATAGCCTGAAAATTTGGCTTGGGCGCGTAGCGAAGCGGAGAGACCAAGCCAAATCAGGCCTTTCTAAACTAAAAATTTTACTTCATGCGCCATGCGTACAAAACGCTGATTTTATGTAAAAATGGTCTGCAAATTGACAATTAAAGTAAGTTTAGTATGTCAATTATCAATTGTTTAAATGACGGGGAACGTGCTATTATGGACACATCACCATTTCTTTCAACACCAAATTGAATTATTCTCTTGAATTCTCTTTTGATCAAGTTCATAATTTTCATCCGTCCCTTTATACGTTTTTAAGAAAGTTATTAAACACTTACGTATGAAAATTATCAACTTAAACAAAAGAGAATTCAATTTTGATTCGAACGGTGTAGATAAAGTTATGTGGTTCGATTTAAAAATATCACGTTATCCGATGTTTGTAAACAGAACCACATAACTTCTTTGACACCGTTCGACTCAAAATTAAAGTTTATTGAATAACAAAAAAAATATTTTGTTTAAGTTAATAATTTTTATATGTGAATGTTTAATAATTTTCTTAAAAATGTATAAAGGTACGGATGAAAATTATGCACTTAATCAAATGATAATTTAATTTTGTTTCAAGTGGTTTTGAACAAAATGGTGATGTATCATCATAGCACTTTTGATAGAAAATTTCGAATTTCAACATTTTAAATTTCACACCTTCCTAATTTGAAAGAAGCGAATTTGTAGTGCAACCGATAGCGCCCTCTATTCTGAAATAATGCCGAAAATCGCAACTCTCTATTTTACAAAATTCGAAGATATTTCAGTTGAACGGAACCACCGTAAACGTCATTTTTATTCATAAATGTGTGGTTAACACCGAAAGGCTTCATCTTGGACCAATTGTTTTTGAAAAAATGACACGCATTTTTTATGACGAATTCAAAAATTGAATAAAATACAGGGTGATCTATTTCAAATAAGCAAATTGTATTTGCGACTGTCTTTATGGCACAAGATAGATACATTTAAATAATTTTTGGTTATTCAGCTCTAAAGCCAAGCAACTTTGGTTAAGAAACTTTTTTTCTATCGTTAACTTGAGCCAAGATATCTTTTGAGAATGGCACACCCTGTATATTAGCACTGCGAGCCATGTTGGCCTAGTTAAGCGTGTTTATTTTTTGTCAGATTTGAACAGTGTGTACAAAGCCTAATGTTAGTTTAAAAGGGTTTCAATAAACGTATGTGTAGAATTTGACGTTGGTGTAATTAAAACCGTGCACGGTAGACGTGTTAGTTGCATAGGGAAATAAAGTCTACAGTTTGTGCGTTTCAAAAGCAAATTTATATGTACTATATATATAGCGATTTGGCATGTATGCGGAATGAAAATTTCATATGATGATTTAGAGAATACACGCTTGACTTGGCTTTTATCCGTTCACTTGTTATGCCTTTTAGAGTGGATATTATTGTTTTCCTTTTTCATCGGTTAGCCGGTTAACGGAGTTTGATTTTATTTATTAGGATCCAGGACCATCGGCATCGTCGGGGGATATTATAATTTATGTGTACGAAATAAAGTTTGCGTCAGTAAGAATTAATCGGAGAAGTTTTACATAATTCACTACCAATTGGCCTCCGTAAAAACGGCTGTCATTTATTGCAGAGGATAAATGGACCGAAGATGATATATTTAAAAAATTTAATTTGGTCCTGAACGTGTTTTTAATGTAAAACGGGCAGCTGCGATTAAAATGTGGAGAATGTTGGGTTGTTTTCTTTTTACTTGCATATTTTGTTGCGAGATACAGCGGGGGTTTAGGTGGGAGTTTAAAGATCAGAACAGTGAATTTATTGTATCAGATGCTGAAAATATTAGCATATGATTCCTTGAATCAATATTTGCATACCTAAATAATAGCACAATAAATTTATTCGCGGTGTAATTTACGAGGAAAACTTTTTCAAATAAATTTTCGCCAACTTCTCTGTATTTTCAGATAAATCTCATTGAGTATAATTATGGCTATATTAACACAATGAAAACAACGAAAATCTTTCATAACAAGATGTGCGTGTGGGTATGGAAATCTCACGTTATAGGATATAACCAGTATTCTAAAACGAGACTATTCAAAAATTCGAAATCCTTACAAATTTGTACTTAAAATCCATTAAAAAAATCTGTACTACTTTGCTTTGTTTAGGTTTGGTTGGTAATACTTCGTAGATTTATACAGTCTATTCTAAACTTCACACTTAATCAGTGTTTATACGCCTGGCGAATGAAGTAATTAGCTACTGACTAATGTTTGCATGGCGAATTCTGTTTTGGTAGAAACAATTTGTTTAAGTTCAGCTCTTTTTACATGCGAAATAAGTAAAAATGCTTAATACATTTCTAAATATTTACTATTTATCAAACGTAATAATCGATGTTGAATACGTTATTTGAACATACATATATTTTAATGTGTTTTCTTGATAAATAAAAATACTCCAAACTTCAGATTTTAATACAATTTAGACTGCCTTAATAATAGACGTTAGGATACAGCTTTAACGCAGTACTTTAGATGATATTAGCATTTTCGTATTAACCCATTAACGGCCGGGCAACTATTGAGATAACTCTAAAAGTTGATTTTAGGTAGAATTATGCACTTGTTTTTAGGATTATTATGAATGACTTATTGTAATACATACTGTCAATTTTTCGTTTAAATATACATAATGTATATGCTGTAAAATTTTAGGCATTCGTCGATTTTATATAAAAACGTGCAGTATGAGGTTTAAAACGAGTGATTCCACTCCCAGACTAAGCATGAAGTAAAATTTCGAGTTTAGAAAAGCCTGAAAATTTGGTTTGGTCGCTCCGCGAAGCGGAGCGGCCAAACCAAATTTTCAGGCTTTTCTAAACTCGAAATTTTACTTCATGCGCCACGCACTAAAAACACTGAAATATTTTGAAGCTAGAAATACACTCACATTATTTTTTTTTAAATGAGTAATAATCGAAATATTTAAATAACTAAATATTTAAATTCTTTTTCATACACTTTTAAGTCAGGTCAAATATTATAATATATCAAATTTACTAATTTAGTAATTTATTTAACAAAAAAATAATAATGTTGCGTGTATGCATCAATGGCGCTTAATGGGTTAATGAAACATTTTAGTAGATGACTATTGTTAGCTCACAACTAATAATTTGGTGTTCCTAGTTCAAGGCACGAGATCCGTGTTAGCAAAACGAATTTATTTAATTATATTTCTATGATTTATTTAAGATTTATAAATGTACATATGTACCTAAGCAGTGTATTTTAAACTTCACTTAAAATCCGTGTTTTAGACGCGTAGCGCATGAAGTAAAATTTCGAGTTTAGAAAAGCCTGAAAATGTGGTTTGGTCGAGTAGCGCGTAATAAAATTTTAATGCTTTTCTAAACTCGAAATTTTACTTCATGCTTAACTAAGGAGTGGAATCATTCGTCTTAAATAAATTTTAATCATAAAATTCAGCGGAAGAAAGAATTTCACAAACATAAGCGATGTAACATAACCTCTAAATGGTTAAAGTTTATTTAGAATAAAGTTGGTACACATGAAAATGCGATGTTGCCACGGTAATTCTATCAATAGTTCAAAAATAACTAATACCATGAAGATTTTGTTTTATTAATATGAAATAATACTATCATGTTTGCACGGGTTTTACAGAAATGAACTAGAAATATACTATAATGATATTAGCGGCAATTCTATCAGTAATGCCGAGAGACATTAGTTTTCCTTCCAACAATCACTAAATTCTAAAAAATAATTTAATATTACCATCAGAAAATTCATAAAAACTCCGCAACATAAGTATTCAATAAACTTATCAAACTTGGAAGAGTTTATATTTTGCTGGGCTTCAAAGCATTATTTTGTTCGTTTCGGTTTTTGTTTCGGTTCAATTAAATAAAAATATAAGGGGTTGTTTTCGTTCCGGAAAAAATAACGTTTTTTACTTCGGTTTTTGGTTCAGCTCCAAATAATTAATTATTAGATTTCTTAAACCTATTTAATTGTATTAATCGAGGTGGCTGATAGTTGTTATAAGTTCATATTCATTACTTTAAGTAAAACACTTTGTTTATAACTTTCAAAAATTGTTTATTTTGTATTCACAACAAATGTTTCGCCACACTGTGGCTTCTTCAGGTGAAGAACAAGTGATTAACTTAACCTAATTACAACGTATATATAGGGCTAGCTGATAAGTAAGAAGGGTGGGGGTTACAGTTTTAAATTGAGCAATGGGGAGTTTTTTTAATTGTATTATAATATAATATGTTCTGCCATTTCTGCGGCGGTAAATTTTTAAAACGTCTTTAATTGTGTTATTATATTACATTTAAATTTATTATTTATTAGAATTTACTAACATTTGAAATTAAAATATTGATAATAATTTAAATACAAAGAAACAGCAATCAATTATTATTTAATCAAGTTTTTCTGTTGTTAACATTATATACCTAAATATATTTCCTTAAAATTTTGCATATTTATACAAAATCTGTAAAATCAATGATAAATATTTTAGTTTTTCAAATATAAAAAATATGCTAGGATTGTTTCTTTTAGGTATGCCTACATATGAAACATAAGCAGTATATTTTATTTTAAATTAAATCAGTGTTTTATACGCGTGGCGCATAAAGTAAAATTTCGAGTTTAGAAAAGCCCAGAAAATTTGTCTCGGGTCGCTGCGCGACTATCGACAAATTTTCACGGGGCTTTTCTAAACTCGAAATTTTACTTTATGCTTAGTCTGGGAGTGGAAATCATTTGTTTAAAGCTTTAAAATGAACTTTAATCGCCTCCAAATCCAAATTTTCAGGCTTTTCTAAACTCGAAATTTCATTTCATGCTTGATCCACGACTAATAACCGGCGTTAAAGGTAAAGTAAATGCTATTAATTACCACATATATTTAGTAACGTTTGCCCTTCAAAAATATTGTATTTTGTCTGTAAATTATCGGTAAACCGGTTTTGATTAACAAATTTCCAGAATTACTGGCAATTGAAAAAGTCGGTACATTTACAATCGTTAGTTTCATCCTGTTAAATCTAACAATAATCTACCTCGCTATTTACGTAGGGCTGTATACTAATACTTTAAAGCAACAATCAGAGCATCCCTGCTTAAATTTCAAAAGCTCGCTAGATGTATGAAGTGGTTCCAAAATGCTATTAAATTTTTACGGAGCATAAACACAGCGGCAATTGATAAAGTCCTTTTTTAAGGGCAGTAAAAATGAAAATTCCTGAAGGATTTGCCCTACGTGGAAGTAAAGAGGCATCACGAGCAACAGTGGCTTAAAATATATAGGAAAATCAATCGCGATTACCTGGCTAATGCGACGCTGGAGACCAGTTAAGTGCTTAAATAAAAACAAGTTTATTTTTCGCTCCCAGCCGACCCTTCTTTTCATTTCATTTTTATTTCTGCGGCGCGGCGGTACAATATACAGTTGAAATGCTCGGTGCTAGTAAAAGTAGTGGATGGTCATATTTGCTATGAAATCAACGTTGCCCTATATTATATGAAATGAAAGAAAAAAAAAACACATGTACACTTTAAACTTTTTCATATTATGTAGGACAAACTTTAAGGTGGTAATTAGGGACATTAAAATATTTAAAAAGTACTTACAAACAAGAGTTTTAAAACTCTTCCGTTTCTCAAATACATACAGGGTGTTACAAATTTAAATGTTCTCATTTATCACTCAGCGAAACATTGTGTAATTCCTCTGTAAGAGATTAGCAGACTTGCTCTTTGTTATAAATTTTAATTATTATCGTATTAATTTATTTGGTATTTGAAATAAAACAACACAATTTTATTTTCATTTTTATTGTTAAACACTGCAATATGTTTCACCACATATAACCTAACCTCACCAAACGAAACCAAATTTTCAGGTTTATCTAAACTTGAAATTGTACTTCATGCGCCACGCGAATAGAGCACTGAAATATTGTGAAATTGAAAATATAGTGCTGAATCAGTATTAAAAATAAATTGGTAAAGCAGAATTAAAAATATAATAACAAACAAATATGTTTTAAAATTTACAATATTTCAGTGTTTCTAGGCGTGGCGCATGAAGTAAAATTTCGAGTTTAGAAAAGCCTGAAAATTTGGTTTGGCCGCTCCGCTTCAAATTTCCAGGCTTTTCTAAACTCGAAATTTTACTTCATGCTTAATCAAGGAGTGAAAACACTCGTTAGAATCTTCAAATTAAACGATTTTCAAAAACAACGAATGCCTAAGCAAATACAACGCAAATATCGGACTATGTATACTTGAAAGAAAAATGCCGCGTATTTATAAAATGTCTGTTTCTCTGTTCCTTGATTAAGTAAGCGAATTTAACGATGTTTAATATTTTATCAAGACGACCATTAGGGAATGTAATAATTCCGAAACCAGTTTTAATAATAGAATGTACAAATTCTCACTCTTGAGTTAGAATATTTATTCTGAAACACTTGCTTCTTATGTGCTTTGCATGTATTTTCATTCTATAACAAGATACAGAATGAATGGAGGTGTATTTGCACGGGAAGTAGTTATTTTAATGGGTATTTATTTTCTTAAGATGTCTTTGTAATTAAGACGTATTGTTTGCATTTTACACGAAAATTTTCGTAATTTTATATATTACAGAATACATTTCGTAATCGAACTAAACAACATAGATTGTCTTGAATTTCAAAACTGTCACTGTCAGTGAATTTCAAAACTGTCAGATGTAAATGCTGACGTCGTAATAATTATTTTCAAACAAGTTTTAATTAAAGTAAAATAATAAGTAAAAAATTAAGTGAATCAGATATAGAATTTAATAATAATAAATAATAAAAGCGAGTACATGCTGCCGCAAAAATCGAGACATTAATATAAAAAGTATTATACACTGTTAAGGGATTGGCGACAAGAGAATGGACTCATTTTCCAAAAATATTTTAACTGCATTTTATGGTGATTTAATAAAAAAAATGGAAATCCTCGACTCTATGAAAAATATATTCAATCCTAAGAGTAACAATAAATGTGAAACACGGTATCGATATTTCAAGATACAAAAAATTAAAAACTTTGTTAAAACGCTCTTCTGAAAAGTATGTGGCTAAAAATTCGAAAGTATTTATACAAGTAAATGTTAAGCAATTCTTAGAAAATGCTCCGGATGAGATATATTTAGCTACAATGGTATTAAAAATTATAATTTAACACTATTAATATAAATATTAATACAATGTAATACAAATGTTTCAATAAATACCTTATTTGTTCAGACTTATTTATCTGTTATTTATTCATACTTTCTGGTCGTGGAGAAAATATAGTCTGTTACTTGGTTAGAATAAAAATGTAATACTCATGGTTCCGAACGCTCGCTTACGCTCGCGTTCAGAATCTTAGACTCGTATCAATTTTTGTCATTCTAACATGGTTACAGAGTATACTATAACTAAACAACCATGTACGGAACATGTTTTTTTTTTGGCTTTTGCCTGGCCTGGTGAACTTGCCCATTAGCCAACATCATTTGTATATTTATTTGTATTTGTATTAATTGTTAACATTACAATTTTTAGTATGCTATTATTTCATACGGACAAACACTAACATTCATACCACACCCAGAGTCATGACGAGAAATTATTTTTAAACAAAGTCTCGCCGTGCACGGGAATCGAACCCGAATTGTAGCTCGCCGAGCGATACAGCCCGGCGACGTTACCGCTCGGCCACCACCTGCCCTACGGAACATGTAAATTAAACAAGTACTAAGTTTTTCACAATAAAAAACACTTTTATTCCTTACTTCACTTTTATTTTTATTCGTTAGATGTACATTTCGAGTGCCAAGCACTCATTATCAATAACTAATGTTATTGATAATAAGTGCTTTGCACTCGAAATGTACATCTAACGAATAAAAATAAAAGTGAAGTAAATAATAAAAGTGTTTTTTATTGTGATTAACTACTCCACATGACTCAATAAAACAATTAGTTACTAAGTTTTTACTTTCCTTAAAGAGCACCCACTGAGCAAACACAATTAAGTAATGTTTCATCAACATTAAAACAACGTTTAATGTTGCCACAATGTTGATATACCGTTATGTGTTTTTTTGCTCAGTGGGCAACTTTTATTAAAAATATTTTATACTAAAATAATGCGGAATATAATTAAGACGACAATATTCCGAGTTTTCTACGTTTACATCGACTTTCTCTTAATAACCATGAATTGAATTATGAACGGTGGAGGCTTCTACTTCGTTACACATGTTAATTCAATAAAATAAAACACTTTAACTTTGTTTGTATAACACAATATTTATATTTTTGTGACTGCAGTTTCGGCAACTCAACTTGTCATTATCAAACTTAGTGATTTATATTAGGGTATGGTATGGATCAGCTACCTCGTTAAACAACGAAATGAACACCATAAAAAAGATTGCAACTAATAATGGTTACAACTCCAACTTAATAAATAACATGTGGAATAAACAAAACTTTTGAAATATTCAGAAACTATTGTATGCAGAAAATCCTTCAATACAGAATGCACCTTTTCGATCAATGACTTATTTCGGGAATATCAGCCTACAAATTAAAATCATCCTTAAGAAACATAATATTAACATTGCTTTAAAAACATTTTGTAAAACAGAAAACCACATTTTTATTAACAAAACAAAACAATGTAATTTTAGCAAATCCGGAATTTATAAGGTTGTTTGTCCCGATTGTCATGGAATATACATAGGTCAATCTGGTAGTAATTTTAGCACTCGGCTCAAAGAACATCAGCGATTTTTTCGGTTAAATCAATCAGAAAAATCAAATTTCGCTAAACACCTCATCGATGAAAACCATTCTTTTGGCGAGGATGTACTTAAATTTGTACTTAAGATCATTGTCAGAAATACAGAAAGCCCGCGCTAAATACAGAAAGCCCGCGCTAATCCGGAAATTCCCCTAATTAACGACCAGGTTGATTTAGTATATACCTCCATTTTTAATACTATTTTGTAAATAACCATTCTTGTATATATACCTGTACCATACCGTAATTTAAATCACTAAGTTTGATAATAGCAAGTTGAGTTGCCGAAACTGCAGTCACAAAACTATAAATATTGTGTTATACAAACAAATCTAAAGTGTTTTATTTTATTGAATCATGAATTGATTTGAATAGTGACTTTTTTCTATAATTTCACACTACAACAATTTCCATAAGAGCAGTTACCGGTGTGAGAAATTAAACAGGTAAAACAAACAACATTCTACCAATAAAAAATAAGATTGTAATTCGGCCAAAAGTTCTTTCAACTTTTTTTTAACAAACCCATTAACGGCTGAGCAACTTTTGAGTTAACTATAAAAGTTGATTTTAGGTAAAATTCTGCACTTGTTTTTATGATTTCTATAAATGACTTATTATATTACATACTATGCATTTTTCTTTTAAATAAACATCGATCGCTTAGAGCACAAAAGTGTTAGGTGCAGTTTTTGGCTGAAATGAGTTAAGTGTGCCATCTCATACATAAACTTCAGATGTATGAGATGGCACACTCAACTCATTTTTGTTAAAAACTGCACTTAATAATAATTATAATAATAATACATGTCTTTATTTATCATAGAGAAACAATTCAGAAAAAAAATCTTACAAGTGTAGGCAAAGTTCAGTCAGCTTAACCTGTTACTGATCTTCCACTTAACCCACAAAAAATTAAACATAAATATAATTGCAACATGTAAGATATAAAATACAACCATATTTCGACGTCAGTAATCCCGAATTAATTTATAATTTCGTAATTTCAGAGTCCATCCCGTAGTAACAAAGAACGCAAGTTACATCTGACCTAACACTCCCCAGACTAATTAACTAGAAGAAACTAAAAATGTTATTAAGGTTCTATTTGTTTTTTCGGAGAAATGTATTCGACATGTGCTATTTATATAAAATTCTAAATGGGTACATTAATTGTTCATCTCTCTTAGGAGCACTGGACTTCTGGCATAAGCGCGGAGGATCATTGACGAGATCTAGAGTTTTATTTAGGGAAAAAAATCATAGAACTGCGTACGGTGGCAATAATCCTTTGTCCAGATTAATGCATTCGGCCAACTGCTTGCTCTCATCCCCGAATTTCGATCCATTTGCGAACAATTTCTTATGTTTTCGAAGAGCACTGGTGGTCATTAATCTGGATAAAACTTTTTAAGATTATGTTAGAATTAGCAATGTAGTTATCATAACGTATGTGTGTAGTCATTCTGCGGCTCTTAAACTTTTGTTATTTCATATTTTGTATTATTTCAATGTTAAAGAGGTATCTCGTAAATAAATAAATAAATAAATCAATAGATGTTATTGAAGACTTCAAATTAGGATGGAATTGGTATAACTGGTAATTACTGATTCGCTGACAGAATGGATTATATTAAGACATTTTTATCATATGCATATTTTAAATTGCATTGACTAGTTTTAACATAATATAAAAAATTACGAAAAACTATTCGTGAAGATGCAAACAATGTCTTAATTAATAAGACAACGTAAGACGATAAATATCCATTGAAACAACAACTTCCCGTATAAATACACCTGCGGATATTGAATTATGCAATGAAATATTTAAAATCTTATTTAATTTGATTTGTTACAACGCTCTATTAAAGTATATGTAACGTTTAGGTCAAATTCTCTTCTAACCAACTAATAAATACAATTTAAAATGAAAGGAGAGATAACACAAAAAAAATTGTGGTGAAAGGAATTTAATTAAAACTAATGTCTTAGGCCATCTATAGACGCGTTTCGAGATTTACCTCTCTTCAGTATAGTTTTTCGTAATTTTTTATATTATGTTTAAAGTGTGCAAACTATAAGAAGCGTAAGCTTATTTTCTCAAATTCAAATAGTTTTGAATTTGAATTTATCTTGTGTGACTAGTTTTAAGTTAAAACTAATTTTAATATTTTCAAGAACTTTTAATACACGTATTATAAGTACTACAAGTTTTAAAAATTAGCATACATAACTTAAAATACATTGAAAATTATAAAACACTAATATAAACAAGAGGATAACTTAATTCTGGTTAACATTTATTTACCTAATTGTTGAAAAAACGTTATAAAAGAAGTTCAAATATTTAAGCATATTCGAAAAGAAGCTTAACTTTTATAAAAAAAAATATTTTCTTGTTTATTAGTCTGGCGAGTTTTAGGTGAAACTCCATTAATATTAGTTAACGATGCAGGCTTCAACTTCTTTATGTTTCTAACTAACTAACTAAGACTTTATTAAGTGACTAAAGTTTCAACGACGTCAACTTCTCGTTTTTAAACTACACATGTTTTATTTGTGATATATATTTGTTATATTAGTCAATTTTTTGATTAAATAAGTTTCATTCACTTGAATAATTTCTAATCATTTTGAACATTTCCAATTTTATTCGATTAAATTTTTTTCAACGTTACAATCAAAATTGTTAAATTTACAATTAAACAAAGCCTGCTACGGTCTACGAGTACTGTCAAAGTATACTAATCCGAGCATCACTCGAACTTTCTATTTTGCAAATTTTTTCTTCCATATGAAATACGGCATAATGTTCTGGGGTAGTAGGAGTAACCTTCAAACAATTTCAATTGCCCAAAAACGAGCAATTCGAGTTATGTGCAAGATGAAGTATACTGAAAGCTGTAGAAACGTGTTCAGGGCAAATGGACTACTAACTTGCACTGGAGTGTATATATATGAGTCAATGAAGTTTATGTGGAAACATAGACATCTATATGACGAGTATAGACTCCTTAGTCAACACAACACTAGACATGGCATCGAATACAACTACCCATATCATAAGTTGATATTCTATGAAAAGAGTCCATTATACAATAGTATAAAAATATATAACAACCTCCCCAAACATGTACGGGGGGCTCTACAACGTTTTCGAACTGGAAACAATCACTAAAGGAATTCTTACTAGTATTAGAACCTTATAACATGGATGAGTATTTTCAATAATAATTATTTCTTGTAATTGGCCCTATTCCGTGCAACAAATGTAAGTTACTGTATATTCTGTTTTCATTGGAATAAAGACATATTATTATTATCATTATTAGATAATCTTTGTAATATTATTATTAAAATTGTTTCTTTAGTAGTTTATTTATTAAGCATTATTTTACATAATTTCGTTATAATTTAAGCTTTAGCAATTCCCTGCAATAAAAGCAGGTTTAGTGTAATAATCACTTCACGTAAACTCAAAAACAAACAGTTAAAAAGCAGATTTGTTCATTCTCTATAACTTTTATCATAATTCATATTTTAAAATTGTAGGCGCTAAGTTTACTAAAACACAAATAATGCACACGAATTTCTGTTGGTTCTAAATTTGAGCAACAAAATAAAACAACATCAATTCTATTTATTTTATGTCATAAGTTTTACTACAAAATAAGTTTCTGATTGATTGTGTAACGAGGGATTCCACTCCCAGACTAAGCATGAAGTAAAATTTCGAGTTTAGAAAAGCCTGAAAATTTGGATTTGCAGGGGCGCGCGAGCGAAGCGAGTCGCGCCCCTGCAAATCCAAATTTTCAGGCTTTTCTAAACTCGAAATTTTACTTCATGCGCCACACGTATAAATCACTAACTTCAAGTAAAATCTTCAACCAATTGTTGAAAGTGAAATAAATTTAGTATGTCAATTGTCAAATGTTTAAATTATGGGCTTTTCTAAACTCGAAATTTTACTTCATGCGCTACGCGTATAAATCACTAAACTTCAAGTAAAATCTTCAACTGATTGTTAAGAGTGAAATAAATTTATTATGTCAATTATCAATTGTTTAAATTATGGGAAAAGTAACCCATTTCTAAAACACTATTTTTTATGATAGTGGAAGATCTGTCATAAATAAAATATTTTCTATATCTTCCGTAAATATATTATATACAGTGTGTTTCATCTAAAACTCCCAAGAGTAATTAACAAGAAACTAAAAATGTTATTCAAGTTTTTATTGTTGTATATCTTGAAAGTATTGACCAATTTTGACATGTGTGTCAATTTTTATAAGAACTGTCGGCTATAATTAAGTTATATTATTGTTATTATTATTGTTATGTAATTTTCAATAAATTTTAATTATTATTATAGTTAGATAAGCAAATTTTGATAAGTTATACAACTTTAAATTTGTGTATTAAATGTTCTTAAAAATATAAAAATTGGTTGAAACTTAAAAATGGCCAATGCAATTTAAAACATGCAAATTTTAAAAATATCTTAAAATATTCAATTTTTTTAGAAAAAGTCACTTACACAGTTCTGATCATCGACTGACATCTTCTCACGCGTCTGACAGCTAAACCGTAATAATGAGTGATACCAATTCTATCTTAATTTGAAGCCTTGCATGAGTGATACAAATTCTATCTTAATTTGAAGCCTTGCATAACATCTATTGATCACAACAAACCAAACTTTAATAACATTTTTAGTTTCTAGTAATTATTCTGGGGAGTTTTAGGTGAAACACCCTGTATAAGTTGTAAACTTTTAGGCATTCCTCGATTTTATATATACGTTCAATTTGAAGTTTCGAACGAGTGTTTCCACTCCTTGATTAAGCATGAAGTAAAATTTCGAGTTTAGAAAAGCCTGAAAATTTGGTTTGGCCGCTTCGCGAAGCGGAGAGGCCAAACCAAATTTTCAGGCTTTTCTAAACTCGAAATTTTACTTCATGCGCCAAGCGTATACAACACTGAAATATTGTGAAGTCTAAAATACACTTAAAAATACTTTTTTAAAATAATGAATACTGGAACAATTTAATTAAGACAATATTTACATCTACCTTCACACATTCTTAAATTTGATCAAATTACAGAATGTATCAAATTAACGTATTTAATACTTTAATAAATTATGTTACCTTATTGCATCAATAGCGCGTAATAAGTTAAAAACCAGTCGACTGTTAATAAATATATGATTGTATCATATTAAAAAAACGAAGGAATTCTCTATACTATGGTATTATTATTTCAATTCCAGTATACTTTGTTGAGAAAGTCGAATTTATTCTGTAAATTTCTAAACGCGGCAGGATTTGTAAAAGTGTCACGTCCGACTCTTTATCCGATTGCCGTAAATATTATTCGAACTATAAAAAATAGAATCAGATATTAAATTAAACTTGATTCGGGTGTCATTCAATTTACGATGAAAGTGTTACGTGAGAAAATATTTGGCTTCCCCACTTCCGTTTTTCTTGCCCTTTTTTTCCGCCTGGAAAATTTCGCTGTTCTAAATCCCAGGACGTTCGTTTACGTTGGATCTCTATTCACTCGGGTGATTAACATGTAAATATAATTACGTCACTCGAAGAATGTTTTGTTTTTCTTGTTTCCGTACGACATAGTCTCATCAAATACGTTATAAATCGCCAAGGAATTGAACTTTTGTATATTTACCAAAGTTTAATTCCAATTACGTTAAAAATATATTGGAGAGTAACTAAAACAAAACTCATAACGATTGTGTTTAAAACAAATCATATACATTACTAGATGTATCCGTTGTTTATTCTAGTTAAAATATTATATAGTTTTGCTAAAGTTTTAATTCATATCAACGTTAGTAGCT
This sequence comes from Philonthus cognatus, assembly GCA_932526585.2. NCBI lineage: Eukaryota > Metazoa > Arthropoda > Insecta > Coleoptera > Staphylinidae > Philonthus > Philonthus cognatus. Next base: position 127,539,953 of record OW052243.1, read on the forward strand.
AGATGGTTATGAAATAATTTCAGCTTGTTTTTTTTTTTAATTTATAATAATCTTTATATTAGAGGACAGAAAGACCGCATGTCGATAGCCCAGACAAGCTAATCTATTACGAGGGTCGTCTTTTAAATTTTGTATATTACTCCATTGGGAGCCGCATTCTATGCTTACCATTAATTTCATTATTTTATAGTTCTATACCTAAAGTTTCCCCGCCTTAGCTGCGTCCCTAGCTCTGCGAAACACCGGTTAAGATCCACTGTGCTAGATGAAAATAAATTCTGAGCTTTTTATCAATCTATAAAGGTGGCTACAGGCTATCAATTATTATCAAAATTGAACCAATACGATTGAATAGGTGCGCATTCTTTATTTATAGCTAAACAAAAAGCTTTCGAAAATTGGAAGCGGGCGCTTGGCCTAACTCGTTAACATTTATGAGCGTTTCACGATACGGGTATGCTCGTTATTTCAATGATTAGTTCGCGTTCGGTGCAGTTCAGCCACTTCTTGATTATGAACAGTGGGGATCTCGCAGTAGCTTGTGATATTTTTATAACAATGGCGTAAATCGGCTAGGTGTGACTTTAATTGTTTATTTTTAAACGTGTATAACGTCATATTTACGAGTTATATGCTTATAATAGAATTCACGAGAGGTGTCCCATGATTACAGATTTGGAATCTATGATACAACTTTTCTTTAGGATATTTTTATATTATCAATATTTCTTCTACTTTTGTAGAATCAACTGCAACTTATGCTTAACTCTCTTAACTAGGGGTTTTATAAATGATTGTCCAATTATCATGTCAGAGCTTTAATGCTAAAATTAAGATTTCTTTGGAAAGTAAATTTCAAATCTTCATAACAAATATCAGTATATTGTGTTATAAGTATAATTGAAATTGCCAATTCTTGGTTGCAGAATACTTCAAACATCAAAAGTGCGATTCTTTTCGCAATCTACAACAAGTTAGTCTTACAAAGACTTTATCAAACACTCATTGAAACAACTACCTCCCGGGCTAATACCCCGACGGACATTGAATTATATATGTTGAATTTAATAGTTTTAAATCACCGAGTTTTACGTCTACAAGTGGTGTACCCCAGGGGTCGATTGTGGGCCCACTCATATTTATCTGCTTCATTAATGATGTCGTAGTGGGTATTAAGTCACACATACTTATATATGCTGACGATATCAAGCTTTATCGAGAGATAAAGTCAAAAACAGATTGTGATATTTTATCAAGTGATATCAACCAAATTCATGAGTGGTGTATCATGAATGACCTCCCTCTAAACCTCAATAAGTGCAATTTTATTAGTCTCAATAGGAAAACAAATCCCATCAGTTTTAATTATGCTATTTGCAATGACATCATATCAGGTTGTTGTACAATTAAGGATCTAGGAGTGCTGCTCGATTCCAAATTAACCTTTCATGATCACATTAAAAAGGTATGTAAATCTAGTTACAAAATATTAAGATTTATTGCACGTAACTCAAAGGACCTCAGGAATATCGACACGTTAACTAAAATGTACGATACATTTGTACGGACCAAACTAGAGTACTGCTCTATTATCTGGTCGCCATATCTCGCTTGTTCAATTAACCAACTAGAGAGCATTCAACGCAAATTTCTAAAAATGATTTATTTCAAAAAACACCGAGCTTATCTTGTTTAAAATTACAATCACGATAATCTGCTTTGAGAGTTCAATATGCACTCCCTAGAAACACGTCGGAAACTATCTTCTCTGTTATTTCTACACAAACTACTAAATAATGAAATCGACGATATCCACTTAATGTCAAAACTTAATTTCTATGTACCAAGATTGAATTCCCGAAGCAGATGTACATTTGCATACACCGTGTCGAGAACTAATGTTGTCCATTATTCTCCCTTAAACTGCATGGTACGACACTGTAACAATGTTCCAGACATGGATATATTTAATGTAACCTCCCTTGATATCAGAACCTCATTGTCGCCGTTAATATAAGTCTTTTCTTTTGTTTTTTTGTTATCAAATATGCCATATAATTTATCCACCACTCTACTTTATTTCTACCATTTTGTATTAATGTTTATTTTTAGTATTAATGTTTATTTTTAGTTAGTATATTTTAAAAAACTGTATTTTTCTCTGTAAATAGAATTTATTCTGCTGAGAAATAAATGATTATTATTATTACTATTATTATACAAGTGTTTGCTGTTACATACAGTAACCTACTGTAAATGTAACAATTCGAGTCAAACTATTCAGGCCATCTATAGACGCGTTTCGAGATTTATCTCTCATCAGTATAGCTTTGCCATTTCCTCTAAACAATTTGACACCTTAGACTGGCGGTCACGTTACCGTTTAAGCATAAGTATAAATATAAGTGTAATTATACTTATGTTTGAACGGTAACGTGATCGCCAGTCTTAGGTGTCAAATTGTTTAGAGCAAATGGCAAAGCTATACTGATAAGAGATAAATCTCGAAACGCGTCTATAGATGGCCTGAATCGTTTGACCCAAATTGTTACATTTACAATAGGTTACTGTATGTACGCGTTACGAGAAATTTATGGTCAACATAATCGACCAACTGATCGATCGGTGTATCTATCGTTTAGTGCAAAAGTTTGGACTTCTTCCTATAGGGTTATGTAAAATCTTTGGTCTACAAAAATGAGCCACGAACAATTTCCGGCCTTAAACGGAACATTGAACGCATCATTCAAAGTATACCATGCGATATGTTTCAAACATTAGTCGCAAATCGAGCCTCTAGAATGGATTCTGTCCGACATTATTTTTAAAACATAATGCCACTGATTGTTCTCCAGAATGAAAGAATGATTAATTGATTTTCACATGTACTTATTATATTATCTCATTTGAAAGTTCTGACGCGCTAATTGGAAAACCCTTTAGTTATTTTTATTTGAACTTAAACATCACAGGACACCTTTCGTGGACTGGGATGTACATAGCATACACTAAATAACTGTGAATCGGGTTTTACAGCCCCAGAGTGAGCTAGAAGTGCACCCTTAAAGAACATAGTATCAAGTATCAAGTATCAAATCTTTATTCACTTAGGTTATTTACAATAAAATAGATGTGAAACGTCAATTAATAACTAAAATTATGTGTGAAATAAATTAAATTAAATATTATCACAATTACAACACCATCTTAAAATAAAAGACATACATAACTAATTCAAAAATTCGGAAATTGAATAAAAACATTTATCGACAAGAAATGTTTTCATTTTTTTACGAAAAGTGTTACGATTTGCGGTTGACTTAATATCATCAGGCAATTTGTTATACATTAGTGTGCCGACATAGTATGGTGATTTCTCAAACAAACGTGTTTGATGTTTTTCAACTCTCAACAACATCCTATGCCTAGTATTATGTGAGTGGTTTGTTGAGTTCTTAGAGAAAGAATGGTAATTATCTTTACCAAGTAGAATACCATTAAGGATATATATGCATGGTAAAGTTAGCAAACCGAATCTTATAAAATAATGTCGGCAAGAGTCTCTGGGTTTTGTTCGTTTAAAATGCACTAAGTTGAATTGATATTAAGTTTGTGACATCACAGTTCACGTTAGTGTACCTTTACATTTAAAATATCAAGCGTCCAGTTCATGTAATGAACAGATTCAGAGCGAAAAGTGTAATAAGTGCTGCACTAGTTCATGTAACAAACAGACCTATAGTCTGCATCGAGCTTTAGATGCAGAACTGCATGCATGTATGCAAAAGTGAGGTTGAGCGGGGATATGGGGGCCAATGGTAAAACTGTTCAGGCTATACTTCAGCCAGCGGATATTACGTATTCCAAGCGGCAATGTGTCACTCAGGAAGTAAACCTAGGGCCGGTATCTTTCAAATGCCGCTTGAGGGAGCCACTTGACGACACTCATACGCCACCTCCGAGAATACCCCCAGGACATGTACGTATGCCATTGTGTTAAAATAGATTTCAAAAACATGCCATCTAAAGAATATACACCATAACATATCAACATATGTGAGCGATACAATCGTCACGTCTCTTACATAAGATACAAAAATATTCTAACAACAGCGAATAATACTCTAAGGAAATTTAACATTTTTAAAAATGAGTAATTGATATGTAAAAGTAATCCAGCAATTTACAGAGTATTTCTATTGCATTTCACTTTATATCGAATGTGTACCCCTTTATCTCAAATATATTTCCCATTTATCAAATATATTTCCCTATATACCACTACATTTCCCTATATATACTAACCTTATCACAGTTTGTCAATTACATTTCACTTGTCAGCAAAATGGCTGAAGTTCGTCAAAAAATGCATGCTAGCAACGAACTACGAGGGCTCGTTATCTAGACAATGGATGCTGGCGTAAGTAGTGTTACATATATATAAATAAAAATAAAATATTTCCAGAAGAAAGTTGTTATTATTGCAAAAATGTTTAACAAAAATATTAAAGGGAGAGGTATCTAGTTTATAGTAAAACTCATTTCATAAATCGGGAAATCTATTGAAATATATTTGATAAGGTGAAATATATTTGGGATATAGTGAATCTCATTCAATCTATAGTGAAATGGAATAGAAAAACCCTGTATTTTTAAATATTCTAGTATCAACATCGGCGTAGTCAGGATTTTTCACCAGGGAGAGGAAAAATGTACCAGAACTAGTTAACAGGGTTGTGAGTGTGTTTGTTTACTTAAGAACTAGAGGTCCTTTTGAATAATTTTGCATCACGCTGTGCGGCGGTGTATCATGAGCTATAAACAACATTTTAAAGTAAACATATCGCTCTCATTAACTCTTTATACCCAAATATCAATGGAAAAAAGCCTTATTGTTAACCCGAAACTACAATTATTTATACTCAATGACATTAGAAGCGTAACACCTAGAAGGAGTTATTATTTTAACTTGATTTTTTGCCAGTATGGTAGTCTTACATCAAGAATAAAATGATTACATTTTCAAGAAATTTTATTAAAAACAATCTAAAAAAAATTAATAATGTGTTTGGCGACCCCTTTCCTGTATACACTCCTGTAGACGTCTGGGCATCGACAAAATGAGATGGTCGATGTCTTCTTGAGGCATCTCGTTCCAAGCAACTTGAATTTCATCGATCAACTGTGCTAGAGTCTGTGGAGGATGGTGCAAAGAGAATATTCTTCTTCCCATGATATCCCACACATGTTCAATTGGATTTAAATCCGGCGAACGGGGCGGCCACGCCAAAACATTAACACCAGCTTCATTAAGAAAGTTCATAGTTCGGCGAGCAATATGGGGACGTGCGTTATCTTGTTGAAAAAGTACGTCTGGGCGGCCATCTAAATAAGGCAACAAAGTCGGTCGTATGACGTCTTCAACATAACGCGCAGCTGTCATACTGCCTCGAATGAATACAAGAGGTGATCGACTACCATAAGCAATAGCCCCCCAAACCATTACTCCAGCAGTCCTGTGTACATGCCTCTCAATAGCAAACCTAAGATCAGGTCGTTTTCCACGGTAGCGTCGTACCCTTCTACGGCCATCATGCATGCCTAGACAAAATCGTGATTCATCGCTGAATACATATATACTCAATGACATTAAATCGCTGAATACGACATCGTGCCATTCTGCCTCCCAATGCTGCCGTTCTCTGCACCAGTCCAACCTTTGGCGACAGTGTCTCGCTGTTAAAGGAAGCACAAATCTTGGACGGTACGAAAGAAGCCCAAAGGATTGAATGCGGCGATATAAGGTTCGCATACTAACGGGCCTACCTTCTTCTCCAATCCATTGATCACCGATTTGACGCGTAGTAGCGAAACGGTCTCGCAGGGCTATTTGTCTTAAGCGCCGATCTTGACGTTCTGTGGTACGCCTTGGTTGACCAATTGGTCTTCTTCTTGCTCCTCTACCTTCTTCTGTCCATACCTGATACACACGTATTACAGTTGCTGCAGTGGAATCAATACGGCGGGCAATTTCGCGATAGGACATACCGACATCTCGATAAGCAACAACTCGACCCCGGTCAAAATCGCTCAAATGGTGATATTGTGGACGTCTTCGGACACGAGGCATTTTATTTAAGCTTAACACACTCAACGGAAACACGAAAACTAAAAACATCTGTACTAAACAGCTCATATAAATAGTTTTATCAAAAAAGAAAAAGTGATTTTTTTTTTCACAATAAATATAAAAGGCACAAGGTTGAAATTGTTATCAATGTATGCTTTAAATATAGTCACTCTGTTGCTAAAATATGAATTCAAAAAAATCATCCTTCTTGGTGTTACGCTTCTAATGTCATTGATTATATAAAATACTAATAATTAATTATACCTGTAATCGATCTAATGATTCTGAGGCAAGGCGTTTTGGTTATTTGTATTTAATTTTAAAAAATATTTACATAGTTATTGAGGTGGGAACAAGACGCCGCAATTTCTGTGCAAAATTGCATTATTTATTTCATCGCAAAAATAGATTTAATTAGAAATCAACATAAGTTATAAGTACAATGTCTAGTAAACAATAATATAGTTAATCGTGTGAAAACAAAAATAAGATAATTAAAATGGATACCAGTTTGCATTAATTACCCATAAACGTTTTTACACTCAAAGTCCTCTAAAACAAATAAATCGGGCTTCGAACCGATATTTTTCTCGCTTCAGTTTTTGTTTCATAGTATTAAAATTTATAAAATGTGCAGAAAGGATACAACAGTGTTAATTAAGATACAGTATTTCAAAATTGAGGACAGATTTTCATACCACCATGACAGAAAAGTTCCGAAACATTAATAATAATAATAATGCCCCACAGAAAACTAATCCTATATACAAAGCAGAGCTGGGCAGGATTCGAATCATTCAGGATTCGAATCCTGGATTCGAATCATTCAGGATTCGAATCCTGGATTCGAATCATTCAGGATTCGAATCCTGGATTCGAATCCTTTTAGAGGATTCAAACGAGGCATTCGAATACTTTAGTTCAACTGGATTGGTGATCCGGATTCGTTACATTTTTTTAAGAGGATTCGTATTCGAATCCAAATGTGGGTGATGCGAATCCATATATTTGTATATATGATTCGAAATAACAGGATTCGAATCTTTGATTCGAATCAAATTTATCTCTTACGAATCCTTTATTCGAGTATTCGTGATTCAAATCATAATAGGTGATTCGGATTCGTGATTCGAATCCTTTTTACGAGAATTCGTCCCAGCTCTGATACAAGGTAACATAAAAATTACAAAATGTAGAATATAAAAAGAATTATAAAACATAAACTTAAAATTACACAATAAAAATATATTTAAGCAATCCAGACACCCGATTTTATGTCGAATCAAAAGGAACAAATGAAACTGGTCTGTTCTTGGGGTACTGGTTCTTGGGGTACTGTCCAGAGTGTGGTAGCTTTTAACAAAAATTTCGCCCGAGATAAACCACAATTGAGAGGTATTTACCCTGCGCCTAATAGTGCTCGATTAAAACGCCTTCCCCCGTCCATTAATTTCCTAACCTAACCTGCCAGAGCACCCCAGTGTTTACTGTACCACACGGTAGTGGCTCCGCAGGACAAGTGTGGGATTTCGAAAACGGAGACCGGTTTTAGGGCGAGGATGAACCTGATAGAGCAACCGGCACGCGGCGCGCGAGATTTAAAAACTAAAAATTCTCTTTACACGCAGCCAGATTTTTTTACTACTATTGGAATTAACAGAACTGTTGGAATTAACAGAAAATCACAAACAGTGCTAGTGAAATAGAAAAACACAATTCGTGGAAGTTTAAAATTTAACTTACTTTCTTTGCAGTTTAAGAAAATTTTCAAAGAAATTACTATTTGTAACTTAATAAGTTTACTTAATTATTATCAAATTATTGCACAAGAAGTTTTGCTTTTAAGTATACATATCCTAATTACAGCGCGTTGATTGTTAAGGCACTTATTTTTGGAAAATCCATTATCACTTAATATAATAGCAGACTATTTATGATTTTCAACTTTTTATTTAACTCACTACAATTGTTTCGCTACACTGTAGCTTCTTCAGGTGAAGAAATATAATACCTTATATTTCTTTACCTAAAGAAGCTACAGTGTAGCGAAACAATTGTAGTGAATACTTAATTGTTGTTGAGTTGCATGAAGATGGTTTTAAATTAATGAAACACTTGTATCTTTTCTTCACTTATTTATTTGGAGTACCAAATGCACATTTCGATCACGATGTGATCATTATCAATGGTTGACAAATACCAATTTATTTTGTCAACCATTGATAATGATCACATCGTGATCGAAATGTGCATTTGGTACTCCAAATAAATAAGTGAAGAAAAGATAAAAGTGTTTCATTAATTGTAGTGAGTTAAATAAAAAGTTGAAAATCATAAATCATAAATCTGCTATTATATTAACTAATTACAGCGTATATGCAGTAAATCTTCAGATATTCGATGATTTTTTTTATAGTTCAATTTAAAGCATTCAACGATTGTTTTCCAGTCACAGACTAAGTATGAAGTAAAATTTCGAGTTTAGAAAAGCCTAAAAATTTGGTTTGGTCGCTGTGCGTATATGCAATAAATCTTCAGATATTCGATGATTTTTTTTAAAGTTCAGTTGAAAGCATTCAACGATTGTTTTCCACTCACAGACTAAGTATGAAGTAAAATTTCGAGTTTAGAATAGCCTAAAAATTTTACTTCATGCGCCACGCGTATAAACACTGGTTTTAAATAAAGTTCAAAATATACGTCTTTAGCATACTGCTATAGTAGCGTGTTTTAAGCCTTACAATGAATCAGTCTTTTATACGCGTGGCGCATGAAGTAAAATTTCGCAGAGCGACCAAACCAAATCATCAGGCTTTTCTAAACTCTAAATTTCACTTCATGTTAAATTTGGGAGTGAAAAAACTCGTTTAAAGCTTCAAATTTCATTTTTTTTTAAAACAACGATTGTCGGAGATTTAAAGAAAAACAATTATTTGTTGCAGTTTAAAATTTAATTTACTTTCGTTTCATCCGAAGAAGATGTTTTTAAGAAAATAGCTATTTGTAACTCAATGAGTTCAGTTAATTATTATTAAATCATTAAACAGCAATTTTTTATTAAGTAAGCATACCCCAGTTACAGCGATTATATTTTTAAAAAAATTAAATTTAAAATAAAATCACTTGGTATGTTTCACTAATTTTACTTCTTTAGTCCGACTAGTTTCGGCTTATAGCCGAAACTAGTCGGAATAAAGAAGTAAAATTAGTGAAACATACCAAGTGATTATATTTTAAATTTATTTTTTTTTTAAATATTTAATCATGTTTCATTAAGTGATCAATGAGAAACAAGTTGAAAATATACAGCGTATATCTTCAGATATTCGTTTCTTTTAAAGTTTAATTTGAATCATTAAGCGAGTGCTTTCTACTCGCAGATTAGGCATGAAGTAAAATTTCGAGTTACGAAAAGCCTTGAAATTTGGCTTTGCGGAGCGACTAAACCAAATTTTTAAGCTTTTCTAAATTTGAAATTTTACTTTATGCGCCACAAGTATAAAACACTAATTTGATGAGAAGTTTAGAATATACGTCTTTAGCATACTGATTTAATGGTATATTATGAGCTCCACTTAAAATAAGTGTTTTTCATTCGCAGATTAAGCATGAAATAAAATTTCGAGCATGAACATTTTGTCTGGTCGCTCCGCTTAATCTGGGAGTGGAAAACACTCGTTTATAGCTTTAAATTAAACTCTTTTAAAAAACAACGAATATCTGAAAATTTGCAGCGTATGCATGCATTTATTTGACAAACAAAATAAAAGAAAAGGTTCTTGTCTATTTAAAAAATATAAAATGAGTATTTATAGTATTATAAATAAAGTAATAAAATTAATTAATAAGAAGTATATCAATGAATTTAGTAATCGAGCTGTGTGCAAACGAGTATAGACATAATTTAGTATAAAAAGGAAGAAAACGCTAGAAAAATGTTTGTTTAAACGACCTGGTTCGTGAAGAAACGCCTTTTCTAATTCATTTGATATGATGAAGGAAGTCGCAGAAGATAGAAAAAAGCACTCTAGTTCGGGAAAAATAACGTAATTCGAAAAAGCACTCAACTGACCTTCCGTAACAAGAAAGAGAGATTTTTGTAAACATTGGAATTAATGAAAAATTATTGTTTTTATTTCAATACAAAAAAAATGACTTACATTTAATGAAGCCGGCAGAACTCTTTTGAATCCTCATCTCACGCAAGTAGCCTGCCTCTTGAAGACATCTCTGTAGTCAAACGGAATCGTCTTCTTCAATACATCTTCACTTTTTGTACACATTGTGTTAAATTGCGTTTACGAAAATTGGCGTTGTGAGTATTTTATAAATTTAATCTCACATTTTTTTTTATCTTCCACAATGTTGTCATTAATCACTTGGTGAAACGTGATTAAAATAAAATTTGAAATAAAAACACTTGGTTTGTTTCACTAACGTTTTACTTATTATTCCGACTAGTTTCGGCTTCTAGCCATTATCAAGGAATGTACAGAGAATACTTTTTTTACACGATATTTATATACAAAATCAGGTAATAAGGGCGTTCATTATTTGGGAGATCCATAGCTCGTCATTGTCATTGACCACATGTTTTCCGGATTTTATTGCTTTATTTATCTCCAAGCCTTCTCTGAAATTCAGTATACGACCCTTATTGCCTGTATACAATATTTTAAAATTATTGCCGTTGTATAGATGACCGGCTGTGATGCAGTGTTTGGATATACCCGTTGATTGTTTTTTATTTAGATCATCTTTTTTATGTTCGTCGAGACGGATTTGGAATGATCGTCCGGTCTGACCTATATATACTGCATCACAGTCGTTACATCTTAATTCATAAACACCTGATAGTTCTATTCTATCATTTTTGAACTTATTATTCACTAATAATTTACTTAAATTAATGGGGTTTGTTAGAATGATGTCAAATTTCTTGTTTTTCAAAGTATTTTTTAATTTTACAGAAAGGTCTGCCACCTAATCTATTTTTTGCCAGGTGTTTTTAGAATTTGGATTGGTTGCGTAAAAATATTTTAGTAATTGACTTTGTTTTTTCTATTTTAATAAATTATCTATTAACTGTTCTGAATATCCGTTGTTATTTGCTATTATTTTTATAATATTTAATTCAGATTTGAAATTGTCGGCGTTTAGAGGGATATTTAATATGAACTGTGGAGGCTTCTACTTCGTTATACATGTTAATTCAATGAAATAAAACACTTTAACTTTGTTTGTATAACACACTATTTTTATTTTCGTGACTGCAGTTTCGGCAACTCAACTTGCCATTATCAAACAGAGTGAGTGCAGTCACGAAAATAAAAATAGTGTGTTATACAAACAAAGTTAAAGTGTTTTATTTCATTGGATATTTAATAATCTATATATTAAGGAATGGAGAGTGCTATGTTTAATTTGGTTTGTTGTATTTGACGTGGATGGGATAATTTAATCTGAAAATGTTTTTTTTCTGTAAATTTTATAAACTAAATTGTTCTTTGATTTAGTTATTGTGAGGTCTAAAAAGTTTAAGCTATTGTTTGTTTCCAGTTCAAATGTGAATTGTATTTTAGGCTGAATTTAATTTAAAAATGTTGTAAATATATCTAGTTGTCTAACGGTGCCCGTCCAAATGCAAAAAATGTCATCAACATATCTGGCCCAAAAGTGTATAAATTTTGTCTCCTGTTTCCTGAACAAAGTTGTTTCGAAATCTGCTAAGAAAATTTCAGATAAAAGAGGAGATAGGGGTGGGGAGGAGCCCATCTGCCTGTGTATAAATGATGTTGTTAAATTGATAGTAGCTCTGATCGATGCAGATTTTGATCAGTGATTTTAATTCGTTCTTTAATTCTTGAGGGGGGTCGGTATTATTTATTTTCTTGTCTATAATGGACTTAAGTTCTGTCACTGGAATTGAGGTGAACAAACTTTTCACATCAAATGAGACTAGTTTTGCATTTGTGGGTATCGATATTGTATTGTATTTTTTTGTCAAACATAATTTTACTTAATTTACAATAAAAAATGTAAGAAAACATTATAGTAGCTACTTTACTTAGCAAATATTTTGTGTTGCTTAGTTGCGTTGATCAACTTTGAGTCAATGATTGAATTATAATTATGCCTATGCCTATCAAGCAGAAAAGTAGATTTAATAATTCCGTTAATTCATTATTTAAAAAACAAAATACTACACAACTACTTTAGGGGATAATTTTAACTGACCTTTTATTACCACACCGACTTGAACACTTAATTTTAGTAGATCCAGTAAACAAAGCACAAATCAAATGATTTTGATCACGTTTAACACCGGAAGGTAATCCGGATGCATGCTACGCGTACTTGCACTCAATCACTCGCGATAATTGATTGGATTAGGGAGGTCTCGAAATTTCGAAAAATCACTCGCATATTAACAGCATGCACGACCCGACCGTACCAAAACCGTGCTGATAATTCACTGAGTAAAGTATAAACTGCGCACACAATTTTGGAGAAATCAACAAAAAAGGGTCGCATTTCACAGGCTTCGATACAAATGAAATTGTAAACAATGAGCCACAGTTTTATCAGTGTGGATGTTATTCCGAATTAGAATGTAATTTTAATAAAAGCCACATATTATTGATTTAGGTTCAGGATGTGTTTTTAATTATAGGGAATTTTTTTATAAACAAATCTTTTCTATTATTTTACAATAATCACAAATTGTCTTTAGTAAAAATGATTGAATATGGGCCACGCGTATAAAACGCTGAAATATTGTGCAATTTAAAATATTCTTGTTTGTTTATTTTATATTTATGTTTATGTTTAATCCTCCTTTAGCAGTTTATTTTTAATACTGAATTAATAGTATAATTTTAATTTATTTCACTAGATTTCAGTATTTTATACGCGTGGCGCATGGAGTAAAATTTCGAGTTTAGAAAAGCCTAAAAATTTGGTTTGGTCGACCAAACCAAATTTTCAAGCTTTTCTTAAAAGTAGATATACTTAAAAAAACTCCCTGTAAGTGTATGTGTGAGAGAGGGGGGTGACAAAATATTTTACCACTGCTTATGACAATCGACGTTTTTTATGTGTAGTAACAGATATTTTGATTAAAAAAACACTTAGAACCTTTCTTCAATACTTTATTTTGTAACCAAATGTACATTTCGGACACGAAGTGTCCATTATCAATGGTTTGATACTAATACAAAAAATATACATTTTACACTGATTTATATACACTAAAAAATGAGGGATTTAGAGGGTGTCGGTAGGGGGTGTGGTTATGGTGGTAATAAACTAATTTTAGCCGAAAAAAGGTTATCTGTGGGTAAGTGGGTACGTGTTTGATGGGGATTCCAAGGGATTAGGAAAACACCCGAGTGTCAGGTGGACACACTAAATCTAATAAAACATTTTCGAGCGGACTTAAATCGAAATTTAACAGTAGGTTTTCTTGTTTTTTCATTTGAATTGCCTCCAACATATTTAAATGATAGTGTGTAGAATGTTTTAATAATTTTACGTTTTCTAAAGTGAACTTATGGCCTGTTTCAATTGCATGGTTAGCGACCGCAGATTTATCCGGATTCAGGTGTTTAATGTGTGAGACATGTTCCTTGAATCTAGTTTGAATGTTTCTTTGTGTTTGTCCTATGTATATTTTGTCACAATTCGAGCATTTAATGGAATAAATTCCAATTTGTGAATTGTGACAAAATATACATAGGACAAACACAAAGAAACATTCAAACTAGATTCAAGGAACATGTCTCACACATTAAACACCTGAATCCGGATAAATCTGCGGTCGCTAACCATACAATTGAAACAGGCCATAAGTTCACTTTAGAAAACGTAAAATTATTAAAACATTCTACACACTATCATTTAAATATGTTGGAGGCAATTCAAATGAAAAAACAAGAAAACCTACTGTTAAATTTCGATTTAAGTCCGCTCGAAAATGTTTTATTAGATTTAGTGTGTCCACCTGACACTCGGGTGTTTTCCTAATCCCTTGGAATCCCCATCAAACACGTACCCACTTACCCACAGATAACCTTTTTTCGGCTAAAATTAGTTTATTACCACCATAACCACACCCCCTACCGACACCCTCTAAATCCCTCATTTTTTAGTGTATATAAATCAGTGTAAAATGTATATTTTTTGTATTAGTATCAAACCATTGATAATGGACACTTCGTGTCCGAAATGTACATTTGGTTACAAAATAAAGTATTGAAGAAAGGTTCTAAGTGTTTTTTAATCAAAGTTTAATTATCTTCAAGTAACTCAATCAATCCAAATAGTAACAGATAATTATCTCAACAATTCCTTGCAATAATATGCTTAATAAATTGATAATATAAAGGCTTTAATGAGCTTGGAGAAATGTTCCAAATAAATTGAAACACCCTGTACGTGGCGCTCAAATTTACACATGATATAGAAGTAGTAAATCGATTGTCTTTCAACTTTACTTCTGCAATATGAGTTGAAAGGAATTCTAAACCTATTTTAAAACTATGTAGTACAAGAGGAAGCTTTTCGAGTTTGTTGAAAATTTCACATTCGCGCTTGAAACGAAATATTAAAGCGGTAGATGTAAATTTAAAATATTCCATTTGGGTGAGTTTAGTACAATGTACAATAATTAGAACATTAAATGTTATTAAAAACGTGATGTGACGTGGACATAAAAATATAATTAGGTATATTATTTCTGTCGGAAATTCTTGTTGGTAATGTAATATGTGTGGTAATAGCAATTTAATAAACGACAGTTGAATGTGTTTTAAAATAATGGCGTTTTTAGTAAATTACTTTCTCGAAGGGAGGGAAGTTCCCTTAAACGCGTGCTGGAAACAGTCTTTTCATCTGTCATCATAACACGAGTCATCTCTGATGAAGTAATTCCGCAAAGTCGCAGCAAAGAGAAGGATAAGTGTGACGCGTAAGCGTAAGAGTAAGCTAAGGGTTGTTGTGGGCTCTTGCAGGACGGGGTGTTTTATTTGTTCTTTCATTTCCGGTATTGCAGTTTAAGGTGATCGTGACGCGTCCCGGGGTGAGTTATAGCCGGGTAAAGACATGTGTAAACAGAACGGTCCCGGTCGTGCCCTAGAGGATATTAGACAGAACACCGATAAATCATACGAAGAGAAGTCAGCCGGTTCTATATCGATGACGTGAAACCCTCCGCTTCACCCTGTTCTTGTTTGCAGACTTTAACTTTAACTCTACCCACCGGCAGCGGCACCGGCACCAACGCCGACACTGACCGACTTACCATTTTATATTCCTGATTCATTTCTCACACTCCGTCATATCGCAGATATCATCTGAAACATGTGCATATTAAAAATCTTGCATCCGGCTTATCCCGCCTCACCAAACCGCTTCAAATCACCTGCAACTATGAAATAAAAATAACAGCAATTTGTACGAACTCTATGTAGAAATTGCACTCATACTTTTTTTATGAAAACCGTGTTCTCTAACTCCAATGTAGAATGAAATGAAATTTCTCCATAAAATATTCAATTTTCAAAACAACCGTTGTAATCACACACAGGGACGAACTGAGGGGGGAGGCAGGAGTGACAAATGCCCGAGCCTCACAATATAGAGGTTTTTCCTCAACTTATGAGCTTAATACAGTACAAATTGTTCATTTTACGTACAATTTTTCACGTACGATTTTTTTGAGATATGTTTTTTGACGAATCTTAAACATCAATATTTAAATAAATAAAAATATATTTACAAATACACAAAATACACAAGTATTATTATGTCAAATAATATTAATCGTTTGTTCATTTAGTTTGACCTGATGTTACATTTTGCATACAGGCTGTAGATGGAAAAAACGGAACATAGGATTTTCAATGTTAATTTCTCTCTATTCGAACATTATCTTTCTTAATCATTTTGTATGCGTGGAGGCATGCTAATATTTTTTTTGAATTTATAAATACCCCAAAAATTTATAAAATAAAAATGTCCATTTTCATGAAAATATTAATTGCCATAAAATTAACCCATTAAGCAATAACGCAACTTTTATTTAAATTACTAAATAAGTTAATTTGATAATTTGTATTATTCGATCTGACTCAAGAATGTGCGAACAAAAATCAAAATATTTTGTTATTTAAATATTTCGTTTAACACTCATTACAAAAAGAATACAACTAGATTTTCGAGTATTTCTAACTTAACATGAAATCAGTGTTTGAACGCATGGCGCATGAAGTAAAACTTTTAATTTAGAAAAGCATCAAAATTTGGTTTGGTCGCATAGCGCTACGCGACCAACCCAAACTTTCTGGCTTTTCTGAACTAGAACTTTTACTTCATGCTTAATCTAGTAGTAAAAAGATTTGTTTGTACCTTTAAAACTTTAGATTGAACGCTGCTATAATGTATATTTCAAAGAAAAATTCCCCGTGGATCAAGTAGTTTATAATCATAAATAGAAGTGCAAAATTTCAGCCAAAATCAACTTTTGGAGTTAACTCTATAATTGCCTGACCGCTAATGTAGAGATAGGCTTAAAATTAATCATACATGCAGCAGAAATTTATTTTAAGAAGCAAAGATGAAATTACAGCCACTCAAAATGAAAACTAAGGAAACAGTGTTGGTTTTTTTAGTGAGATTTGATACTGAGCAGAGCCTAATTGTAGAAAGTGCTGAAATCCTTAGGTTAGTTATCAATAATCATTTGAAGTTTACTAAACACCTCAGTAACTTGCTTCAAATTGCATATATTAAATTAAAATTATTATTTTGTATTTACTAGTACAAAATTCTTGTTGTAGAATTATCTATGGCCTAAAAAAATATGATCATGAGCCAAAAATATAAAAATATAAAATGGCTGCATATTGATCAACAGTGGCAGTTACAATTTTTATACATATTTATTAAATAAAATGAGATGGTGAAAAAACTGCCACTCCGTCGATATTTGGGATGGTATGAAACTGTATATTCCAAAGCAATGTACTGCATCATATATAAAATCTTTCAGCTACCTATGTGTCAAATTTAACAACACATACTGTCTACACATCAACCTATTTCCGGTAGCGGATGCCCAGAGACGAGTTTCGGACTTTAAGGCCCTCGTCAATGTGGCCCCGACCAGTGTTGGAAACTGAATAATATTGATTTTTCCCCAGAAGCATGTAAAATATTCCTATTTTTAACAGAAAATCCCGTTACCTTTTATTTATACAAGAAATGTTACTTTCAAGTATACATTTAGATTAGATTAGATATTCGTAGTGGTGGCCTCATTGGCCTGTACCACCGCGACCTTTGCAGATCTATTGTGGATCCCTATCATCCTAGATGACGTGCTCGAGCTTCGCCTCTTTGATTAGCCCTATTAACCCTGACAGTGAGCCTTGGGTGTAGCTCTCTGCGCTTGGTTTAGTGATGCCCAGCTTTAAGTATCTAACCCGTGCTAGAGCCTTACATTGGCACAGGATGTGGGGAGGATCCTCCTCTTCTTCCTGGCAGAATCTACATATTGTATCCTCTGCCAGGCCTATTTTGCTCATGTGTTTATTCAGCCTACAGTGTCCTGTCAGTAGACGTACTATAGCTTCAACCATTTTGCTCCTTTGGTTGAGAAGATCGGTCATGAAATCCGGCAATTATTTTTTGAGGAACTGTTTCGCCTGCCTCTGCCCTGGTGTGTTCGTCCACCAGGTTTGAGTTTGTGTCTCCGTCAATTTTTTTATGGATTGTCTGACTGGGGTATTTGCGATACCGCAGGTGGGTTCCGGGCCAATGAATGCGCTTGACGAGCCTTGTTTGGCTAGTTCGTCTGCTTTCTTGTTCCCTTGATGACCCTTGTGTCCTGGGACCCATACCATTGTCACTTTTTTGCGACCGCCCATTTCGTTGAGAGCGCTTACACAGTCCCACACTAGCTTGGAATCGACCTGTGTGGTGCTTAGTGCCCTTAGCAGCGCTTGGCTGTCCGAGAAAATAGCTACTGATCGAATTTTGTTGTCTTGCCTTGCTATTTCTCCAATGCAGAGGTGGACCGCGATCGCCTCTGCCTGGAACACGGTGGTGTCCCTCGCCAGACTGACTGAAATCTTTGTCTCGGGTTTTGTGCTGTATATTCCGGCTCCGACTCCTTCCCCTGTCTTCGAACCGTCAGTATACCAGTTTGATTCCGCGTTGGTAGATGGGCCCTTCTCCCAATCTTCCCTCTGCGGGATCATCACTTTGTATTTTCTGTCGAAATTATATTTCTTGACCATGGCATTCCTGTTGTAGGGTTTGCCTTTAGCTCGTCTTCTAGCCTTTGGTACTTTTTCCCATGTGATCGGTTTATGGGAGCCTGTCCTCGCATTAGTCTGTATGTTACGGCCCTGGCTTCCCCTTGTATGAAGATGTGCAGTGGTGGTAGGTTCAGGATCATTTCTAAGGCTTCAAGTATACATACGAGGTGTGTATATAAATTCATGAGACTGGCAACATAGTATTCGATCTAGGAACATTTGGGTCGTGAGACTTGGAGGGGCGGTAGGTGAACATATGATACGTGTTCAGTATGAGTTAGAACTCGCTAAAGTCATTTGGTTGTCTGTAGCATTTTTTTCGTGATACAGTTTTTTATAGTGCGTTATAAAACTGAGCGACATCAATTTCAAAGGTTTGCTATTGGGATTTGATTCAGAATTGAGCACAGTTCAAAGGAACTCTTTGAAAAACTTCAGCAGGTCTACGGAAATAGTGTATTGTCTACGTTTTTTGGTGGTTTATGGTATTTTTAGAAGGAAGGGAGTTGATTAAAGATAAATCACGCAACGATAGGCCCTTGTGCGTTCAGATCATCGGTTAACTGTCGGAATAATCGGGGAAGAGTTAATTTGACTCACACCATCGTTCATAGGATTTTGACCAATGAACTGGGGATAAAAAGAATGCGCATAAAAATGACAATTTTAATAAACGGGGTTTTGACTGGAGTCCTTGTGACTTTTTCCTCTTCCCGAGATCAAAAAATCACCTAAAAAAACTCGTTTTGGGACGGTCCAAAGCATTCAAACGGTTGTAACCGATCAACTGAAAGCTATTCCAGTATCCGAGTTTCAGCACTGCTATGACAATTGGAAGAACCGTCTCCAGTGGTGTGGTGATTCCCAAGGAAGTTATTTTGAGGGGGACAATATTGAATTGTAATTCTATTGGTATACAAACATTTTAAAAAATCAGTCTCATTACTTTTGTTTACACACCTCAAAGCATACGCTTTAAATTTTTCAGTTTGAAGCTTCTGGCGAGTGTTTCCGATCCTTGATTGAGCATGAAGTAAATTTCCGAGTCTAGAAAAGGTTTACAATTTTCAGGCTTTTGTACACTCGAAATTTTACTTCAAGCGCCACGCGTATAAAACACTGATTAATGTATAAAATATACTGCTCACTTTACGCTATTTTAGTGTTTAACACGGGTGGCGCATGAAGTAAAATTTCGAGTTTAGAAAAGCCTGAAAATTTGGATTGATGGGCTAAACCAAATGTTTACGCTTTTCTAAACTCAAAATTTTACTTCATGCTCAACCAAGGAGTGGAAACATTCGTTAGAAGCTTTAAATGGCACGATTTCATAAAATTAAGTATTATTTAAAAATGTACAGTATATCGGTGTATGTATACTTAAAACAAAAATTCCCTGTATAGGGTGGGACACGAATCACCTTTGGTCTTGCACTTTTCTTTCAGCCGAGTTAAATAAATGCAATGTAGGGTTAGAATAAAAACAAATTAGACTCGAGTAACGTATGTTTTTTCGCATTTTATTTAAATATTTGATTTTATGGATTAAGTTATAAATTATTTGTTTAAAGAAAATGTTGACATACTTAGAAGTGTATGGTTTCATCTACAACTGTACGGTAATGTGTATATTTGTTTATAAAACTACAGTGAATACAGTTTTTCTAACATTTACAGAAACTGTTAAAATAACAAAAAAGTGTTTTGAAACAATTGTGAGTTAAATTTACATAAATTAAAAAAATTATGCAATCATACATAAATCTTAAGAAAACTGAGTTAAATAAAAACAGCCTTTTTAATAGACGTTATCATACAGTTTTAACACGGTTTTAAGGATAATATTAATATTTTTGAATCAATAAAACGTTTTAGTAGATTATGTTATATTTTATTTATAGAAATTGTTAAAAAATGATTACAAGTTGTTTAAATGTTAGAACAATTAATAAAGATTAAGTAATTGATAACAACATTAGAAAAACTGAAATTAATTAATAGCATTTCAATTTACTTGTTGTTATTAAAAAATGCAATATCAGCATTAAATCTTTTTGACTTTTGGTTTTGAATTCGGTAAGTTTGCTGTTGCTTACAAAAAGCAAAGTTCATTCTTTTCTTTAATAATTTCTGTAAATTTCATAAAAATCAGACTTTTCAGTAATTTTTAATGATTTTGTAAATGAAACATAGATGTTCTGTGATATTTGTCAATATTAATTATTTTTCCTACTTTTGAGATATTTCTTCTTAAACAAATCAGAATTCATAAAAATACAGAGAGTTTTTCTTTTAACAATACATGCCCTAACTACAGTGTATGTGTATGCTCTAAATGTTCAGATTTTAGTTGTTTTTTTTTAACTTGAAACTTTAAGCGAGGGTTTTCCACTCCCAGGTAAAGCATGAAGTAAAATTTCGAGTTTAGAAAAGCCTGAAAATTTGGTTTGGTCGCGTAGCGCGAAGCGCGGAGCGGCCAAACCAAATTTTCAGGCTTTTCTAAACTCGAAATTTTACTTCATGCGCACGCGTATACTCCACTAATTTTAAGTGAAGTTAGCTTGTTCACAATATTTTAGCATTTTCAGTGTTTATACGCCTGGCGCATGAAGTAAAATTTCGAGTTTAGAAAAGCCTGAAAATTTGGTTTGGTCTACAACTGTAACCAAATTTTCAGGCTTTTCTAAACTCGAAATTTTACTTCATGCGCACGCGTATACTCCACTGATTTTAAGTGAAGTTAGCTTGTTCACAATATTTTAGCGTTTTCAGTGTTTATACGCCTGGCGCATGAAGTAAAATTTCGAGTTTAGAAAAGCCTGAAAATTTGGTTTGGTCGCTCCGCGCTTCGCGCTACGCGACCAAACCAAATTTTCAGGCTTTTCTAAACTCGAAATTTTTCTTCATGCTTAATCTGGGAGTGGAAAACACTCGTTTAAAGCTTAAAATTGAAAAATGTTTGAAAAATCGTATGCATATGTATACTTGAAAGAAAAAGTCCTGGTATACTGCTAAAGCAGGATTAAATATATTTCTACTACTAAACTAAAATATTTTAAATATTACATATTATATTTGAGTGTTGCCATGCGTATAGAGCATGAAGTAAAACTTTAAGTTTAGAAAAGCCCGAAAAAAGTACTCATTTTTCGCAAGCATATTTCTTTTTAGGCAAAATTTTGTAGGGCTTGGAAATACTAATTACCCCGGGCCTTACATTTTTTCTGAAAGACCCTGATCACATACATACTTATATCTAAATGTGGGAAAATTAGTATCGAACAAGCAAATAGTGACAATTAATGGAGTATTATTTTACGACTCTGTTATTCAATAATTGCATCGCCCCTATTATAGAAAACAATTAAACTAAAAGCAAGTCAGACAAAAACTCGGATGGGCAACATGAATATAGCGAGTATTGTAAATGCGTGCGGCATTGTCTCCGAAACTACAGGAACAGATCACAGTTCTATTGGTGTCAGCACCATCTCCGCATTGATCAAACTTCACTTAGTTGTGACTATAGTTGCTCGAGCAGTTCGCGAACTCGCTTCGGCACTTCGCCCTATACTACTATCGATGCCAGACGATAACAAGGACCTATATCCCTCATTACATTGATTTATCTTATATCCCCAACTTTACGTTTTCTTTGCGCCGCAAAAACGGCGCGGCGCGACGGTACACGTAATAATATGTCCATACATTTCCTCCCCGACTCGACTCGACTCCCCACCGGACACTTCAATTCAACGCGAAAAACACCGTATCTTTCTTGCTCTTCATTGTCAAATTATATTGTGCCCGACCCTCCTGTATATTCACTCCTTTTCTTTTTCTGCCCTCCTTCAACCTCCCGCGTTTGAAATTATGGAGATTGCCTTGCTTCTTTTATGCCTCCAAACAAATATACAGAATAATTTTTATAGTTTTTCATATCAAACTCAAGATGAAAAAGTGAAAAACTTAAAAAAAAACAAAAAATCTCTCACATGATTTACATACCTTGATAATATGATCATTTATTACATTTCATTATAAAAATCATGTTCTGTGCGGAATCACTGAAGTAACTTTTTTACATTTTACATACATGGATTTTTTTTATGTGTACATATCACGAGTATGCGCTACAAATTTCAAGAATTCGTTGTTCTAAGAAAACGTTAGGCTTAAAGCTTCTAACTAGCGTTTCCAATCTCAGATCAAACATGAAATAAAATTTCGGGTTTAGAAAAGCCAAATTTTCAGGCTTTTCTTAACTCGAAATTTTACTTCATGCTAAGCCTGGGAGTAGAAAACACTCATTTAAAGTTTAAAATTAAACTCCTTAAAAAAATATATGCATATGTATACTTAAAAGAAAAAATTCCCTTTAATTTACTGAAGTTACCTGAAAAAAATATAGCTTTAATAAATGAACACCCTGTATATATGTATGTAAAAGAAAGAAATATACTAAGTATTTCAACGAAATGGAGTGGAATCAGTTAGTAGATCAGCGTCATATCGGCAAGGCGAAAATGTTTCTATACTACTTGTCAGGAATTTACAGCTGAATTTTCAATAGATCGTTTGCGTGATTTTATGCCGTCTCCTTTTTCGGTCGTTTCTTCGGATTTGGATTTCATCTAAATCTAGTGGGATGTAGATAATTTTATAAGATGTTCTAAGATAAACGCTGTGATCATTTAACACCCGTTCTTAGCCACTGATTATTCTTAATGTTTTACACGAGTACCTCACTCATAGCAGCAGCAGACAAGCTAGATCTTAATTTTCATAAAGGCAATGGATCTATTAGATATACATTTCCTGGTGTGTACGCTGTAAATTTTCAGGCATTCGTTTGTCTTCATAAAAGCGTTAATTTGAAGTTTCTAACGAGTGTTTCCACTCCCTAATCAGCATGCG
Organism: Philonthus cognatus; assembly: GCA_932526585.2. Lineage (NCBI taxonomy): Eukaryota > Metazoa > Arthropoda > Insecta > Coleoptera > Staphylinidae > Philonthus > Philonthus cognatus. The sequence goes on from OW052243.1 coordinate 127,563,320, forward strand.
CAGCGTCCAAATCCAAATTCAGGCTTTTCAAAACTCGAAATTTTACTTTGTGAGTCAGGCGCAAAAAACACTTATTTAATGTGCAATTACATGTAGTTTCGATTTTATTGAGAACTCGGGTTGATTTTATGATAGTATGAATTAATTGATAAATTGTAAAAACTCGAACAGACTTATTAATAGACGTTAGCATACACATTTAACACGCTTCTAGGCAGGATATTAACATTTTCATAATAATGTTTTCGTAGATTACTATTATTAGTTTACAACAAATAATTTATATGCATAGTACCTCTAGGTTAAGGCACGGAATCCATTTTATACATACATTTAATAGCTATAGCAAAATAGGGTTATTTAGAATTTATTTAATTATAAGACTATAAATCATATGTAACCCTACACTGAACAGTAGATGGGATCCGGATTAAGTAAGTACTGTAAATCATATCTATCTAATCAGTATATTTTAAACTTCACAAAATTATTACGCGTGGTGCATGAAGTAAAATTTCAAGCAAATTTTGTAATCAAGTACCCTCCCCTGTCCCTATGCTGGCTACATCGATGTTACACATATATTAGAAAGGGATATGATACCTAGTAAACGGGTAAGCCCTTGTCGACCACACTAAGTAAAACCGATTAGGATCTGTCATTGCTCTAAACAAGTTATAGTATTTATGCATTGCAGACTTAAATCCTCATGAGCGCAAAAAGTGGTTGACGAAGGCCGCTAGTTTAAATCCCAGGCGGACGAGCGATTTTTTCCCCATTCGCAAAGGATATTCCAATTCCCTGGCAATTTAATTCTGCTTCTAAATTTAAGTTGTCCCGGATTAATTGCGTTGCATGATACGATTTGAATACGTTCTTTCTATTAATCGTGGGGTGGAAATGCAATTTTGAAAGACATGCGATCCAGTATTCTATTTTTTTCCAACGTTTTCAGACGTTCCAAATACATGAGCGGCCGCCCTACTTCCAAAACAGCCATGCTCATTAAAACACGACACCCAGAGAGGCAACATTTGATTACTATAGTCCAGTTAATGTGCTGTTGAATTATTTGTTAGGTTTATGATTGTTATTAGAATGGAGTGGCACAACTGTGATTATGATTATAAAGTTACCATACTAAACCCCGCTGTGAAAGCATCGTTTCAATATGTAGCCGTGTTCATATTCAACAGCGAACATATTTTAGTTTCGCGCGTCTATTAATATAATAATATTGCATAAATTTTCGATTAACCAGATCGCCTGTGAATGTCCTTTAATGTTCTACGATTAATAATTTCGTTATATGTGTGTAAATAATTAGTGCTACAACGTCATAACTAGTTACAACGCCTGAAACAATATTTCGCGTCTCTCCGATAATATACAATTTGCAATAATGCACGGATTGATGTTATTGAGCTTATTCGTATTGACACAAAAAGATACTTATGTATATGTCATTCAATAAATTAATTCAACAATTTAATTTACAAGCTATAATTTAAATATAAGTATGATAAAATTGCCAATACTTCAAAACATTAAGTGTTTAAATAATAAAATTTTAGAAGTGCGATTCTTTATGCAATTTGTAACAAATTTGTCTTACAAAAACAAAATCAAACACCAATTGAAACAACTGCTTCCCGAGCTAATGTCCCGACGACCATTGCAACAAGTGTTTGCTGTTACATACAGTAATCTACTGCAAATGTAACAATTCGGGTCAAATTATTCAGGCCACCTATAGACGCGTTTCTAGATTACAGTACAGCTTTGTTGTTTACTCTAAACAATTTGACACTGGCATATACGTCACCCTGTAGTTTAAACATTAGTATTGGCAAACATTAAAAGTGCGATTCTTTTCGCAATCTACAACAAGTTAGTTGTTTCAATGAGTGTTTGATATAGTCTTTGTAAGCCTAACTTGTTGTAGATTGCGAAAAGAATCGCACTTTTAATGTTTGAAGTATTCTGCAACCAAGAATTGGCAATTTCATTTATACTAATATTTGAACGGTAACGTGACCGCCAGTCTAAGGTGTCAAATTGTTTAGAGGGAATGGCAAAGCTATACTGATTAGAGATAAATCTCGAAACGCGTCTATAGATGGCCTGAATAATTTGACCCAAATTGTTACATTTGCAGTAGGTTACTGTATGTAACAGCAAACACTTGTTGTATAATTCAATGTCCGTCGTGGTATTAGCCCGGGAAGTAGTTGTTTCAATGAGTGTTTGATATAGTCTTTGTAAGACTAACTTGTTGTAGATTGCGAAAAGAATCTCACTTTTAATGTTTGAAGTATTCTGCAACCAAGAATTGGCAATTTCATTTATACTATTAGTATTGGCAATTTTTATTCATACTTATGTTTAAACTACACGGTTACGATTAAATTTGCAGCAGATTACTGTATGTCACAACAAACACTTGTTGTATAACCCAATGTCCGTCGGGGTCTTGGGAAGTAGTTGCTTTAATAAACGTTTGATTTTGTCTATGTAATATAAATTTGTTGAAGATTGCGTAAAGAATCGCACTTTTAATATTTTATTATTTAAATGCTAACAATATAACCATATTACTAAGATGAACAACAGCTAAATGAACAATGCAAACTAATAACATTCGCGAATATGATAAATCATATAAATATCTCCAATTATATTATCAATAGTTAATCTATCTTACTTTATAATAAAATTGAGTTCATGATTATATCTCATGTAGCGAACTTGCTTAATTTTATGAAATAACATAGTCATAAACTGGATTTTGCGTTTATGACTATGTGAACAATGTCACAACATCGTATTTAAATTTATTAAAGCTCGCGGCATATATTGAACTATAATTTAAATTTATGCTGATACGCATATACATATTTGATTTCCATTTGTAGCGGGACGCGTCTTTCAGATCAGACATGATCTATGGTGAATGCGCCGGGAAACGACAAAACGTGTTAAATAGTAATGGCATTAAAAAATATACGCCTTGTTTTATGTTATGGTATTTTCACGATTTATTGAACTGCAAAGAGCTTACACGTTACTTTATTTATTATTCAACCTCAAAGTTGTTCTTGAAATTTTATTTTTTTCAAATAAGCGTTTAATATATTAAACATTTCTTAGATGTAATATTATATTTAATATATCATTTGTGACCTGTCGCATATTCAATTTGCCGACTAGAAAGCCCTTCCAAATATTAGAGGTATATAATGAATTTGCGGCTATGCTATTCTTGGCACAAACTGAATTGTTTAATCCCTTCATACGATACTCTGGCGAAATTTATTCGTTAACTCCAGCTGAATAATTCATTGCAACTGACCACCAGATTTGCAAAGTCCATCTACGTCATTATTTGCGCAACTTCATGGAATTGATTTTTCTTAATTTCAAAGTGATATTTGCCCTTTAATCCTAATGATCTTCCACAGCGCATTAATGAAAGCGGTGAATATGGAAGTTGTAACGTTTAATTATTCCTGAAATTAAAAAAATATTTCTCATTAACATAATTGAAAATCGCGCTGTTTACACATTTGTAGAATACATCAATGACTTTATTTAATTAATAATAATTTACTCTATTGATTAAATAAGATTTAATTATATTAGCTAGTAACCAATATTCATGTTAACAATCCATATTATATCAACAGAATAATACAGTATACAAGCGTATATATGCATGTTTAATTTAGATGAATTTTTGAGTTACTGAGATTAAAACAGAATATATAGGATTTTATAAAACTTCAACGGAAAGTTCATCACTGTAGTAAATGTAACAATGTGTTGTGATGATGCGGCTTATGTGGTAACAGAGGATTGTAAACTTAATCATGAGAGTTACCAACTGCATGAGTAAAGGATGTTATTTTTCCCTTACAGCTTATTGTGTTAAAAGAAGTTAAAAATACGCAAACTAAAAATAATTACATTTAGTGAAGCTATACTTTTTTGCAGGTAACTTTAGTAAAATCGAAGGGGTTATTATAAAAAAAACGTATCGGATGTTGCAAAATAAGTACAGGGAATAATTTAAAGCTTTAAACGAGTGTTTTGTACTCTCAAATTAAGCATGAAGTAAAATTTCGAGTTTAGAAAAGCTTAAAAATTTTCAATTGTGGGGATTTTGTAAACTCAAAATTTTACTTCATGTGTCACGCTTATTAAACACTGAAAAAACTAAAATATTGTGAACAAGCTTCACTTGAAATTAGTGTCTTATACGCGTGGCGACCAAACCAAATTTTAAGGTTTTCTAAACTCCAATTTTTACTTCATGCTTAATCTGGGAGTGGAAACACTCTTTAGAAGCTTCAAATGAAACGCTATTCAAAAACATCGAACGCCTGAAAATTTACAGTGTATATATTAGGGTATGTAAACTTAAAGACCAAACCAAATTTTAAGGCTTTTCTGAACTCGAAATTCTACTTCATGCTTAATCTGAGAGTGAAAAACACTCGTTTAAATCTTTAAATTAACTTTAAAAAGAAGAGTATACATATGTGTACCTGAAAAAAAATGTCAAGCACCAGATTTTCATATATTGTATTGTATTTGTATTATGTGCAAATTGATGTTTAATTCTATAAACAAATACGGTACATTTGTAAATATAAAAAGAAGCAACTCTTAGGATTTTATTTGCTTTAAAAATATTGCGACATGAATCGCGTTATTGGGGTTAAAAATTAGGCTAATTATGCGTTTCTGGGGTATAGATACCCTTTTGCTATTTAATTTTTCCAATAACATGCTATTTGAACTTAAGTTAGGATAGACAAAGGCCTAATAAATGCGAATTTAGTATTATTTTTTTAATTTATGACGCATCATACAAACCCGTTTCAAGTTTGTATTTTATTTAACATCTTTGATAAAGAATAACATTCTTCGATCGTATATATACTTTTATAATTATTAAATATTAAGTGGAAAGAATTGTTTATAGCGAGAGTTGTTTCTTTTTGGTGATTAGAAATAGTTTGAAGTACTTTGAAAGTATAATTTTGTTAGGTATCGATTATTGGTCCTTTAATTTAATTGTAGTTGTGTAGATTGAGTTTTGTACTAAATTATGTATGTTTGCTAGCGGGAAGTTGCAGAGTTTGTAAAATTGAGAGTTTAAGGGTGGAGAATCGCGAAGTGCATGCATACCGAATGCGGAAAAGTGTGACACTTATAGGTAGTCAATATCTTTGCGCAATTCTTAATAGTTTTTCTTTCAGAGGGCACGATAGCGCAGGGAGCGGGTATAGTGAATAGAGGGCCCAAAGAGGCCATACGTTATCGAAGCACGTGTTCCACGCTCCGGAAACCATTTATTCGCGGCTGCGGATGAAATGTTGAAGACCTCTGGCCGGCCCGAGTACCGCTATAAACAATGCGGTTCGGCTACTTTATCGCCCTATATATGTCACTAGGGCGATTATAAAGAGGTAGGTTGGGTTGCACGCGGAATAAAAATAAGAAGGGACTATTGTCTTCCGTGCAATTAATATGTTTAAGAGGGAAAATCATACCAGCGAAAATAAAAAAAACCGCCAGCTCCGCCGCCACCGCCTCAGCCGCTCCACGCATCACTCATAGCGTTCCTCCTGAGTGCACATTACTGTACACCCACCCGTTATCTGTAAACTTTGCATGACCCTCTTCAGAGGTTCAGAGGTTCAGAGGTACGGGCCAATTCTACCGGAATAAACGGCCTATTCTTTTACTCCTCCATTTTAACGCATCAGGCAAAAATAAAAATTGCTTTTATGTTTAAAGGAAATCAACAAAGGTGACACAGGAAACGTGTAGTTTGTCCTGTTCGAAGAATCCTGTATGATGGAATAATATTTTTGAAGGGGATTTTCAACTGGAAACTCCACAATAGAACAATTTTTGCGACAAATATTATTTAAATACCTTTTATTTCAATTGAGTGAATAACATAATTATAATTATAAGTTCTTCGCCTGAAGAAGTTGCAAAGCAATTGTTGTGAAATACACAAAACAAATTGAAATTTATTTAAGTGAATTATAAATTATATCACTGTATTAAATAATACGTCAAAGAGTTTTCTCCGGTACAATTGTCAACAATATATATGTAATAATATTTATATATGATTTGCATATTTCCCTAACTAAAGAATGCCCAGTGGAGCAAAACAATTGTGCCGTAAGTCAATAAACTGAGTGAAAATCAACAAGTATACGTTTACCCAACCGACAGGTGAATATGGATTTTCAGCTTCTAAATGCCTCATCAATCAATCAGTTGAGATATATCCTAGTTTCATTAGTGCTTGCCTTATTTATATTCTATAAATTAAATGAAACAATTGCCATATTATATAAAATTACCTGTCACTCGTTAAATCCACTCATCGCTTAGTAGGAATGAACAGTGAACGCGGAGAAAAAACGAGTTTGCTCTAAATAATGAATGAAACAAATAAGGGGTTTAAAAGGAGAGAATTAATTTAACTAACAGCATTCTGTCGATAAACCGAAAAATCAACCTTCCAGTTAGTTCGCGTGTTTTATTTAAACATAGCTTCATTTTCAAATCACTGAAATAATTTATTGCGATTTTGATTTTGATGAAAATCACTTAAATACTTTACGTCAATACATTACATTATAACATGAAAATTGTTGAGACCTTTACTCTGTGCTATTCCAACAGTTTTTAACAGTTTATAGTTCAAAACGTTTCACCACGAGTTAAGTGATAAATTAATTATAGATATATTATTATTCTTATTATTGTATGATTTTTTGGTAAAAAAACGTTAATTATTTTAACGAATGCAACGAAATTCATTATGACTCAATAACACTGTGGTTAATTTAAAAACCCGGGCTGTAAATAAAATTATGAACTCGCTATAATTACCTTTGTGATTGTTTCTGCGTTGAGGTTTTGCTCGGTCGGATTGCAATTTTATTGCTGCTCGCATTGTATGTGTGCGTATATTTCTTTTCATAATTGCTCATTCACTTTTAAACACAAAACAGCAACGACTAATGAGATTTTATAAGTACTTATTTATGCATTTTGCTTTTTGAGTCAATCTAATTAACAAGAAATTGTTAATAACATTTCGTGAAGTTGAATTTATTATTTATACATTCTGCTTTCTGAGTCAATCTTATTTACAGGAGATTGTTAATAAGATTTCCTGAAGGTAAATTATGAGTTTCAAAATGTGCTGCTGATGTTAATACATTTGACAATGATAAGGTATATTTTGAAAGTAGTTTGAGTCAATTTCTCGTTGTTTGTTGTTGACAGTAATAATCTTCAAAATTTAAGGTTTTATGTCGTTTTGAAAAGCCTGAAAATTTAGTTTGGTGAGTATATACACAGTTCATATATATCCAGTTAGCCAGTCCCTATATAAATTTTGGGTACACGCGAATGGGAGCAGAGCGCTGGATGCCAAATTGGTGTATATGGCTGCCTATATACACCAGTCTGGCTTCCTGCGGTCGGTCGGTTACGACTATTTTACTCCAGATGTCGCGAAATCAAGTCTCAGTGAGAGAGTGAGTGAGAGACAATTTCTTTCTCCCTCTATTCCGCGCTTCTCGTTGTATCATATTCCAGATGTTGATTTTTCAATCTTGAAAACACGTATTTTTTTTCTTTTAACGAGCTAAGGATGCGTGTTACATTCAGTCATGCGTTTCCTTCTACAATTTTATTTTCTGCGTTATTAGAGAATAGATTTTATGAAATTATATGTGAACGTTGTAAAATTCATTAAGTATTATTTATTTTGTACAAGAAACCTAAAATACAAAACTATTTAACTTTTGATAAAAAGTTAAACAAATACATCAACTTATCATTTTATTAACTAATCAGATCAATCCTATTGATCAGATCAAATCTACTGATCGATAAGGGTTTCTGTTTTAATTAAAAGGGTCAGTTCAAAATGCAGTTGTCATTTTTTTTTTTTTAGGTTTTGAATTATTACCGTTTGAAGTTTTTAACCCATTAAGCGCCGTTGATGCATACACGCAACATAATTATTTTTTGATAATTAAGTTACTAAATAAGTTTATTTGATATATTATATTATTTGACCTGAATTGAAAATGTACCAAAAAGAATTGAAATATTTTTTTATTTAAAGTGTATTATAAATACTTCACAATATTACAATGTTTTATACGCGTGGCGCATGAAGTAAAATTTCGAGTTTAGAAAAGCCTAATTTGGCTCGGTCGCTCCGCTTCGCTACGCGCCCGAGCCAAATTTTCAGGCTTTTCTAAACTCGAAATTTTACTTCATGCTTAGTCTGGGATTGGATACACTCGTTCTTAACTTCATATTGCACGTTTTTATATAAAATCGACGAATGCCTGAACATTGTTGAGGCACAAATTTTTTGAAAATCCATTATCACTTTAATATAATAATAATAATAAACTATTTATGATTTTTAACTTTTTTATTAAATTCACGTATACATTATGTGTATTTTAAGAAAAAATTCATAGTATGTAATTCATAGAAATCACAAAAAGAAGTGTAGAATTTTAATTAAAATTAACTTTTAGAGTTAAAATTGCTTGGCCGTTAATGGGTTAAAATAGTTTCAAATATACTATGTGTCCCGTTCCAAGGCGCATTGTATGTTTCATGTAAAGATTTCCAATGGAATTGGAATTTGAGTTTGTATCGCTTATTAAACCAAAACGATTACAATAAAATTAAAATCATTTCTTTACCTACTAGCAGTATTTTCGAGGTATTATTTTTGAGTTCTCCTCAGTTTCATTTGAAATATAGCTTGAAAATAGTGAACGATTATACGAAAATAAAATCGTCAAAACAGTAGTTGGACGAAAAGTCAGTGTTTGGCATCAAATTTATTAAAACACAAAGCAATAATAATTCAATTCAACATGAGTGTTTATTCTGAAAAAGATAAAAATCAGATCCCAAAATGGACACAGTATATATTTTAATCACGATGCGTATTTTAATAAATGAACCATACTTTTAATAAATATTAACAGTTTCAGAAATTTGTGGTTTATGCACTGACTACTTTAATTATCCGTTTACTTTGAACGATTGTTACATGATCAACTTGTACTTTTCCGATTGAAATTTTACAAACGCTTATTGTGTGCCATTTGACCAACACCGACAACACTCAGCGGCCACTAAAATGTTACCTAATTTTTGGATTAAACTTTATGGCATCCGTCGTGCGGCTGCATGGGGATAATTTGAAAAAGAATAAGCAGAAATATTTTTCGATATTCTCAATACTTCCCGAGATACACGAAATGTTATATAGAGAAAGTACAAATTATATAAAAATCATGAAACCTTATAATTGAGAATATTATCAAAAACTGCGAAACAAACAAACTTGTTAAATCAAGTAATTAGTCACATTAATAACATTATAAATTTTATACTTAAAAAACTCTCTGTATAACTAATCAATAAAATAAATTATTTGCCAAATTTGGTACATACCAAAGTTTTAATTGAATTTATGAAGAAAAAAAAAAAACAATCAAGATAAAAATAATATCAAATGAATTCTTTAATGTAAACTCATTGAATTTAATTTTTTGATTTTTAGTTAAATTTTAGGTTTATTTAGGAGCTTTTTAAATATATCTGATTCCCAAAGTCCATAATTTCGAACACGCTGGAAATCTGAAAATAAAAGAAATGTTTCGGAACAGTTTATTTTTTTTGAAGGTCATCAAATTTTTCAACGTACAAGTGGTGTAGACGGGATCAAATTACACGACGAAATAAGAGCGAGCGCGTTTGTGTGTGTGTGTGTAGACGCAACCGGAGCAGTTTTCTCTAGAATACTTCTACGTTTACTCTATTCATAAGTAGATGGACCCACTTCCCGACCACAGTCTCTCCTTTTCTATCCTCGAAAACTCGGAATCCAGTTCTCCCATAAGAATTGTCTACCCTTGGTATATATATACAGGGAATTTTTCTTCTAAGTATACATACCCCGATACATACATTGTAATGTTTCAGATATTTGTTGTTTTTGACAAGCGTTCAATTTGAAGCGAGTGTTTCCACTTCCAGAATAAGCATGAAGTAAAATTTCGAGTTTAGAAAAGGCTTTTCTCAACTCGAAATTTGACTTCAGGCACCACGCGTATAAAACACTAATTTTAAGTGAGTTAAAAATATACTGATCAATTTATTAATATTCAAATAACAACAAATTTACAACGATAAAAATCATTGTAAGTTTGTTGTCACATTTGAAATGATATTAATACTGTCAAAACTCGAATTGTAAAAGTATATAATAAAGTGGTACAAAAACATCAAAATACTCCTGAATCATTGATTAATATGGATTATAACTTAGTAACGCTTAATACAATACTAATATTAAAAATATAATGCTTTAGAATACTGATTTAACAGCATATTTTGAGTTTCTGGATATTTCAATGTTTTATACGCGTGGCACATGAAGTAAAATTTCGAGTTTAGAAAATCCAAATCTAAACGTTCAGACTTTTCTAAACTCGAAATTTTACTTCACGCCTAATGAAGGAGTGGAAACACTCGTTCGAGACTTTCAATTTTACGTTAATACATTTGACTGGTCAATTTTTAATGTGGCCTAAGTCCATTTCTCATTTTTTTGTAGTTGACTGCATAATTTGAGGTTTTTATCATATACAGCAATTTGTGGTTAGGTATATTCAGCATATACAAAGAGTTTTATGTAACACCGAACATTTTCATCCAATACAATTAGAAACCTTTCATTTTGAAGTTATGTGTAAATTGGGTTGCCTATATGACCATTACAAATTGTAGGCAATCAATCGCAATTAATGCCTCAACTTGTACATACAGGGAGTTTTTTTGTCCCAATTACAGCGTATATGCCGCAAATCTTTAGATAACCGTTGTTTTTTTTAAATGAGTTTAATTTGAAATGAGTATGTTCCACTCCCAGACTAAGCATGAAGTAAAATTTCAAGTTTAGAAAAGCCTGAAAATTTGGTTTGGTCGCGTAGCGCGAAGCGCGGAGCGGCCAAACCAAATTTTCAGGCTTTTCTAAACTCGAAATTTTACTTCATGCGCCACCGGTACAAAACACTGACATATTACGAAGGTTGAAACACACAGCTAAACTTTACATTGAATCAGTGCACCGGTGGCGCATGAAGTAAAATTTCGAGTTTAGAAAAACAAAAGCCTGAAAGTTTGGTTTTACTTCATGCTTAGCCTGGGAGTGAAAAACACTCGTTTATAGTTCAAATTAAATTCTTTTAATAAACCGAGTAACAGCAAATGTACAACGTATGTTTATGTATACCTAAAAGAAAAATTCTTGTTTTAAGCATGTTCGGTGTTCCATAAAACTCTCTGTATAATATATACTTCGAATATACTTAACCACAAATTGTTTTTTGTGTCTAAAAATCTCAAATTATAAACGATATTACAGTCAACAACAAACTATTTAAAAGTATAGTTAGGCCACTTTCAAAATAACCAAGGGAGGGATAATCCGTTTAAAAACGGGATATTTTACATTTTCCTGAGGGAAAACCTATTTAATTCAGTTCGTAATACTGATCTCCCGCTATGTATACTTAAAAGAAAAATTCTTACGAATCGCCAGTGGTCTAGTTTAAGTGAATATTGCAAAGTGTGCAGTATTTGTTAAATATTGTGATAAATGGCATAATCGAGAAGAGATCGGTTGGTGGAACAGCAGAAATTACTGTATCGGAACGGGATGCGGAACGTAGCCGGGAAGTAGCTATATCATTTAGGGATGGAAGATCTGGAGTAGGAACGGGTTAAACGTATGGCCGTGTCATTCAGGGATGGAGCTAATACACCCTATGAAGTATGCAAGACGCGTAATGCCGGATAGAGCACGGTCAGTGATTGACGAGGCCTCATTCTTTAAGAGCCGGATGCTCAGTGAAGAATACTGAATACAACTCGGCCTTTAAATTAAAACCGAAATCAGAGAAACATGATATTGGCATTTCAACATTCGGACAACACTCATATTTTACTATTTATATACATGCAACCTGATATTGGTGCCATAAAACACATTAAGTGGCCACTTCAAATATAAAGGATAAAATAACAAGCACATAAAGAGGGAAAGGGTCTTTTTCTCCGTGCTCGAATGGAATCGATCCCATAATCCTCTTCGAGGGCTCACCTCATCCTCTATTCGATGAATGTCATCCCAATTCTTGAGTCTCGCCCAGTCTACATTACATCGTACCATCACTTTAAAATAAGTGCCCTCCCCTTTTTGACAACGCCTGACGGAATACAGAAGAAATCAAGATTGAGGCTTGATGCAGCCTATAACCTCCTAACTTATAAATACGTTTTATTGGATCACTTAGCGGGCTTATAGAGCAATTTGTGTTTTAATGAAGCATATTTAATATTTTATTACTGCAATTATTAAGATTGCTTAGTTGGCAAGTTAATGATGTGCCATTCGCGAAAGGGTGGATAACGCGCGGAAAGTTGTCACGTCTCAATAATTAATAGACGATATGCGAGACATGAACCTATTAGGAGGTTAACTATAGACATTTATATAACCAACAGATTTATCATCAATTCCTATTCGAGGGCCGCCATTCCCTTATCACCTCCGGTACACTTTTCGCCCTTTAAAGAAATATATTACTCCGTGAGTTTTCATCAGCGATGAACGATAAATAAATGGCCGAGCTGCAATAACGGCTGACCGTTACACCTACTCACTTAAAGAACTCTAAATAGCAACAAGAGGCGTGAAGGATGGCCTTTTTACATCCCTCGTTCAGCTACTACATTACAACCTACTCTCGTAAACACTTTTTCTCGCATCAATCGAGACTCGAGACTCGGGACCAAGCAGGCGCACTCATATTAACGGAGAGATCTGCAAAACTTCCTAATGCCCCCCATATTAAATCTAATTGGCAATTTTGCACTTTCCGCCATTATTTACATTCATTTTTGAACTAGAAACATTACAAAACACCGACACTGCCAAGATTTCACTCTACTTCTTAGGCCTTTTGATAAATCGATCTTTGAGCTTTTTATGAATTTTCTGTTAAGCGCCTCAGACTTTCCTTACACTAAAAACATTGTCAATCAAGGAGATTTATGTAGGATGGAAATGTGGCAGGGCTAATTTTTGTGCTAGAAGATTTTTTTGAAACGTTATACTGCCTAAATTGGATACTTTCTGCTCGTGAAGGGTGCCTGCGTTCATTTTTATATTCAGCTCACGACACACTGCGAAACAAATCCGGACGCAAAAATTACCAAAACGGATTAACTAGATTCTTATGCAATCTGTATTCGCACTAATGTCCACATTATATGTACATTCGGCTAATGAGTATTTATTCACAAATAAATTATCATCGATTACCGTGATTTACTGCAGTTATGCTGAAATCACCGACTAATTTACCGACTGCAGACAATGATAAGGAAGCACTGTTAACTCCCGCGCGCTAGATAAAGAATCTAATTATTAATTAACTGTTTATTTTGAGTTATATGAAGTACTGAAATACTAATAAAACCCGGCTTGAAAAAGAGTACATGATATACTCGAACTGTACATCTAACAGTGAAAAATAAATGAGTGAAGACATGAAATCATACCGTGTTTTATTGGTAATCTAATTATTTACCAATATTGGTTAATTGCTTCTCAAGTATAATATCGTTAAAAAGTTAATATGTGTATTTATACAAAAAAAGATCTTTTTTAGTGTAATAATTACTTCACGTAAACTCAAAAACATACAGTTGAGTGTATTTATGATTTTATTTAAATATTTAATTTTAATATACAGATTTTTTTTTCTTTCGAGTATCCCAAAGCAAATTGCTCCAAAAACTAGAACTTCGAAAGCAGTACATAATCTTTTTTAAAATAACCCGTTATTTAAAAAGTGGCCTATCTCCATTTATAATATCGTTTATAATTTAAGATTTTTAGTCATAAATAATAATTTGTGGTTAAGTATATTTAATGTATTTATGATATATTTTGAATATACTTAACCTTAAATTGTTGTTTATAACAGAAAACCTCGAATTATAAAAATGATTAGCGTCAACAACAAAGTTCCAGACTAAGCGTGAAGTAAAATTTCGAGTTTATAAAAGTCTGTACGTTTGGATTTGGACGTCCAAATCCAAATTCAGGCTTTTCTAAACTCGAAATTTTAGTTCATGTGCCACGCGTATAAAACATTAAAATATTCTGAAGTTTATTTTATACTGCTAAAGCAGTATTCTAAAGCAGTACATTTTAAGTATTAGTATTGTATTAAACGTTACTACTCGGTAATCCATATTAATCAATGATTGAGGAGTATGTCAATGTTTTCGTCCCATTTTATTATATACTTTTACGACTCTAGTTTTGGCAGTATTAATATCATTTCAAGTGTAACAACCAATTTAAAATTATTTTTATCACTGTAATTTTGTTGTTCTTTAAATATTATTAAACTGATCAGTATATTTTTAACTTCACTATATATTCACTAAATCAAATTTCGAGGCATTTCAAAACTCGAAATTTTACTTCATGCTTAATCTGGAAGTTCATAACTTTAAATTATACGCTTTTTAAATAGAACGAATGTCTAAACATTTAGAAATCTGGATGTGTATACTTAAAAAATCCCCTTATGTTACGGTAAATGTACGTTGTTCAGCAAATGTGTACATTACTCGGTAATATTAGGTAACTAAAAGTAGACTACTAAATCAGTATTAAAAATATACCTACTGCCAAAGCAGGTATGTAAATATAATGTTAAAGAAGAACATTTTAAATTTCACAATAATTCAGTGTTTTGTACGCGTGGCGCATGAAGGAAAATTTTGAGTTTAGAAAAGCCTGAAAATTTGGTTTGGTCGCGTAGCGCTACGCGCTACGCGACCAAACCAAATTTTCAGGCTTTTCTAAACTCGAAATTTTCCTTCATGCTTAATCAGGGAGTGGAAACACTCGTTAGAAATTTCAAATTGATCACTTTTACAAAAACAACGAATGCCTGGAGATTTACAGAGAGCGCATTGGGATATGTATACTTTAAAAAAATCCCTGCAAGAGTTCGAATAATCTTAAGAACATACTGTAAGGAATAAACGTCCACAGAATAGTGGATGGATTGATTGCGTTGATTGTGGTGTAAGTCGGAATAGTGTTTGATAATTCGGATTAAGTTACTGTTAAGAGTTTGGAGAAGGGGTTGGTTGCATGAGGGTGAGTATGTGTGGCTGAGTGTCGATAGAGAGAATGGGCATTGTAAGGAAGTAGCCGCGCGGCGGCGGCGGTTGAGAATGGTGAAGTGCTCAGAAAATATCGTGGCAAAGAGGCCGTTAGCTGAGTCGAGGCGGATGTTTGTCGCTACCCAAACTGTATTTCCGGAGCAAAGTATCGATTACACATTTATATTGGCGATATTTTGAAAAGGTTGAGTACAAACAGTGCGATAAGTTGGCGGGAGGTGATTTTTTTGTTGTTCACCGGAGCGTGGATATAATTTTCGCGATGAGAAATGCATGAACATTTTATGAGGCTGATAGTATTTTCCGTGCGTTGTTTGAGAATCGCGGAGAACGGGGAAATATTCCCAACACATTCTACTTCTTTAACACATTTTTAAAATGTTCAGTTTATATGAGCGTGGCAGAATAAGGAAAACGAGAAAGAGATTCACATAGAATTCCGCCTCGTCTGCCTTTTAACGTTTCCATCTTTTGTATCTAGTCATAAATATGCGCGTAAGTTAAGCCTATAAAAAACACGCAATATTTTAATGAAAAATGGGCTCGCAATAAATCTCCTGAGCGCTATCCATCTGGCACGGTGCTACATTAATTACGTGATCAATTAGCATGCTCTTTGTTGCTGAAGCTAACAATAGTGTGGCAAGCTCGTGTTCTACACGGGATAAAAATTAACAAACATCCCCACGGTGCACTGAGCTGCGCTCCTACAACCCTAAGCGCTTTCAAAAGTTCTGCAAAGACAAATGTAATAAAGATGCACCGGGACGCACCAGGGCCGTAACAATTTAATGGTTTCTAATTCCCGGTGTATGCGCGCCCCACAAAGGGTCAAAGAGCTTTCAGGGAATCAGCCGTTATACATTATTTCGTCAATTCTCATTGTACTAAATACAGCGCAACAGTATTAATTCAACGTATACTGTCGAGGATTCGCAGGAGAAAAGGTGGCTGAAACGATAACCATCGGTTTCAATTTCCTTCAAAGGATAACTCACTGTATCACTTTGCGTTAATCCAAATCATAATAGCGCAAAAATATCGGGCATCAAGGGGATTTAAAGATGCTAATCACACACGGCACAACACATAAGCGAGGATATTCCTTTTCACACCTTTTAAACCGCTTACGTTCTTTAATTTATTACTTGTTGCTTACGTGTCCTTTTTTTTATTTTTTCACTTTTCCTCTTCATAATTCTATAGTGCTTGATATGCAAGGGATAGGGACTGGGACTAGCACGAGAGAGAGTGGACCATATTTGTCACTCTGCTGACTTGGCAGCATTGTATATTTTGGCATTGGCATTGTATATTTTAAGTGCACATAACGGAAAAATAATAGATATATATTTTAATCTAGGAAGTGGAGCAGCTATGATTTTGTTTTAGGACAAACCCAATTAAATTTACAAATTAAATGTATAATATAAAGTAAATTGAAAAAAAGAATATTATTCTAATATATCTTAAATACTACTCCGTCCCTTCCAAAATAAGTGCCCTGCGTCAACTATAATTGATGTTTTTTTTTATTGTTTTAAATGTTTTAATTATTTTCTTACATGACTGTCTGAAATCGAATCTCAAAGGGCGTGATGATTTGATTTAATTTTTTATTTTTGTATTAATATAATGGAAATTTAAAAAATTTAAAACTCTAAAGTGCCTTCCGGTATGATTTTGTAATTATGTATTTTTGTATAATTTTCTCATAAAATGTATAGTTATCAAGTGATCTACTTTTTTCATTGAAAAAAATAATCGTTCATAATATTAATACAGACCATTTTGTTGGATAAATGTAGTATCCAACAAAATGGTCTGTATTAATATTATGAACGATTATGTTTTTTAAAGGAAAAAGTAGATTCCTTGATAACTATACATTTTATGAGAAAATGATACAAAAATTACATAATTACAAAATCATTCCGAAAGGCATTTTAGAGTTTTAAATTTTTTAAATTTCATTTACATTAATACTAAAACAAAAAATAAAATAAAATCATCTTGCCCTCTGCGATTCGATTTTTTCCAGCAAGAGTGCACAATTATGTACCAAAATATTTATTTTTAAACCGCATCTTCATGTGCCTTCATATAATAAAACGATTGTAAATTGAAATGACAGTACGGGTTAAGCGCAGCCTTAAGAATTTTATTTGTACCAAAATAAGTGTCCAGTTTCATAAACAAATATGCAAAGGGCCACATCATGTGTATTTTTGCAACTGAACTAAAACATAAAATAAAAATTATTTTAAAATTTCCACTTATAAGTAACATTTAACAAATAAGCAGCGTTTAAATAAACAATACCTGCATTTGAAATTACCATACCTTTAGTAGATATCTTACAAATAATTATTAAAAATAATTAATAATAATAGGCCACATGTTTGTGGTATCTGGTATACGCGCACATTGCGTATTTTAAGAGATATTCCACATAGACTGGTAGTTTTTAAACGATTTAGATATCGAATTACACCATCCAGAGAAAAGTGGGTCAGATTGTGAAGAATTATGTCTATGTTATCGTTTTCATAAGTACCCATTGCTGACTAAATTCCGAATATTTTCTAAACGTGTTAATGAAATTCAATATTTTTCCTTATTAGGTTCACACTTCACTTTATCTCCACTCTTATTGAAATGTTTAGATAAGAGCGGCGAGGGTGGATGATTTTTAAACATAAAAATAGTTTGCTGTTTAGTTTAGAAACATCTACATTTTGTAACATGGCGCGATACGTTTATTCAAACATTGAATTGGCAGACATGTTTCTTTTTTACGGTGAAACTCGGTGTAATTCCGCGGAAGCTGTAAGAATTTATCAAGAGCGATTTCCTGAACGACACTTACCACCGCCAAACCGATTTAGAAATTTATTACAAAGAGCACGCGACACTGGAAGTTTGCAGCCCGTCGCCGTCGCCAGAGCCGACGGAGGTGGTGACCGTCCAATGCGATATTTGCGAGCGGAAGATGAAATTTTGAATCTGTTGGAAGCGGAGCCTGGTTTAAGTATCCGTATTATCGCCGCTCAGCTAAATGTATCGCACACATTTGTCAGCAGTGTTATACGAGACAATAATTTTTATCCGTATCACTACCAGCGTGTACAACATCTTCAACCCCATGATTTTCCCAAAAGAATTGCATTTTGTCAATGGATTTTGGCACAAAATGTTCAAAATCCTAACTTTACCAAAGACATTTTAGTGACCGACGAATCGTGCTTTACGCGTAATGGAAGTTTTAATTTCCATAATATGCATGTTTATGCAATAGAAAATCCTCGTGTTACGCGTAGAACTCATTTCCAGCATCGCTTTTTCCTTAATATCTGGGCAGGTATTTTAAATGATCAATTAATTGGGCCATTTATGTTCCCATTTAATTTGAATGGAGAACGATATTTACGATTGTTGCAAGATGACCTTTTAGATCTTCTAGAAAATGTACCCTTAGCGGTTCTTAGAAGAATGTGGTATTTGCAAGATGGTGCGCCAGCTCACTATGAAAGGCGCGTTAGAAGATATTTGGATTGAGTTTCCAGGACGTTGGGTTGGTCGTGGAAGCCCTGTACCATGGCCTCCAAGAAGTCCGGATTTAAACCCCTTAGATTTTTTTCTTTGGGGATACTTTAAAAGTGAAGTCTACACTACGGAAATTGACAATGATGAAATGCTGATACAACGAGTAAACGCCGCGGCTAATACCATTCGTGAAAAACCTCGTGAAATGTTTGCTACTGTTCGTGCAAATTGGATACGTAGAGCCCAAATGTGCATTGAGTGCGGCGGACGTCAATTTGAACACGTATTGTGCTTTTATTTATACGTGACCCAGTTTCATCTAGTAATTCTAGACAGTGTGTGTGTGTGTGTAGTGCGTACTAAGTGATTTATACGTCTCGCAGTAGTAACAGTAAATAAACAATACCACAAATGAGTGACCTAGTTTCATCTAGTCATTCGAGACAGCGTGCGTGCGAAGAGATTTATGCGCCTCGCAGTAGTAAAAGTAAATAACAAATACAACAACTTACGCATCCACGAAAAATATCATGAACACAGGTAACCAGAAGTTTTCAAAAAGTATAAAATGCATGAAAAATTATGAAAAATCCAATATTTTTTTCCGATTTTATTTTTGCTGCAATTGGTCTCAAAATATTTTGTTTATACGCCCTTAAGAGGATGTACATTAGTTCGATTACACGCTGTATAAGCGGTCGAGTTTCTAACGTGCTACTTGAATTGCGGGGTTAGAACAAACTACATTACGTAACAATGTTCCCTGCAAACGCAGTTTGTCCTTGCTCATGTGAGGAAGCTTGTAATCGTTGCCTTCTTTACAAAAAATGGCCAGTTCCATACACTTCTGCAATGTAATGAAAACATTGTCTAATTTATTCGCGGTTACTTCGTCTGATGCTTTATACACGACCGCAATGTGTTTATTAATATTGGACCTAGAAACCCAAAAACCTAAATTGAGGACATTGAAATTGGGGCTGTTTGGTGGTTGAAAAGTCATTCTTATGAACCACCCTTTTTCAATGTGGTTTGGCATTATCTTGCTAGGTTTTGATTGGAATTCTACTACCAATATGCCATTTTTTTTCGATCGAAGCAATTAGTTTAAAGTAGTACGGTAGTGATTTTTTAAATTTCTTTTTGATGGTTCCAATATCCATTTTTCCACTAACACATTTACCACCAGGACATTTTCCTGCATGTTGCTCTCCATGCCATGCATAGGAAACAATCGGCGGGCACAATTAAACAATTACTCAGAGCGGACATGATTAGTGGTCAAATTGACCATTTTTTCCACTAACACATTTAACGCCAGGACATTTTCCTGCATGTTGCTCTCCATGCCATGCATAAGAAACAATCGGCGGGCACAATTAAACAATTACTCAGAGCGGACATGATTAGTGGTCAAATTGACCATTATCGCAGTCATTATTGACGACCCCTTCGTAACAGACACGGGGCTCCGTGGGGCTGAAATATACGCGCAAAATGTTGACATTTCTGTCTTCTTGACACGAATTTTGTATATATATATCTTTATAAGGGGAAAAATCTTTAAAACAAAACACCAAAAATACATTTCTCAGCGGATTTTAATGCGGTTTTGCGATCGGTAGAAATTGAAATGTTCCCCACAAAGCGCATTTAAAATGACTATAATTCTAAAAACCAATGTCTGCATCTGATTACTAATACGCCAAAGCGAATAGTTATTTTAGAAAATTGAAGATTTCCTTTCCGTTCAGCGGACACCAGTGTCTGCCCTAGAGTGACGAAAATATATTCTAGCGGACACTGGCGTCTGCCCTGGTTAAGAATATGCTAAAAGGGCCAATTTTTGCTGGTTGTATGTTTCTGGGATACGAGATGGCGCAGATATAGCAAAATTCCAGAAAGTGGTTTTGACTATGTATTGGTTTATAGTGCCTGCCGAATTTCATCACAACGAATAATAAAAATGATAAGTGCGGAGCGCGTTGTTTATTTGTTTATATAGCACCGTGCGAACGAATGAATGGGTATTGAATTACAGAAGACACAAGTAAACTGGATAAATATACACGATTTTAATTTCTATCGACATACATACAACTGTATAACGAAACAAATGCTTTCACCATTAATGATATTTTAGTTTTATATTCCATATGAGTATATACAGGGAGTTTTTCTTTAAAGTATACGTATTCTAAATTCAGAATACTTTCTTTAAATATTTAGATATTCGTTGTTTTGGAAAGTTCAATTGGAAACTTACAACCAGTGTTTTCCACTCCCAGACTAAGCATGAAGTAAAATTTCGAGTTTAGAAAAGCCCCGTGAACTCGAAACTTTACTTTAACGTATAAAACACTAAATTACTGTGAAATTTATGTATATTTTAACCTCACTTGAAATCAGTGGTTTATACGCGTGGCGCATGAAGTAAAATTTCGAGTTTAGAAAAGCCCAGAAAATTTGTCTCGGGTCGCGCAGCGACCCGAGACAAATTTTCACGGGGCTTTTCTAAACTCGAAATTTTACTTCATGCTTAGTCTGGGAGTGGAAAACACTCGTTTATAGCTTCAAATTGAACTCTTTTAAAAAATAAAGGAATACCTGAGAATTTACAGCATATACACTGTAATTGAGATATGTATACTTAAAAGAAAAACTCCCTGTATACGTACTTAGTTACTTCGTTGTAATATTATTCTGAAACTAATTATATTTCATCTCGTGGTGTCAGGAATAAAAATGAAAATTGTTAATTTATGGTGTTCACTTAATTTCCTAAAGTTAAATTAATTTAAATTTAACTCCTTGCAGTAAGTGGCTGTAGGATTAGAAACATCCGCAGTGAGGGGTAAAGCGATAGTAGAATATACTCATATATAAAGCGGCAACTCCACTGAATTGCCCTTTGTATATACGGGCATATTTGACTACATTCATAACAATTATATTTAATACATAAATTTGCCATTAGTGTGTTTCTTTGCATTTATACTTAAAATTGCTTTTATCCGACTGTTTGAACGCATACTCATAGTTGAAAAATAATCGCACACATAAATGTAAATTATTAATAGAAACTGCGAAGTCCAGATTACGTGAATTTTACATATTAATTAAAAGCTTATATTGTTTTCATACAAATATCAATCGCGCGATTAATAACTAATGCACCGAAATTAAAACAAATTATCAACTCTGTATTTATATTAATTAAAGCTTATTTATAATGTATCGAGCACAAAATCGGATATTCGGATTAACATGAATAAATATCATAACTACATGGTTTGTAGACAAGCCTGTGCTTTTAAATTTTAACAAATGTTTATTTTTGAATGACAAAAAGTTATAATTTAAAATAATTTCTACGAAATTAAAAGGCTTCCAATTGCTAGGCATTTTGTTTGTTCATAGAATTTATTGTTAACTATTTATTTATTTGCAGCGATGACGGACGATCCCCGGTTCTCAGAGCCCATCCCAAATGTAACAGTGGCCTTAGGAAGAGATGCTAGTTTGCCTTGCGTCGTGGAAAATCTTGGAACGTATAAGGTGGGTGTGCATAGAAGTACAAAACGTATCAAATTTATTTCTAAAAATGGTAATTTTTATTTAATAAACATTCTCTTCTTATACAGTGAATAATTCTTTTAAGTATACACATTGGCGTAGCTAGGATTATCACTAGGTAAAGGCCAAGAAATAAAAAATATGTCATATAAAATTAAACGCTAGATATGTAAAATATTATATATCAAGAAATCATTTGAGATTAAAAATATATTTATGCATTTCGTTAATTTTTTAAATAAACGTCAGAATAATGTACAAAATAGTCACATCCAATTTGAAACCTCTAACGAGTGTTTTGCACTCCCTGATTAAGCATGAAGTAAAATTTTGAGTTTAGAAGAGCTTGTAGGTTTGAATTTTGACGCATACCGTCCAAATTCAAATTATGGCTTTTATAAACTCGAAATGTTACTTTATGCGCTACGCATATAAAACACTGATTTCAAATGATATTTAAAATATACTGCTTATGATTAATTTCGCGTTAATGAATTTTACTAACGTATTTTTTTTTTAATAACTATATTACTTTTTAATTAGTAAAGCATTTTGAATTAATAATAATAAAGAATAAATCTAAAGTAATACTTGGTTTGTTTCACTATTTGCTTCTATTAACTCCTGACAAACAGTGAAACAAACTAAGTGTTATTTTAAATTTATCCTTTATTATTATTATTATTATAATGCTTTGGGATATGTACATAGGTATAAAAAAAATCGCTGTATGTACATAATAATAACATTACTTTTATTCCCAATTTATAAAAATAACTAATGTAAAATCTCTTCAGAAGATTGAAAAGTATATTACAAAAAATTAAGGACAGAAAAATATACAAAACTATATGTTATTTATATTATCTTTTGTTCTTGGGTAAATGTAATGGCATGTTAAAACTGTTTCGGGAATTGCATTCAAATACCTCACTTTCCTCGGCTTTAAACACGCAAACAAAATACAGAAGTGATCTTTACCTTGTCTAACAAAATTTAACAAGCAAGAGGGGATCCGAGCAGACTGATTTAATATGCACAACTTTGGGGCTCCGTTATAAAGCAATTCAACAATATAACCACGTGATAAACAGCGATATTTCAAGCAATCAAGCACGTGAATGTAAAATCCCCTGGATATACTACATGTTATTAAAAATAATTTTTATTTTTTAATAAAAGAGCGTCCTCTCTTTTAGAAAATGAACCTGCTATAGAGTGAATGAAATTATTAAATTATATATTCATAAAGTGTATAGTATAGTATGATTAAATAATTGTGCAAAATACGAGGGCAATCCAGATAGTGACAGACGTTTTGGCCTAGCGCGGCAGTTGGCGGCACTGGCGCCACCATCTTGGATACAGAATTTTTCTACACCTAGTACGCAACCAGCCGTGGTGACTAGAGACTCGTGCATATTGTACTTTTTATACAGTGGCGATTTAAAATAAGCGGTGCAATTGAAAATCCCGCCAGTTGTGAAGTGCGTGGTGTAATAAGGTTTTTGTTGGCAAAAAATTACAAATCTATTGAAATTTATCGCCAGATTTGTGATGTGTACGGTAATGAGTGGAAGCCGAGTGAATCAGTGGTGCATTGATTTTAAAAATGGCCGAACCAATGTTCACGATGAGGATCGCAGTGGTAGGCCTAGTCTTGTGAGTAATGAATTGTTGGTAAAAATTAATGAAAAAATCCGTGAAAATCGTCGATTCACGATTACGGAACTCTCGGAACATTTTCCCCAAATTTCACGGAGTTTACTTCATGAAATCGTAGTTGGTAAACTTGGATACCACAAATTTTGTGCCAGGTGGATTCCGAAAATCCTAACGAAAGACCACAAAACCAAAAGACTTGCTGAAGCACTGACATTTCTGGAAGAGTACGACAAAATTGGAAACCATGTTTTCGATCGCATCGTAGCTGGTGACGAGACTTGGGTACAGTACGTTGCCTGCGAAACAAATGGGGTCACACGCATTCGCCCCAGAAACCGAGGAAGTGTCTGCAGACGCTGTCAGCAAGAACAATTATGGCTACTGTGTTTTGGGATACTCAGGGAGTGATTTTGGTTGATTTTCTTGAACGTGGTCAAACAATAAATTTAGAGAGGTATTGCGAAACACTCCGAAAATTAAGACGCGCGATACAAAACAAGCGTCGGTGAAAATTTAACGAGAAAATGTTGTTTCTCCATGACAACGCTCGTCCACACACAGCCAATCGTACTCAAAAGCTCTTGCATGATTTTGGATGGGAAATGTTCATCCGCCATACAGCCCGGATTTGGCCCCGAGCGATTACCATCTGTTCCCAAAGATGGAGACGTGGCTCGGTACGCAACGCTTTGACACTGACGCTCAACTCCATGCTAGTGTAAACCAGTGGTTAAACTCGCAGGCGGCAGATTTCTACAAAGAGGGCATTGAAAATCTTGTAAAACGATATGATAAATGCCCTAATTTATATGGCGATTACGTCGAAAAATAGCCTAAGAGTTTACCTTCAAAATGTATATAATAAAAATTAGTTTTTTCACTTTGTTTATTTTTATTGCAAAACGTCTGTCACTTTGTGGATTGCCCTCGTATTACTGAATTTGCCAATACTTTATACGCCTAAGCTTAAACATAATTTGAGACCCACGCAATAAATTTGAGTATCGTTGATTTTATAAAAGCGTTCAATTTAAAACCTTTAAAGAGAGCTTTCCTCTTATTGATTAAGCATGAAGTAAAATTTCTAGTTTTAACAGGCCAGAATATTTTTAAAATATTCATCCAAGGATTGGCATTTCATAATATAGGGATTTTTTTTAGGTATACATATAAATTGATTGTGAGTTACGTGAAGATCAAATTAGTTTGACGAATAAAGCACTAATAACCTTTCTTCACACTTTTATTTGAATTACCAAATGTACATTTCGGACACAAAGTGACCATTATTAATGGATTAACACTTTTAATCCATTGATAATGGTCACTTTGTGTCCGAAATGTACATTTGGTAATTCAAATAAAAGTGTGAAGAAAGGTGCTTTATTCGTCAAAGTATACATATGTCGATTCATACGCTGTAAACGTTCAGGCATTTGTTGTTTTTAAAGCAATTTATCTTCTAACTGGCTTCTAACAGACTACTTTAGAAGTATATTTTGAACTTCACCTAAAATCAGTCATGAAGAAAAATTTCCAGTTTAGAAAAGCCAGAACATTTTGTCGATCGCTTCGCTTTACTACGAGATCAAACAAAATTTTCAGGCTTTTTTAAACTCAAAATTTTACTTCATGCTTAATCAAGGAGTGGACAACGCTCGTTACATACTTTAAATTACTCCAAAAACAACAAATGTTTGAAAATTTACAGGGTATATAACGGGATATGTGTACCTGAAATAAAATCCTTGTGTTTTTACGAATATTGTTTTTTTAATAAATGTTGGTAAAATTTAGCCGATCCAAAAAGATGTGTTGTATTGAAAGAGATTTATTTGAATTGGCTAAATTTTACCAACATTCAATAAATAAAGTTTATTTAATAGAAATGGCACACTGGCTTAGAACCACTGGTTTAAACTAAAACAAGATATACCCCCGAAAGCATTAGAACAATAATATTTCGTAAGTACATTACATTTTCTAGTATTTATTAACACATTATTTTGTACAATTAGTTTATGTCTGTAATAAAACGAGTTAAAATTAATTGAAATATTGTATTTCTTGTTTTGTGTTGACAAGTTTAATAAATACAAATGGGATGAAATAATCAATGAGAAAATTAATTGTGAAGCCACTATGAGCTTTTTATTCGCGTACATGCGTTCACGTGAACGGTATATAATATGATTTTAATTACGGAATTTATCAAATAATGTGTGTCCGATGATATAAAAGAGTTGATATTGAATTAGGGGGGGAATGAATGGATAAAGTTGACAAGGTCGATGCGTGGTCATCTAAAGATGAATGGAAGAGGGGTAAAGTATGGAGCGTAGTGGATTTTTCGGAAGAAAAATTGCCATTATCGGCAGTGGATATTGTATGTTCTTGTTGTTGCGATTTTTTTATAATAGCTATGTGTGACCAAATGGACGGACGGGCAGGGTTTAATTGAAAAATCCCTTTTGTGTTTGCCAATAGGACGTATTTTATCGAATAATTACAGGAGTGGCAGGAGTGGGTAATGACCGGTTTGTAACTATAGTAATGCGTCTATTGATAAACATTATCTCTTCGCGGTTCGTTGTAATTATATTAAATATAATTTAATGTTAAGTTCCGATCGACTAAACATTAATAGGACGTGTATAATTGTATAACGAGAGGCTAATTTTATCTGTAGAGCAATTTGTGTAGGGGCATATTTTAATATTAATGTGCAAATATAGGGTCCATAATTATGCGTGCTATATTTGAACGACACAGGCCAGAGAGGGTAGCGTAATTAATGCGTCCAACTATTTACGGAACGTCTGTATTATTCTGCACATTTATTGTAAATGATGCTTAATAAATATCTGCCAACGGGTAATGACACGATTTCGAGGGTGACATTTATCCATGATCGATAAAAGTATTTGAACGTGCAGAGGTACAGCTGTGACGCGGTTATTCATTTTCATAAAATATAAACAGTTAATTAATAAATATTTCGCCACCAATTAACATCAACTCACTTCAGGAACTCAATTAAATCAAAACTATATAATTAAAAATTATCTCAGTTCGGTAGCACAGCCTTAAAATGTGTCTAAATTAGATAAATTATGCTCTTATTCACTTGAAAATTGACAAAAAGTTATTCAAAATTATCAAGAAATGATAAACATCTAATAAATTCATTAAAATCTATTCGTATTCAATTTACTTGTCTCTAGTCGTACATATTCAGGGTTTTTCACAAAAATTTTACAAATAGACCAAAAAAAAAAAACAAATAACAGAACAAAAAGCCGCAATTGTTTTATAATTGTCATTTTTTCATGGCCAGCAATTTGTTGCAAAAATATAGATAATGGTTATTAACTTAATTATTGTTATAAATAACTATGTTAAGTGATACATCACATTAAATAAAAAAAAATCTCTTTAATAATGACATAGCCAACTTTGGTTTCCATTTAAATAAATGTAAGTTTGTGTTATATCACAAAAACGAATGTCGATAGAAAAAATCTAATAACATTTTATTATTTAAATTGATTGAGTGAGTTACGTGAAGATCGAATTTAATTGATAAATAAAGCACTAGTAACCTTTCTTCACACTTTTATTTTTATTCCATATGTACACTTCGGACACAATGTGACTATTATCAATGGATGTACTACTCAGTACTAATCCATTGATAATGGTCACATTGTGTCCGAAATGTACATATGGAATAAAAATAAAAGTGTGAAGAAAGGTTATTAGTGCTTTATTTATCAATTTTATTATTTAGTGCAAAATAATCCAAAACTTTGTCATTTACAGTTTTGTTTTCTATCTCCTCTAATAACTGACACAAATTGATTTGAAAAAATCGACACATTTTCACATTTCTTTTTAATATCTAGTTACCCTTAAATTTTTTGAAAATTTTGCAAATATATTTTTATCCAGCTCGTAAAACTGTACTACTTTGCCTATTTTTTTTCTCTATCTCTTATAGTTTCCGACATCCTCATAGAGAACATGACAAAAAACTCACCCTGTATATGGATATTTACACGTCGCTGGTTTCGAATTTGATAATATTTTCTGGAAAAAAAAACAAATGTTACAATTTTTATTAAAATCGGATATTTTTTTGTTATTAAGTCCGCCAAATTAAATTCTCCATTTTGTTTTTACAAAAACTAATATCAAAACAGAAATCGGCGACCTCTAAAACTCCCATGTACAGATTTTTAGAGAGAAGAAATTACGTTTTTGACTTATGATCACGTAATTGGCAATCACTTCGTGATCATGTGATGCCACGTAAAAAAATAAATTTAATAAAAAAGTGCCAGTTTGTGCAGAAACATTCTTTTTTAAGTAATGAAGAAAGTTTTCAGAAATACGGGAACAAATATTTTAGAGTGGGATAGCGTGGGACTTTTGACTTTTGCCACAGAGGAAAGAATAACTCCATTACTCCATACTCTGTGCTTTTGCATATTTTAATATCTCTGATTTGAATTCAAAACGATAAAACACGATATACTAACAAGATAAATTCAAATTCAAAACTATTTGAAATTGAGAAAATAAGCTTATGCTTTTTATAGTTTGCACACTTTAAACATAATATATAAAATTACGAAAAACTATTCGTGAACATGCAAACAGTGTCTTAATTAATAAGACAACTTAAAACGATAAATATCCATTGGACAACTACTTCCCGTGCAAATACACCTCCGGATATTGAATTATACAATGAAATATTTAAAATCTTATTTAATTTGATTTGTTACAACGCTCTATCAAAGTATATGTAACGTTTGGGTCAAATTCTTTTCAAACCATATAACAAATACAAATTTAAAATGAAAGGAGAGATAACAAAAAAATTACAAGTGAAAGGACTTGGATTAAAACCAATGTCTTAGGCCATCTATAGACGCGTTTCGAGATTTATCTCTCTTCAGTATAGCTTTGCTTATAACGTTTTTAAAAATAATTAGGAATAAAATTTACTTGGAAAAAGTGTTGTGTGTGGAATGAACAGGTACACAGAAATGGAATGAGTGAAAAATATGGTCGGTATTTATAGGTAAGAAAGGGGTATGAAAATTGTGAGACCTTATTATTTACCTTACGGTACATTTCAAACAAGATAAATTCAAATTCAAAACTATTTTGAGAAAATAAGCTTACGCTTCTTATAGTTTGCAAATTAAATAAGATTTTAAATATTTCATTGTATAATTCAATATCCGGAGGTGTATTTGCACGGGAAGTAGTTGTTTCAATGGATATTTATCGTCTTAAGTTGTCTTATTAATTAAGACACTGTTTGCATTTTCACGAATAGTTTTTCGTAATATCTTTCACAATGTTCTCATTAATCACTTGGTGAAACATGATTAAAATAAAATTCCTTGATAATGGCTAGAAGCCGAAACTAGTCGGAATAATAAGTAAAACGTTAGTGAAACAAAGTGTTTTTATTTCAAATTTTAGTTTTTCGTAATTGTATATATTACGATATACTAAATTTTCAATTTACTTAATAACTCACTAGTTTTATTCAAATTTGGTAATATCGTTGCAATGTACTTACTTGTAATTGGTGATTCTATTTCATAAAAATTAAAATTTTTAAAAATTCAATGAAATGAGGCACTTTCAAAAATTTAATTTTCTTCCGTTAGAAACAAACACTCGATCTCACGCACAGGACGCTTAAGTTAGAATTAATTTTCAAAGCCAGGTACCGCTTCACACCTCTAAGAGGGGTCGTTTCTAAATTAAAATTTCAATTTAGGGACTTATAGCCACGTTTTTTAGGGAATCGGGACCAGTGTGCGTCCTCTCGAATGATTAACCTCTACTTTATTTTTATTTATTACATATATTTCCGCTATTAAACTGTCGTACCTGTTTTGTATTCCCTTAATACCCCTTTAAACCACAAACTTGCATCTTCTACTCGATATTGCTCGAGATATTCGATTTCAATTATCGGAGGTCAAGACGCGCACCTCAGAAGCCAAAGGTCAGTTGTCAATCGAATACATATATAGAATTTAAATGTTTTGATTACGTCGAAAATTTAGTTTATTAGTTTAATTTTATAAAGAGAAAATTTAATTGCATTTAGCTAAGGTTTTAAAAATGTACAACCATTGACAGGATTTATTTCAATTTAGTTTTCGTAACTTCTGGGGTTCCTCAAAGAACCCAATTCAAGCTAATATTATTCATACTTTCAGTCTTTCCACTCCTTAATTAATACTCAGGCTTTTCTAAACTCGAAATTTTACTTCGTGCGCCAGGCGTATGGAACACTGATTTAAAGCAAAAGTTCTCCCTTGGCTGCGGCCCTGTTTCAGTTCATTTATATTTCCTTTCCATACAAAAATGCACAAGTTTTATTATAACAATCGAATTTACTTTTTTTTTAAATAATTTCTTTAGTCATTCAGTTAATTCTTTATTTAATAAATCGGCAGTGTAGAAATGAAATTTGACGATGAAACTGATTTGAAGTATATCTATGCAAGCAAATAAAAGTTAAAAATGTAAAATCTGATTGCCTGCGCTTAAAATAGTACTAAAACTATGATTAAAGAAGATATATTGAATGAGAAAAAGTTATGTGTATATTAATATATAGGATTTTTTTTAAGTATACATACATACCTTAATATATACATTGTACATGTTCAGGCGTTCGATGTTTTTGAATAGCGTTCCATTTGAAGCTTCTAACGAGTGTTTCCACTCCTAGATTAAGCATGAAGTAAAATTTCGAGTTTAGAAAAGCCTTAAAATTTGGTTTGGTCGCTCCGCAAAGCGGAGCGACCAAACCAAATTTTCAGGCTTTTCTAAACTCGAAATTTTACTTCATGCGCCACGCCCATAAAACACTGAAATATTGTTAAGCAGTATATTTTGAACTTTACTATAAATTAGTGTTGCATTCGCGTGGCGAAAGTATAATTTCGAGTTTAGAAAAACCTAAAATTTTCAGGTTTTTCTAAACTCGATTTTTTTTTTACGCAAAGCGGAGCGACCGAACCAAATTTTCAGGCTTTTCTAAACTCGAAATTTTACTTCATGCGCCACGCGTATAAAACACTGAAATATTGTTAAGCAGTATATTTTGAACTTTACTATAAATTAGTGTTGCATTCGCGTGGCGCATGAAGTATAATTTCGAGTTTAAAAAAACCTAAAATTTTCAGGTTTTTCTAAACTCTAATTTTTGCTTAAGTGGAAACACTCGTTAGAAGCACGCTATTTAAAACATCGAATGTCTTAAAATTTAAAAATTTAAATATGTAGGTATACTTAAAAAAAATCCCTTTATAAAATGGAAGTAAATGTTGTTTTTGTTTTAAGCATTGTTTGGTATTATAATGTAGTAGGTCCTTTTATGTTAATAAATGGTGAAAACGGTGGTGTTTTTTTTTTTTTTGGTCGCGTTTAATGGAATTCCGGCAGATGGAACAATGCGTGCGCGCTTTATGCGATTTGCATAGAATGCCGAGATAATAAAGCGTTGATACCATTGTAAATACAAATTATCTAGGTTGTTAATTTCTTTTTATCAAGTTAAGCGTCTTAATTTAATTCCTAACTTGGATTATCTTCAGTGGAGTTTATACGGAGATGTGAGGAGGAACGGGTAAATTGGTGGGTGGCGGATAATGCGTCCGTTTGGTAATCAACAAGTTAGTCTATTGTCGCTAGATCTGCGAGCTTTGCAATGGCGAGGTGGTGGCGGCAGCGGTGGCGGCGGCGCCGGCGGTAACGGCGACGAGAGAGCGTGTTCATCAAGCAGCTTAATAACTATTTGCTACCAGAGTTACACCTCAGTACCTCCTAAAAGGGTGGAGTAGGAGGATGGGTGAACCTGGCTGAAACTACAGTTTCATGTGTTTTTGATCGATGAAGGAGTAGTCCGCGCATTAGTCACTGCGACCCTGCCGTCGTCGCCTTTGCCTTCGCCTTCGCCATCCCCGTCGCCTTTGCCTCCATCTTCACCTCCATCATCGGCCCGATTAAATTTTACATCCTCATCAGAGCAATTGAAAGACCCTTACCTCGCATTACCCCGCTAAGATCAAGTGAATGAAACTTTCATCCATTCAATCCGATGACACAGCAGTGCCAATTTTTACACCAAATTACGATCAGTAATTCTCATTTGCAGTTGATATAAATTTTAATAAAAGACACGATAAAACGGGGTTTTGTGCGTTTTGCAAAGCGCTTGTTATGGATGCCTCGCAGTCTAAATATGAGTTTACATTAACAAGGTGCTTAAGGGTGTAATTTAAGGGCATGATGTAAATATCTAAGATAAGTTACATTATTTCCTACACCGTCTAATCTGCGCTAAGACGAGGGGGTTTCGAAACCATTTGAGCTCGGGATTTGCTGCTTTAATCGTTTGCAGATTGCTGTCACGACCGCTCCAAAACCGTTTGAATTGTTATCAATGTCAAGCTGATTCAGAACTTTAGTTTCACACTTTAAATTTTCGTTATGTAGTGCCCCAATTATAATTAATGCTTAAACAGCATTATGTAGTTTACATAGGTTTATATTATCTTATGATTTTCCTTGTTAGCAATTCATAATAAATCATTATTATAATATCATTAAACTTAAGTTTAATATATACTGTATACCGGGTCTGTCAACTTGGCCCCCCCAACTCAAAATTATCAAATAAAAAATATTGCGCCCGAAAGGTCTTAACTTGCGCTCACTTGCGCCCAAATATTAAAACTTGCGCTGTTAAGGGTAGAAAGTTATAGCGATTTGAAAATAGGGGGGGCTAAGTTGACGCCAGCCCCCCCATCTCGGAATTTTTAACTTTTTCTTTGATAAATACATTCTATGGAACTTGCGCTGTCGATACCACCTAATTTTACAAGTTGCGCTGCAAAAATACACCCCCTATAAACGAAATAAAAGAGGGTGCCAGCCCCCCCACTTTACATTTTTGAAGTTTTATTGCATTGTACACAAAGCTTAGAAGTTGCGCTCACTTGCGCCATCGAAATATCTTCAATATCAGTTCTCATGAAAAAGTTATGGCATATTTTATATATACTCGAATCCAGTGCGCGTATTCCCATAATCTCCATGCAACTACAGAAGAGTAATACAATAAACATACTTAACTCACAACCACTGTCCTTCTTCGTCGAAAAGCATACATTATACAACCAAAACAGTAATTTTCTATAATATTTGCATATTTATTCCAGTGCCGTATCATGGTGGAAATATATATTTTTATTATTACTTAAATAATTTTATTTCCAAAAGAAATAACAATAATTCGATTCAATTAATAAATATAACTTTAACAATGTATTTAAAATGCATTTCTGCTGATTAGAAAAGATGCGCTGTTTTCCCAGTAGCGTTACAAATAATTTATTATTTAATTTAATTAAATATTTTTAAAACCAAACATGAAAATTTAATTTTTTTAAGTGATTTTACTTAAACAATGCATAAGAAATACATCTATGCCAATGAGAAAAGTTGCGCTGTTTTCCCAGTGGCGTCACAATTAATTTATTATTATTTAATTAAATTAAATATTTTTTAAGCCAAACAGAAAATTTTGAATTTTCTAAGTGATATAACTTTAACAATGCATAGGAAATGCATTTATGCTAATGAGAAAAGGTGAGCTGTTTTCCCAGTGGCGTCACAATTAATTTATAATTATTGAATTAAATTAAATATTTTCAAAACCAAACGGAAAATTTTGAATTTTCTAAGTGATATTACTTTAACAATGCATAGGATATGCATTTATGCTAATGAGAAAAGTTGCGCTGTTTTCCCAGTGGCGTCACAATTAATTTATTATTATTGAATTAAATTAAATATTTTCAAAACCAAACGGGAAACTTTAAATTTTCTAAGTGATATTACTTTAACAATGAATAGGAAATGCATTTATGCTAATGAGAAAAGTTGCGCTGTTTTCCCAGTGGCGTCACAGTTAATTTATTATTATTGAATTAAATTAAATATTTTCAAAACCAAACGGAAAATTTTGAATTTTCTAAGTGATATTACTTTCACAATGCATAGGAAATGCAATTATGCTAATGAGAAAAGTTGCGCTGTTTTCCCAATGGCTTCACAATTAATTTATTATTATTGAATTAAATTAAATATTTTCAAAACCAAACGGGAAACTTTGAATTTTCTAAGTGATATTACTTTAACAATGAATAGGAAATGCATTTATGCTAATGAAAAAAGTTGCGCTGTTTTCCCAGTGGCGTCACAATTAATTTATTATTATTGAATTAAATTAAATATTTTCAAAACCAAACGGGAAACTTTGAATTTTCTAAGTGATATTACTTTAACAATGAATAGGAAATGCATTTATGCTAATAAGAAAAGTTGCGCTGTTTTCTCAGTGGCGTCACAATTAATTTATTATTATTGAATTAAATTAAATATTTTCAAAACCAAACGGGAAACTTTGAATTTTCTAAGTGATATTACTTTAACAATGAATAGGAAATGCATTTATGCTAATGAGAAAAGTTGCGCTGTTTTCCCAGTGGCGTCACAGTTAATTTATTATTATTGAATTAAATTAAATATTTTCAAAACCAAAGGGAAAATTTTGAATTTTCTAAGTGATATTACTTTAACAATGCATAGGAAATGCATTTATGCTAATGAGAAAAGTTGCGCTGTTTTCACAGTGGCGTCACAATTAATTTATAATTATTGAATTAAATTAAATATTTTTAAAACCAAAAGAAAAATTTTGAATTTTCTAAGTAATATTACTTTAACAGTGCATAGGAAATGCATTAATGCTAATGAGAAAAGTTGCGTTGTTTTTCCAGTGGCGTCACAATTAATTTATTATTATTGAATTAAATTAAATATTTTCAAAACCAAACGGGAAACTTTGAATTTTCTAAGTGATATTACTTTAACAATGAATAGGAAATGCATTTATGCTAATGAGAAAAGTTGCGCTGTTTTCCCAGTGGCGTCACAGTTAATTTATTATTATTGAATTAAATTAAATATTTTCAAAACCAAACGGAAAATTTTGAATTTTCTAAGTGATATTACTTTCACAATGCATAGGAAATGCAATTATGCTAATGAGAAAAGTTGCGCTGTTTTCCCAATGGCTTCACAATTAATTTATTATTATTGAATTAAATTAAATATTTTCAAAACCAAACGGGAAACTTTGAATTTTCTAAGTGATATTACTTTAACAATGAATAGGAAATGCATTTATGCTAATGAAAAAAGTTGCGCTGTTTTCCCAGTGGCGTCACAATTAATTTATTATTATTGAATTAAATTAAATATTTTCAAAACCAAACGGGAAACTTTGAATTTTCTAAGTGATATTACTTTAACAATGAATAGGAAATGCATTTATGCTAATGAGAAAAGTTGCGCTGTTTTCCCAGTGGCGTCACAGTTAATTTATTATTATTGAATTAAATTAAATATTTTCAAAACCAAAGGGAAAATTTTGAATTTTCTAAGTGATATTACTTTAACAATGCATAGGAAATGCATTTATGCTAATGAGAAAAGTTGCGCTGTTTTCACAGTGGCGTCACAATTAATTTATTATTATTGAATTAAATTAAATATTTTCAAAACCAAACGGGAAACTTTGAATTTTCTAAGTGATATTACTTAAGCAATGAATAGGAAATGCATTTATGCTAATGAGAAAAGTTGCGCTGTTTTCCCAGTGGCGTCACAGTTAATTTATAATTATTGAATTAAATTAAATATTTTCAAAACCAAACGGAAAATTTTGAATTTTCTAAGTGATATTACTTTAACAATGCATAGGAAATGCATTTATGCTAATGAGAAAAGTTGCGCTGTTTTCCCAGTGGCGTCACAATTAATTTATAATTATTGAATTAAATTAAATATTTTCAAAAGCAAACGGAAAATTTTGAATTTTCTAAGTGATATTACTTTAACAATGCATAGGATATGCATTTATGCTAATGAGAAAAGTTGCGCTGTTTTCCCAGTGGCGTCACAATTAATTTATTATTATTGAATTAAATTAAATATTTTCAAAACCAAACGGGAAACTTTGAATTTTCTAAGTGATATTACTTTAACAATTAATAGGAAATGCATTTATGCTAATGAGAAAAGTTGCGCTGTTTTCTCAGTGGCGTCACAGTTAATTTATTATTATTGAATTAAATTAAATATTTTCAAAACCAAAGGGAAAATTTTGAATTTTTTAAGTGATATTACTTTAACAATGCATAGGAAATGCATTTATGCTAATGAGAAAAGTTGCGCTGTTTTTCCAGTGGCGTCACATTTAATTTATTATTATTGAATTAAATTAAATATTTTCAAAACCAAACGGGAAACTTTGAATTTTCTAAGTGATATTACTTTAGCAATGAATAGGAAATGCATTTATGCTAATAAGAACAGTTGCGCTGTTTTCCCAGTTGCGTCAGTGATCATTCCCAAAAACAGATGGTTCCCGTCGGTCACCCTACATTGTATATAGCAACATATTAACCTCTACTTCTTTTGATCTTGAACAATGATTTTTGCTTGGAAGCAAGTTATTGTATTCCTCCCATAAGCCATTATGTCTTCTGCAAAATGCTATAAAATGACCCGGTATAAAACCCACAAGACCACGTAAAATAAACAGTTTGTTCTGTACATTTAGTTTAAACGGAATATTTTCTAAATTATGTACTAAGTTCAATGTTTTACTGTCCGTGTTAACGGGTTCTATGAATATGAAATTGTTTAACTGTGTTTAAAATAATAATTTATTATTACACAAACTTCAATTTTGTTTAAATTCCGTGCTTAAATTATGTTGTAAAATGTTTTCTAAGTTATGAATGTTGTAATTTGAAAATTCTACAGAAATAAAATGTTCATTCTATATTTTTATTTGCGAACATATATCACATCTATAGATATTTGTTTGACATGAAGGTAAACATGTATTTAATAATTTAGTTAAAAACGTAAATGCATTTAAGCATATTATGTTTTCTGGAAAAATTGATTTATGAATTGAATTATGCAGTGTTAAAGTAATATCACCTAAAAAAATCAAAATTCTCCGTTTGGATTTGAAAATATTTAATTTAATTAAATGATTATAAATTAATTGTGACGCCACAGGGAAAACAGCGCAACTTTCCTCATTAGCGCATTAATGCTTCCTATGCATTGTTAAAGTAATATCACTTAGAAAATTCAAAATTTTTCGTTTGGTTTAGAAAATATTTAATTTAATTAAATGATAATAAATTAATTGTGACGCCACTAGGAAAACAGCGCAACTTTTCTCATTAGCATAAATGCATTTCCTATGCATTGTTAAAGTAATATCACTTAGAAAATTCAAAATTTTTTGTTTGGTTTAGAAAATATTTAATTTAATTAAATGATAATAAATTAATTGTGACGCCACTAGGAAAACAGCGCAACTTTTTTCATTATCATAAATGCATTTCCTTTGCATTGTTAAAATAATATCGCTTAAAAAATTCAAAATTTTTCTTTTGGTTTTGAAAATATTTAATTTAATTAAATAATAATAAATTAATTGTGACGCCACTGGGAAAACAGCGCAACTTTTCTCATTAGCATAAATGTATTTCCTATACATTGTTAAAGTAATATCACTTAGAAAATTCAAAATTTTCCGTTTGGTTTTAAAAATATTTAATTTAATTCAATAATAATAAATTTATTGTGACGCCACTGGGAAAATAGCGCAACTTTTCTCATTAGCATAAATGCATTTCCTATGCATTGTTAAAGTAATATCACTTAGAAAATTCAAAATTTTCCGTTTGGTTTTGAAAATATTTAATTTAATTCAATAATAATAAATTTATTGTGACGCCACTGGGAAAACAGCGCAACTTTTCTCATAAGCATAAATGCATTTCCTATGCATTGTTAAAGTTATATCACTTAGAAAATTCAAAATTTTCTGTTTGGTTTTGAAAATATTTAATTTAATTCAATAATAATAAATTAATTGTGACGCCACTGGAAAAATAGCGCAACTTTTCTCATTGGCATAAATGCATTTCCTATTTATTGCTAAAGTAATATCACTTAGAAAATTCAAAGTTGCCCGTTTGGTTTTGAAAATATTTAATTTAATTCAATAATAATAAATTAATTGTGACGCCACTGGGAAAACAGCGCAACTTTTCTCATTAGCATAAATGCATTTCCTATGCATTGTTAAAGTATTGTCACTTAGAAAATTCAAAATTTTCTGTTTGGTATTGAAAATATTTAATTTAATTCAATAATAATAAATTAATTGTGACACTACTGGGAAAACAGCACAACTTTCCTCATTAGCATAAATGCATTTCCTATGCATTGTTAAAGTAATATCACTTAGAAAATTCAAAGTTTCCCGTTTGGTTTTGAAAATATTTAATTTAATTCAATAATAATAAATTAATTGTGACGCCACTGGGAAAACAGCGCAACTTTTCTCATTAGCATAAATGCATTTTCTATGCATTGTTAAAGTAATATCACTTAGAAAATTCAAAATTTTCCGTTTGGTTTTAAAAATATTTAATTTAATTCAATAATAATAAATTTATTGTGACGCCACTGGGAAAACAGCGCAACTTTTCTCATTAGCATAAATGCATTTTCTATGCATTGTTAAAGTAATATCACTTAGAAAATTCAAAATTTTCCGTTTGGTTTTAAAAATATTTAATTTAATTCAATAATAATAAATTTATTGTGACGCCACTGGGAAAACAGCGCAACTTTTCTCATTAGCATAAATGCATTTCATATGCATTGTTAAAGTAATATCACTTAGAAAATTCAAAATTTTCCGTTTGGTTTGAAAAATATTTAATTTAATTAAATAATAATAAATTAATTGTGGCGCCACTGGGAAAACAGCGCAACTTTTCTCATTGGTATAGATGCATTTCTTATGCATTGTTTAAGTAAAATTACTTAAAAAATTTAAATTTTCACGTTTGGTTTTGAAAATATTTAATTATATTAAATAATAAATTATTAGTAACGCTACTGGGAAAACAGCGCAACTTTTATAATCAGCAGAAATGCGTTTTAAATACATTGTTAAAGTTGTATTTATTAATTGAATCGAATTATTGTTATTTGTTTTGGAAATAAAATTATTTTAGTAATAATAAAAATATATATTTCCACCATGATACGGCACTGGAATAAATAAGCAAATATTATAGAAAATTACTGTTTTGGTTGTATAATGTATGCTTTTCGACGAAGAAGGACAGTGGTTGTGAGTTAAGTATGTTTATTGTATTACTCTTCTGTAGTTGCATGGAGATTATGGGAATACGCGCACTGGATTCGAGTATATATAAAATATGCCATAACTTTTTCATGAGAACTGATATTGAAGATATTTCGATGGCGCAAGTGAGCGCAACTTCTAAGCTTTGTGTACAATGCAATAAAACTTCAAAGATGTAAAGTGGGGGGGCTGGCACCCTCCTTTATTTCGTTTATAGGGGGTGTATTTTTGCAGCGCAACTTGTAAAATTAGGTGGTATCGACAGCGCAAGTTCCATAGAATGTATTTATGAAAGAAAAAGTTAAAAATTCCGAGATGGGGGGGCTGGCGTCAACTTAGCCCCCCCTATTTTCAAATCGCTATAACTTTCTACCCTTAACAGCGCAAGTTTTAATATTTGGGCGCAAGTGAGCGCAAGTTAAGACCTTTCGGGCGCAATATTTTTTATTTGAAAATTTTGAGTTGGGGGGGCCAAGTTGACAGACCCCTGTATACCCAGACAGGATAGATTACTGCCCAAGTAGGATTTTTTTTATTATAGAGTCGGTCTATATAGTGATTTTTGTTAATGTGTTTTGTTGCTCAAAACAGCTTTTGAGTATATAAGACTTAGAAAAAAATTGAACAAAGGGAGCTGAGGTCAACTTATAACCCTATAATTAAATAAATTGTAACTATTAGTAGCTTGTGAAGTATGCAACAGTTTTGATGTTTCGATCTGAAGCTATCTACTTCAGATCACGACATGAAAATTATTGTATGTTTCACAAGCTACAAATAATTATTCCTTTTTTTTAAATTATAGCATCATAAGTTAACTTCAGTTCCCTATGGTTACCTTTTTGAGCTCTATATACTCAAAAGAATTACTCTAAATGTACTGTATACTGTTATACTAATTAAAAAGCAAGCTCTACGATAGTTACAGAAATACATTTATGCCCGGTATTATAATCGATTAATAAATCATTAGATAACTATTTGTGGAGTAAATTTATTTACCTAGTAAAGTTATGGGCAAATAAAATTGCGTATTATAAAGCAAACCTACCAAATAAGTAGCAATTCTAGAAATAAATAATTTAATTAGTAGATTACAGACCAAAATTATACATTTTCATTGTGACCATAGCTGGAACCACCAATTTGTTAAATTGAATTGTCAATAATTAAAATTAAATTGTCAATCAAATTGGAAATTTAGTATAATTCCTTATAATTATGGAGAATAACCGTGGAATAGGACAGAATTACACAGAACAGGCAAAAGGAAGCTTATTAGAAATTATAAAAGACTTAAACGAGTGTTTTCCACTCCCAGGCAAAGCATGAAGTAAAATTTCGAGTTTAGAAAAGCCTGAAAATTTGGTATGGTCGCGTAGCGCGAAGCGCGGAGCGGCCAAACCAAATTTTCAGGCTTTTCTAAACTCGAAATTTTACTTCATGCGCCACGCGTACAAGACACTGATTTCAAGTGAAGTTCACTTGTTCACAATATTTCAGTGCTTTTAGTGTTAAATACGCGTGGCGCATGAAGTAAAATTTCGAGTTTAGAATAGCCTAAAAATTTGGTTCGGTCGCTCCGCGCTTCGCGCTACGCGACCAAACCAAATTTTCAGGCTTTTCTAAACTCGAAATTTTACTTCATGCTTAGTATGGGAGTGGAAACACTCGTTTAAAACTTTAATTGAAACTAATTTAAAAAAAGCGTATGCATAAGTATGAAAATCCCTGGTTAATTCTGATTTGAAAAACTCTAGGTCTTCAACTCCTTAGAATGTCTTGTGGTTCGAATTAATCACTGTCAGGGAAGATACAATGAGCGAACTTAAATCTGACACGGATGATATGGTAGACATGATAACCGTAATGAAATTAATAAATACATGTAGTAGAATCTAAAGTAGTTATAATAATATATTACACTTTTGACTTTTAACTGTCAAATTATTTAGAGAATAAAATTTACTTGGTAGAAAAACAAACAAATAATTTACTGTAGAGATTCATTAGCCAAATAAAGTTATTTTGTGTTTCTAATTAATTTATTCCTAAAGTAAATTTTATTTAGGGAATAAAACGTTTTATAATACCGGGCATTAGAATTATATATTACCAACCCCCCGGCGCTTTCACCATGCTTCTTATCAATTTTATTTTTGGATTAATAAATTAATATGAATTCGCTGTATCTGTTACGGGAAAACTAGAATACTAATTACATTTATTAGTATTCTAGTTTTCCCGTAACAGATACAGCGAATTTATATTATTATTTTAAGTAAAACACGTTGTTTATAACTTTCAAAAATTGTTTATTTTGTATTCACAACAAATGTTTCGCCACACTGTGGCTTCTTCAGGTGAAGAACAAGTGATTAACTTAAAATAATTACAACGTATATATATAGGGCTAGCTGATAAGTAAGAGGGGTGGGGGTTACAGTTTTAAATTGAGCGATGGGGAGTTATTAACATCTGTCTGATCGTTTAGTAATTGATCGCTGAATTTTCTTTTGTTTATTTCTGTGATTTCCAGGATGTTTAATTTTCATCCTTTCTTCTCGATGTGTAGTATTTGAAAGTCTTCGTTAAAGTTGTGGCCTTCATCTAGCAAGTGGTTGGAATAAGTCGAGTTGTTTTTCTTTTTCTCGAAGCTGGTTTTATGTTCGTTCATCCTTTCTTGAAAGGCTCTCCCTTCATATTAATTTATTAATCTTGCAGTAAATCTATACATTTCCTAATTTGTTTGGTAAATGTAGATAGAATATCCGAGTACTATCAGTGCTCTGCAACAGTGGCGCGCAAACTTTTTAAATTTGCAACCCTCTATTTTGTGCATAAACTTATGGCGATCCCTCGATATATAGTAAACCAGTGGTTCTCAACATCCCTGTTGGGAATTGCTGGTCTACTGTCTATCCAGGGATTTTTTAATTGCACCCCGGCAATTTTAAATTAATCAAATGGCTGTACCTAGATGTATGAAAACTAACCAAATGTATGCAATGATTTATAAATGTGCATACATACCTAATCAGTATATTTTGAACTTCACTTGAAATCAGTGTTTTATACGCATTGCGTATAAAGTAAAATTTCGAAAAGCCTGATAATTTGGTTGGGTCGCGTTATGTTACAACGTTCTAATTTACATTTGTGAAAATGTATGTCTTCTGCTAAATTATTCAATTAAAATTAACTACTAACTAGTGCTTTCCACTCCAGTCAAGTCAAAATCCAAATTCAGGCTTTTCTGAACTCGAAATTTTACTTCATGCGCCAGACTGAAATATTTTGAGATTTTTTAATTGCACCCCGGCAATTTTAAATTAATCAAATGGCTGTAGCTAAATGTATGAAAACTAACCAAATGTATGCAATGATTTATAAATGTGCATACATACCTAATCAGTATATTTTGAACTTCACTTGAAATCAGTGTTTTATACGCATTGCGTATAAAGTAAAATTTCGAAAAGCCTGATAATTTGGTTGGGTCGCGTTATGTTACAACGTTCTAATTTACATTTGTAAAAATGTATGTCTTCTGCTAAATTATTCAATTAAAATTAACTTCTAACTAGTGCTTTCCACTCCAGTCGAGTCAAAATCCAAATTCAGGCTTTTCTGAACTCGAAATTTTACTTCATGCGCCAGACTGAAATATTTTGAGATTTAAAATATACTGTTTTAGCATACTGATTTAGAAGTATATTTTAAACCTCACAATATTTTAGTGTTTTGGCGCATGAAGTGAAATTCCGAGTTTAGAAAAGCCTGAAAATTTGCTTTGGTCGCTCCGCTTCTCAGGCTTTTCCAAACTCGAAATTTCAATTCATGTTCAACCAAGGAGCGGGAAACACTTGTAAGAAGCTTCAAATTAACCAAGTGTTCAATTTACAGCATTTAATGAGTTTTCAGAAACAACGAATACCTATACAAATTTAGCGTATAAATCATGATACATATATTTATACTTAACAGAAAAATTCGCTATACAGAGAGTTTTAAGTAACACCGAACATGCCAGAAAATGTTCATTGTGAATGTTCCTGTGTTCGATTTGTTCTAGGA
This sequence comes from Philonthus cognatus, assembly GCA_932526585.2. Taxonomy (NCBI): domain Eukaryota; kingdom Metazoa; phylum Arthropoda; class Insecta; order Coleoptera; family Staphylinidae; genus Philonthus; species Philonthus cognatus. The sequence continues at coordinate 127,606,902 of OW052243.1, forward strand.
CGCATCACAGCATTGAGTGTAATGTGATTGGCTACGATTTCGAATGGTAATGGTAATGGTAATATAGTCAACCCAATTTACATTCTTCTGGGTGCGATTTTTAGTAGTTCTAATGCAAATTAGGACTAATGTGAATAGGGCACATGCCTAGTTTCTGTAAATCTTTAGATATTCCTCTTTATTTTAAGTTCAATTTGAAGCTTTAAACGAGTGTTTTTCATTCCCAGACTAAGCATGAAGTAAAATTTCGAGTTTAGAAAAGCCCCGTGAAAATTTGCCGAGGGTCGCGCAGCGACCCGAGACAAATTTTCTGGGCTTTTCTAAACTCGAAATTTTACTTCATGCGCCACGCGCATAAAACACTATAATATTGTGAAATTTATGTATATTTGAACTTCACTTGAAATCTGTGATTTATACGCGTGGCGCATGAAGTAAAATTTCGAGTTTAGAAAAGCCCAGAAAATTTGTCTCGGGTCGCTGCGCGACCCTCGACAAATTTTCACGGGGCTTTTCTAAACTCGAAATTTTACTTCAAGCTTAGTCTGGGAGTGTAAAACACTCGTTTAAAGCTTTAAATTGAACTTAAATAAATATAAGGAATATCTAAAGATTTACAGAAAATAGGCTAAATTTGGAATACGTATACTTGAAAGAAAAACTCCTTGTGTTTATAGTGTTACAGTAAATTTTTCTTTTAAGTAAACATATGCATATGCTGTAAATTTTCCGACATTCGTTGTTTATTAAAATAGTTCAATTTGAACCTTTAAACGAGTGTTTTCCACTTCCAGACTAAGCATGAAGTGAAATTTCGAGTTTAGAAAAGCCCCGTGAACATTTGTCGAGGGTCGCGCAGCGACCCTAGACAAATTTTCTGGGCTTTTCTAAACTCGAAATTTTACTTTATGCGCCACGCGCATAAAACACTATAATATTGTGAAATTTATGTATATTTGAACTTCACTTGAAATCTGTGATTTATACGCGTGGCGCATGAAGTAAAATTTCGAGTTTAGAAAAGCCCAGAAAATTTGTCTCGGGTCGCTGCGCGACCCTCGACAAATTTTCACGGGGCTTTTCTAAACTCGAAATTTTACTTCATGCTTAGTCTGGGAGTGGAAAACAATCGTTTAAAGCTTTAAATTGAACTTAAATAAATATAAAGAATATCTAAAGATTTACAGAAAATAGGCTGAATTTGGAACACGTATACTTGAAAGAAAAACTCACTGTGTTTATAGTTTTACAGTAATTTTTTTTTTTTAGGTAAACATATGCATATGCTGTAAATTTTCCGACATTTGTTGTTTATTAAATAAGTTCAATTTGAACCTTTAAACGAGTGTTTTCCACTCGCAGACTAAGCATGAAGTAAAATTCCGAGTTTAGAAAAGCCCCGTAAAAATTTGTCGAGGGTCGCGCAGCGACCTGAGACAAATTTTCTGGGCTTTTCTAAACTCGAAATTTTACTTCAGGGTCGAGGGTCTAAACTCGAAATTTTACTTCATGCTTAGTCTGGGAGTGGTAACTACCCGTTTAAAACTTCAAATTGAACTCTTTTAAAAAACAACGTATGTCGGAAAATGTACAGCTTATGTATGTTTACCTAAAAAACAATTCACTGTATCTTTAATTTATTGTAAGTTACGCAGTCAATAAAGGTAAAAATACACCTACATTATCTTAATTTAGTATTATGTTAACAAATAAATTAAAATTAAAATGTTTGCCAAATGAATCAGCACACCTAACATCCCAGTGTTGTGCTGGCAGCAGGGGGCGGTACTTGCAAACCTGCCTCGCCACGTTCTTCAAATTTGGAATATTTATATTTTAAACTGCCGAAAGGCAGGCAGTTTTGTGACGGCATTTTTGCTGGTACACGCAAAACAACGTACTTGGAGTGGTCCTGATTAAATGGTTCACACAATACGCTGAATCAAAGTTCTTAATAATCTCCAGTAAAATTGAAGCAATGTATAAATTTATCTTGAAATATTAGCAAACGGAAGTAACAGGAATCTGTTTTTCTATTATCTTTGCATTCAAGCTAAATCTGTTCTCCTCTTTCTCATTTTCTTTTTTGTTTAATATTAACATTCCATTAGTGATGTAGGCGATTAATAAATGCGTTAGAACTACTAAAATCAGAGCCAATGAAATCGCACTCAATGCTTTGATGCTTTCCAGAACAACAAACAAGAAAATTAACATTGAATATTTTCTGGCATGTTCGGTGTTATATAAAACTCTCTGTATATTGATGTATACGCTGTAAATGTTCAGGTATTCGTTGCTTTGAAATAGTGTTTAATTTGAAGCTTCTAACTAGTGTTTCCACTTTTTGATTAAGCATGAAGTAACATTTCGAGTTTGGAAAAGCCTGAAAGTTTGGTTTGGCCGCTCCGCGCTTCGCGCTACGCGACCAAACCAAATTTTTGGGTTTTTCTAAACTCGAAATTTTACATCATGCGCCACGCATATTAAACACTGATTTAAAGTGAAGTTCAAAATATGTTGCTTAGGCTTGATCACATGTTCATTAATTTAACAAATGTATATATGAAATATTTAAAAGTATACTTAAATGAAACATTTTAAAATAAAGATTACTATTTGAAATAAAATTGTCAAAACTAACACACATCATAAACATTTACAAAAACTTCAAAACTGTGATTATTTAGATGTACTAACTAATACATTTAATATATATTAATTTTGTATGTTGAATATATGTGATATCTGAATTAAGATGATGTATATAGTAAGAAAAATTGACTTAAATGTAAAATTTTACCTAATTAACAAAAAAATTAAAATTCCAATTGAGTAATTTGGAATTAATGATTAGTGGAATTTAAAAATTGTTTTTAAAAGATAATTGTCATTATCACTCTTATTTACAAACGTACCTTTTTTAAAGAATAACCCATAATGTTACAATTTCAAAATATTGTTAGTGTACTGTTTTACTGTTTTATTATTAACAACTACACTCGACCGCAAAAAAAACGCGCCACTTGAAAATTCACGTTTTTTCGTGAATATTCAAACAGCCATAACTTCGGTCGATGGGGATGAAATTTGATGAATTTTTGAGTTTTTGGAACGCTAAAGTTTTCTCTTTAAGGACACATAAGTGGATATAACGAAATTTAAGCACTTCTGCATTTAAAAGTCCTACCAACAACAAAATGTTCAGAATGTTAGAAATGATAAAAGTTGAGAAGTTATACTGTGCCCAAAAAAAATCGTAGCTCCACTTCAAAAAGAGCGCAACAAAATTCCATCATTTTCCTTTGAAATAAGCGAAAAATCATGTCGATCCAATGATTTGGCTCGAAGTTATGGCAGTTTTTTTAAAAAGTGTATTTTGGGGCATAACTTTGGCGGACAGGCATAACTCTGCTCGCAAACCTGGCAGTAGTTTTTTCGCAGTAGGTTTTTTAAGTAGAGGTGAAATGCAAGTTTATGTAAGGCTTTTGCTTTATTTCAGGCCAAAATTAACTTCTGCTCATTGAGTTTGGGGAAAAAATCAATTTTTCTTAAATTGTCATAACTTTACTCCAAATCAATTTATCGATCTGAATTTTTGCGCATATTAAAGGAGAAGGACTGAATTTATTCTGGAAGTCCTTTGCTTGAAGCCACAATTTTTTTTGCGCATTGTACAAGTTAACAAAGTTAAAAGTTTTAAAGTGAAAAACGTTTCATAGCCTTTAGGGGGTGAAAGGGGGTAAAATGTGCATGTTTAAAGATCTGACTAACATGCCTCAAAGAGAAAACTTCAAGCTTTTTAAATCGCATAATGTCACAGGTATGCGAGCAGAGTTATGCCTGTCCGCCAAAGTTATGCCCCAAAATACACTTTTTTAAAAAACTGCCATAACTTCGAGCCAAATCATTGGATCGACATGATTTTTCGCTTATTTCAAAGGAACATGATGGAATTTTGTTGCGCTCTTTTTGAAGTGGAGCTACGATTTTTTTTGGGCACAGTATAACTTCTCAACTTTTATCATTTCTAACATTCTGAACATTTTGTTTTTGGTAGGACTTTTAAATGCAGAAGTGCTTAAATTTCGTTATATCCACTTATGTGTCCTTAAAGAGAAAACTTTAGCGTTCCAAAAACTCAAAAAATCATCAAATTTCATCCACGTCGACCGAAGTTATGGCTGTTTGAATATTCACGAAAAAACATGAATTTTCAAGTGGCGCGTAATTTTTGCGGTCGAGTGTATATCTGTACTTTGTATGGCAATATTCAAAAACAAAGTTATCTATCTATCTATCTATCTATTTTATTTGAAATAGTAGCTTCTGATTACTAATTAAAAGTTTAATTTTAACATATCGGAGGTCATCGGTATTAAATTGGAGAATTCTCATTATCATGTACAGTGCACATCAGTTTCACATCCGTGGCAAACAGGAAAGATTTGCAAAAAATATGTTGTGTAAAAACTCAAACGTTTCCGAGTTTGTTGGCTAAAGCATTCACTGGATATAAAACCGCCAATTCTAAAAGGGTCGTCGTTATTTGTCGTTGCCTTTTTATCTTCTTCGTTTACAAATGTAGCGTCACGGAATGAATTTGATGTAAATGAACTGTGTTATATCACTTAAATTATTTTATTTCGGTATTGCTTTTTTCCCTCACTCTTAGCGGAAAGCGAGCACCCAGGGTATATATATGGATCGTCTCCCCTTTTTCGCGCTGGCGCTGGCGTTGGCGGTGCGCCTCCGCGTTTTATTATGCTCGTTTATTTTTCCGTTTTTTTAGGCACAACCACCGTTGTATTAATTGCCTCATGAATGCTTGGTATTATTTAAAAGTTTGACAACAATGCGGGGTGAATGTTGGGAGGTGCATCAATCAGTTCACCGCCCACAATTCGCGTACAGTTGTGCAAACCACTTGGGCTGCTGTAGAGATTTACTGTTAACACCCTCCAGGGAGACGAACCCATAATCCTACAATTGCAAAACCTGCTCTATCCCAATCAATTACCCTATCGACTCGCCGTTACTTCCTCCTCGGTTTAAAGAAACACTCCATTTAATGAAGTGCTTTAATTGCTCAATCAACACAACCTGCACATGTAATTCTGATTTATTGGATCATTTATATGTCATTTTATGCGATTTCACTTCTCAGTGCCGGTGATATATTTGAAAGGGAGATGTAATGTAATTCAAGAGCATGAATAAAAAAGCCGGTTGACCGAAAGGTAATTATCGGTGAAAGGTTGAAGGGCGAACTAATATGTGGGCGATCGTAGAAGAGGGAGCGGACCCAGAAGTTAGTTTGTCGTAGCCATTATTTTTCCCTGATGTGTTTACTGAAGCCGAGTGCCTACACAGCAATCGCCATTTCCCTGGTGAATGCCGAGAGTCCTCCAAGTCTACGCAAGAGTCGGCCAGCCTAAGGGCAATGCGCACTCGAGTATACTCTTACTTCCTCTAGACAATGCAGACTTCAAATTGCGCAGCAAATAGCTTTACAATCTGTTTATACAGACATATAAAACTATTTTTATTTGTGCTCGATCTTTTTATTTAATCATCTGAATTGGAGGTGGCGATTCCTTACTATCGGCTTCCAACTAGAAAACGTCATTCGGTCACGATCAACAATTATCACATCTATGCATTCAAATTGAAATGTACAAAATTCTATTATTATTGAGAAACTACATATAAATAAGTAAATTTCGATACTAATATATACTGCCTTTCAAAAAAATCAGAACACCAAGTATTTATTGCACGATTTTAATAAAATTTACACAATTTGATCATGTAAACGAACTGTATCGATGATCAAAAAATCAACTTGAAAAACAAAATAACAAATGAATAAAAATTAATAATGTGTTGGGCCTCCACGATTTCCCAAACACTCATTAACACGTCGAGGCATGCTAGAAATCAGGCTGTCAATATCGACTTGGGGTATTTCATTCCAAACTTCGATGATTTGACCTCTAAGTTCCATTACAGTGTTAGCGGGGCGCTGTAAGTTACTTATTCTAACACCTATCATATCCCAAACATGTTCTATTGGCGATAGATCTGGAGAACGAGATGGCCAAGGTAACAAACTGTCTTGTAATGGCCGAGGCATTATCTTGCTGAAAAATGGGGTTCTGCAAGCCATTTACATAGGGCACTAACACTGGCCGTAAAATGTTGTCAATATACCGAATCGCGTTAAGACTTGCTTCTAAAAAAACTAGAGGAGACCGACTACCATATGCTATCGCCCCCCAAACCATAACTCCCTGTGTAAGAGCCGTATGTCTTTCAACAGCAAATTGTAAATTTCTGCGTTCACCGCGTCGACGTCTCACTCTTCTGCGACCATCATGAGCCCATAAACAGAACCGAGACTCATCGCTGAAGACAATGTTATTCCATTCATGGGTCCAATGTTGTCTTTCCCTGCACCAATCAAGTCTTGCTCTGCGATGCTGCGGAGTAAGAGGTAGACACAATTGTGGACGGTAGGATCTTATACCAAAACTGCGGATTCTTCTGTAAACAGTAGCCATGGATACTCTTTGGCCATTTAGAGCCAACCAGCCATTTCCCAATGCCCGCGACGTTGTAAATCTGTCCCTTAAAGTTGTAAGACGAAGAGCTCGATCTTCACGCTCAGTGGTGCTTCTTGGACGTCCTGATCCAAGTCTACGTCGATTCTCCCCAGCTTCGGACCATCTAGACCAGCAGCGTACGATCACCGATACACTACGGCCTACCCTTTCAGCAATAGCACGAACCGAAAAACCCGCTTCTCGCATTCCAATAATGCGACCCCTTTCGAATTCACTTAGATGATGATATTGTGCACGCCGACGAACACGGGGCATCTTTTTATGTTTTACAAACTGAAACGTCAAACTACTCAGAGGCTACTTGGATATTAGAAGCAATTACATTAAAAAATCAGCAGCTCTTCATAATGGTGAAATCAAGGAAAAATACCATTAAATAGTAACCAAAACAATTGATTTTTTGATCATCGATGCAGTTCATTTACATGATCAAATTCTGTAAATTTCATTAAAATCGTCCAATAAATACTTTGTGTTCTGATTTTTTTGAAAGGCAGTATATTTAAATTTTCAATTTTTTTGTTCTTCTTTTGCAAAATTTATGGTCCTGTGATCTAAGCCAGTGGACTAGTTTAAAATATTTATAAAAGTTAATTGATTGAATTTTTAGTTTCTAAACTCGAAATTTTACTTCATGCTGTGTTTTAGATATACAATATACATTGTATACTTAAAAGAAAATTGTCTGTATAATGAAATAAAATGATAAATGATAAAAATGATCTGTTTTGTGTTGTAGGCGTTCACTTTATGGTACATCTTAAATACACTTGTAAATAAAACACCTTTTACTTCGTTCAACCACTGTATTTTGCACTTAAACTATAGTCACAAATGAAGTGCAAAATACAGTGGTTTAACAAAGTAAAACGTGTTTTATTTACAAGTGATAAAAAATATGATTTTCGTAAAAATAGGTATTATGTGTGTTACAAATGATTGTGTTTTTTATAAATTGTGACTATTAAAAATAAAAATTTAACTAAAAACAAGTATATTCAAAAGTTAAAAATGTATAGGCGTACTTTGCTCTTAAATTTTGGCATATAATAGAATTTAAAAATATTTAATGTAAAATAGCTAAAAATCGATATTTTTGTAACATTTATTGAATATTGCGGTATAATTTTATTAAAATAAGCAGATATTATCTTTAATTAATTTCTCACTTAACCCGTGGTGAAACATTTTGGAATCTAATACTGGATGATTTAAATTAAATTTAAATTAAAACACTTGGTTTGTTTCACTTATTTATATTTTCTCCGACTAGTTTAGACCATTGGTAATCTTCATGGAGGAATGAAGGAAGGAATAAGGAATGAGGAATGTTCATATTCCTCCTTGAAGATGACCAATGGTCGAAACTAGTCGTAGAAAATATAAATAAGTGAAAGAAACCAAGTGTTTTAATTTAAATCATCCAGTATTAAGCAGATATTATCAATATTCTTTTTTTAGTTACGTGAAGTGTTTTATTAAGTATTGCAGTAATTCCTTTCTTCACTGAATACTTTTATTTTACTAAATGTACATTTCGAACACTATGTGTTCATTTTTAATAGTAATAACATTGACAAATATATTTATTTCGTTAATTGACAGTGTCACTCAAACAAAAATTGCAAGGAGGGAATTATTTAGGGAGCTTAAATCAAAATTTAGTAGTTTATCTTTATTTTTAAACATACAAATTGCTTCTAACATGTCTAATTTATAAAAATTTGATTCTTTTAATAATTTAACGTTATTTTTATTAAAGTTATGTCCGGTAGTTAAGGTGTGATGTGCTACTAAAGATTTATTAGGGTTAAATGATTTAATATGGTATATATGTTCTTTATATCTAATTAATAAATTTCGTCTTGTTTGTCCTACATACATTTTATCACAATTATTACAATGTATTGATTTTTTCTGACCGGATTTTTCCAAATCATTTTTTTTAAGTACTCGCTAGAATTGATTTTATTTTAATTTGTAAATAGTACGCAGAATTAATGGTAAATTTCTTAAAAAACACTGTTTAATAAACATACATTTGGTTCGTAAATTATTCTAAAATACTATTTACTTTTTGGGATTTCAATAACTTCTAAACGAGTTGTACAGTGACTTTTGTGTTTATTTAAATGTTTGTTTATCAGTTATTTGATTGTGTTCTCATTATAATTTAATGATTTTGCAATTTTTAAAATAAAATTGAATTCAATTTTTCTGTTTTCTTCTGGAATTTGTAAATTAATAGCTCTATAAATCATGCTATCAAAACATGACAGTTTATGAGAATATGGGCTATTTAAACTTAAGTGAATGTAATTAAAAGTATGTGTTGTTTTTCTATAAAGATTGAAATCAAATTCATCATTATTGTTTGTTTTTATTAAGTCGAGAAAAGGAATTTTGTTATTTCTTTCTGATTCGAAAGACAATTTATTATTGAATAAAAATTATTTATTTCCAATATAAATAAATTTATATCTGTGTTAATTTTAACTATTGCCAAAATATCATCAGTAAAGAAAGGAATTACTACAATAATTAGGATATTATCAAAATCGTAAAAAAAACTGTTAGATTGCAGTAGAGAAATGTAAAATATATCACCTAGAGATGAAGTCATAATTCGGGCGAAATTATGTTAAAATAGTACGCCGTCAAAATTAGTTCAGAATCTCACATTGATTTTATAAATAGTTTTCAATATTTCTGTACAAGAAACGAAAAAATCTTGCCTTATATAAAAAGTCTTAAAAATGAGGAATTCCTTAAAAAATCACTGGATTTAACTTATGTTATTAACATTACTGCAAATTGTTAGAATTTCTTAAGATAATTCAATTTTTATAATCCAATTTATTTCAATTTTTATAATACAATTTTCTGTATAAAATAATTTTTCTAAAATTAACGTTATGAGAATCTTGAATAAAATGATCACAATAATGCCTGGTATTATAAAACGTTTTATTCCCTAAATAAAATTTACTTAATTAATAAAAACTAAATTAATTAAGTCCAAAGATATCGGTATTATAAACACAAAATAACTTTATTTGGCTAATAAATCTCCCCAGTAAATTATTTGTTTGTTTTTCTACCAAGTAAATTTTATTCTCTAAATAATTTGACAGTTAAAAGTCAAAATTCTACTACTTGTATTTATTAATTTCATTACGGTTATCATGTCTACCATATCATCCGTGTCAGATTTAAGTTCACTCATAGTATCTTCCCTGACAGTGATTAATTCGAACCACAAGACATCCTAAGGAGTCGAAGACCTAAAGTTTTTCAAATCAGACATAACCAAGGATTTTTATACTTATGCATATTAAATTAGTTCCATTTGATGTTTTAAACGAGTGTTTTCCACTCCCAGACTAAGCATGAAGTAAAATTTCGAGTTTAGAAAAGCCAGATAATTCGGTTTGGTCGCGTAGCGCGATGCGCGGAGCGACCAAACCAAATTTTCTGGCTTTTCTAAACTCGAAATTTTACTTCATACGCCACGCGTATTTAACACTGAAAGCACTGAAATATTGTGAAAAGGTGAACTTCACTTAGAATCAGTGTCTTATACGCGTGGCGCATGAAGTAAAATTTCGAGTTTAGAAAAGCCTGAAAATTTGGTTTGGCCGCTCCGCGCTTCGCGCTACGCGACCAAACCAAATTTTCAGGCTTTTCTAAACTCGAAATTTTACTTCATGCTTAGCCTGGGAGTGGAAAACACTCGTTTAAGGCTTTTATAATTTCTAATAAGCTTTATTTTTCTTGTTCTGTGTAATTCTGTCCTATTCCACGGTTATTCTCCATAATTATAAGGAATTATACTAAATTTCCAATTTTATTGACAATTTAATTTGAAATATTGACAATTCAATTTAACAAATTGGTGGTTCCAGCTATGGCCACACTGAAAATGTATAATTTCGGTCTGTAATCTACTAATTAAATTATTTATTTCTATAATTGCTATTTATTTGGTAGGTTTGCTTTATAATACGGAATTTTATTTGCCCATTAGTTTACTAGATAAATAAATTTACTCCACAAATAGTTATCTAATGATTTATTAATCGTTTATAATACCGGGCATAAGAATACATAATAAATGGGATTTCAGTTGGAAAAATCATCAAAAAATTGAAAATCAGAGACTTCAGATTAAATATATCGATGAAAGTCTATAGATGTTAGGGTACAGTTTTTAAATTTTAAACTTTTCGATATTGTTGAGAGCATAGAAAAGTTAATTGACATTTAAAAAAATGTTTAAATTCAACATATTATTTTAAAACTTTTAAATAACCATTGAACTTCGAATGTTTATACAATCATTAAAAAATTGTAAACATTCTGTAGTATAAATGCAGTTAAAAATTGACAAGTAAAGTATTTGAACATTAAAAGAAAAAATTAGATTAACTACATATTATTTTATTTTTTGAAATTAAATAAAATATTACGACGGTCTCCTTCACCCTTTATGTATTCCTCGAATCCAAAACATCACTCCCAAGCGTAAACGTTTCACCATCACCATTCATGACGATTTGTGAACAGTAATCATCTGACAGACATTGGACGACACTAACAAACAAGAGGTTTTTTAAACAAGAACGGACAAGGACAAACAATTAAAATTCAGGCGGAAAGACCAATGGTCGATAGCCAATTGGCAGAAGAATTTATTTGTTATTTTAGCCATCAGAATTATTTTTATGTTAATTATTTATTGTACAATCTGCCAATAAATATTTATATATATATATATATATATATATATATATATATATTACGACGGACGGTTGAAATTAGTGCAACTAACACCGGTCCGCGGACCACCTTTTGGGAAGCGCTGTTATAGAGGGTGTTTCCTACCGAATTAAAACTCTGTAAAGTCATACCTGTACATAAGAACGAAAACATTTATTTGTCAACCAGTATTACCCCGGTATTTTCTAAAGTGTGTGTAGGTGCCCTAAAAATTGTCTATTCTCTTTCATACATAAATTTATAAGTAAAAGGCATTATGAGTACATTCCAAAAAACTCAATAATGCAAGCAATTTAACTGAAAATATTTTGCATGAGTTCGAAAGAGGTGATACTACAACTGCTGCCTTTTCAGATCTCAGCAAAGTATTCCATAGAGTGCAGTGTCGTGAGAAAAACTATTTTACAAATTGGAATATTAATTATGGAATTCGTGGTACACCCTTATTAATTTTTAAATAATTTCTATGCAATAAACAACAGTTTGTGTGTATTCAAGATCAAACATCGCAACTGGTCGATCTGAAACAAGGAATTCCCCAGGGACAATTCTTGGGTGCTTATTGTTTGTCTTGTATACAAATGACTTGTATGACATTGTCACGAAACCTTACACTTATTAATATAATAATAACAATATTATATTTGTTTATGGAAGTCCTCATTTTACAAAAAAATATAATACTAAATATAATAACATGTAAAATAAAAGAAAGAAAAAGTGAACAAAAATACATCTTATACAGGGTGTCCTGTGGCAAATTTCTGATTTGTAAGTTTAATAACTAGAAATCAGATTGCGCGACATTTTTTGGTCCGTACGTATATTGAAGACCATGCTTTTGGGAAATCAGATGGTATGGAACGTTTTACACCTGAAGACCGTGCTCTCTGCATAAAAGCGTATTACAAAGCAATTCTCCCGTTGCCGCGCTAATATTTTTTTCTGCGCATCATGGCTTACGAAACATTAATCTTGCTCCTTTAGAGAAATTTACGCCATAACCGCGGCCATACCGGTCGTTGGAAAATTTAGGGTCCGTTTAGAAGAGGTCATCCCCTGTGAAGGACGTCATTTGAACGATGTTGTGTTTTACAAATAATTTCCCAACGAATAAATTTTGATTTAAAATTATCCTGAATAAAACATGTTGAAGAATAAAAAAGTTATTTCACTTAGAAATCGGAAATTTGCCACAGAACACCCTGTATAAAAATTACATTAATTGCAATAAACGAAAAAACATGAAATACAGTATTTTACACACAATATGCTGATGATGATACCACGCTCATACGTAAACAGATACCACAAGAGCTGGGACTCGAGGAGGAAGCAGTAGATTCTTTTAACAATAACAATCTAGTTATTTATAATAAAACCTAATTTATGAATTTCTTACTGTGCAGTGGTAATATGAATAATAGTATAAAGTCTTTGATTCTCAATTAACATGGGATAAACACATAGAAATAGTAAGATTATGTAAAAATGTTTACTTCCTGCGTAAGATATCCGAGTATTCCTATTCTAGCATGGTATGTCAGCTTAATATGCGTTCATGCACTTCTTAATAGTAAATATCATACTTCTATTGGAAGGTATATCATCCAGTAACGGATTTCTTTCTATTACAAAAGAAGGCCATAACAATAATTGCGAAACACGATTCTACTAGAGTTATTTTAGTAAATACAACATAACTTACTCTAATAGGACTCTTGCAGGGTCTTTCGACAGAATGTATGGCGATCTCAGTTATTTGAAGAGATGGAGATATCATCAAAAAACTGTTTTTTTGAAAAATCGTTTTTATGTTTTTATTCAAAACCTACTGGATCTGGACATCTAGAACTTTGACAATTTACAGGCACTTTTTAATGAGGAATCTAGTAGCATATTGTTTTTCAAGATAACTATAACATCTACCCGGGGACTATAACCAGAGCTGGGACGAATCCTCGTAAAAAGGATTCGAATCACGAATCCGAATCACCTAATATGATTCGAATCACGAATACTCGGATAAAGGATTCGTAAGAGAGAAATATGATTCGAATCAAAGATTCGAATCCTGTTTTTTCGAATCACGAATACAAATACTTTAAGAATAAATTTGATTTTATTATTTTTTGCAACCATTAATATATCAATATCGTTACCAGTTGTTTTAACATAAATATTCTAAACCTAATTATTTATTATTAACACTAAACATCGTTAATAACAGACTAAATATCTGATTCCCTGTTACTCAGATTAAAGATGTATTTGTGTGTTTTTGAATTTCAAATCAGTGTTTTTTACGCGTGGCGCATGAAGTAAAATTTCTAGTTTAGAAAAGCCCAAAAATTTGTCTCGGGTCGCTGCGCGGGGCTTTTCTAAACTCGAAATTTTACTTCATGCTTAGCCTGGGAGTGGAAACACCCCTTCAAAACCTCAAATTTAACTGTATCATAAAATCGACGAATGCACGAAAATTACGTAAATAAAAAATTCACTGAATAACATTAAAACCGGGAAAGTCAGAGAAAAATCATGGAATTATATTCAAATTAAACAAAACACTAACAAAAAGCCATATGATATTATAAAATTTGTCAAAATCAGCAGGCAAATTACAAAACACGTAAAAATTTATAAAATTAACTTAAATATTGACAAAAACAATGAAAACAATTTAACAAAATGGGTGTTACCCACAGATGAAACTTATAATAAAAGGTCAGGAAGAAAAATCTTGAATCAGAGAAATACCTGAAAAATTTAACATTTCAGATTGTGGCTACCATGTCAGTTTTACTTCAAATGATATTAAACAAAATTTTGAAAACTAGATTATTTATTTATTTAAAAACATTTTCAGTCATTTAATGTTCTTATCAAAGCATTCCGTTTGAAGTTTCGAAGGAGCGTTTCCACGCCCAGACTAAGCATGAAGTAAAATTTCGAGTTTAGAAAAGCCCCGTGAAAATTTGTCGAGGGTCGCGCAGCGACACGAGACAAATTTTCTGGGCTTTTCTAAACTCGAAATTTTACTTCATGCGCCACGCGTATAAAACAGTGATTTAACGAGAAATTTAAAAACACACAATAGACATTTTTCAAGTTAATCCTCACAATTAATTCGAATTATTTTTGACGATTCAAAACCTTTTGTAAGTATTCGAATCCTTTTATAAATATTTGATTCCTTTTATAAGGATTCGAATCACCCACATTTGGATTCGAATACGAATCCTCTTAAAAAAATGTAACGAATCCGGATCACGAATCCAGTTGAACTAAAGTATTCGAATGCCTCTTTTAAATCCTCTAAAAGGATTCGAATCTAGGATTCGAATCCTGAATGATTCGAATCCTGCCCAGCTCTGACTATAACCAACTTTTGTTTTTCTTATGGGCGCTATTTTGGATTTTCATATTTTTTGAAAGAGTAGTTTTTCCTAAACTCAGTGAAGTATCACACACATAATTTATTTTAGATTTAATATTTAAAATTATAATATTTTCGTTTTTGCAAAGAGTGCCTTAAAAACAATGACGTCATATCTATTAATAAATAAACTATTGACAGCAGTCAATCATTGTTCGCAGTCAAAATTAATTTATAACTGTCAATCTTTTGTAATATAAAAAATAAGTATTCATTATCACACGAAACGTAAAGTAAAAAAATGGTGATGTGTCCATCATAGCACTTTCCTCGTCTAAGATATAATTTCTTGAATTAATTTCTCATCTGTCACTTGGTGAAACATATTACACTATGTAAAGTTAATTAAAGGAAAGGCACTTGGTATTGTTTCACAATTAAATCTTTATTCCGACTAGTTTCAGTTTGTTAGACCATTTTCCTTTGAAAATGGTCTAACAAACTAAAACTAGTCGGAATAAAGATTTAATTGTGAAACAATACCAAGTGCCTTTCCTTTAATTAACTTTACATAGTCTAAGATATGATGACTTAAATATCAACAGTATGAAATAGTTGCACAAACTAAGTGTATTCTACTTTTATTATTGTTATTCCAAAACTATTCACAAAAAATGTAATTCTTGCATTTTTCGGCACATCTCAATAAATATTCATTTCATCACATCTAAGCGTTATATATTTTTAACTTTACTGTAAATCAGTGTTTAATACGCGTGGCGCATGAAGTAAAATTTCGAGTTTAGAAAAGCCCCATAAAAATTTTCTACGCGCGGCTTTTATAAACTCGAAATTTTACTTCATGCTTAGTCTGGGAATTCAAGACACTCGTTAGTTTAAAACACATCACAACTATTAAAATATGTATCGTATTTGTATTTTGTCATTAAATCACTATATTGACTGTATTTGATATAGTGATTTAACTGACTTACAATTATAACATCACAATAGCCGAAATACAGTCTATAGAGAGATATAATATATTTTACGCTAAATAATAAAATGTAATCAGATATTTTATATTAACATTAGTTTTCGAGATATAACACAATCTTGCATTTTTTAAACGGAAACTATAGTTGGCTATGACATCATTAAGGAGATTTTTTTTCTCTTTAAAGTGATGTATCACTTAACATACTTAGTTATAAAAATAACTAAGTAATTAACAATTTATAATTTTTTTTACAACAACAAAATAGTTGGCCATGAAAAAATGACAATTATAAAACAGTTGCGGCTTTTTGTCATATAGGAGTTTGTAAATTTTTGTAAAAAAAGTTTATTTAGAAGGTGTGTATAGGAAGAAATGGAAATTGTTACGAAAATATGTTTATAAAAAACAGTTGTTTTTAACACTAAATTAATTGACAAAAATACAACAATAAAATTAACTGTTACAAACAATCGTAAATGTTTTATTACAGTCGTTACTTCATGGGTAACTATTTTTTATTGGAAAGTATAATAGAAAATAGTTTATAACTATTTTTGTAAATATGTATGGCAAGTGATATATCTGATTAATGAAAAAAAAATATATCAGTTTTAAACGATGACATAGTCAACTATATTTTCAATTTAAATAAATGTAATTTTGTGTTATATCTAGAAAACTAATGTCGATAGAAAAAATGGTGATGTGTCCATCATAGTACTTTCCCCCGTAAATTGCGTATTAAATCACTTTTAAAATATTTGTAGCATTATTATTTTCAAAATGTCTTCAACTTTTTGATAACTACAACTTTTATTTGAAACATTTTTCAATTGAATCAACACATACTGACACAAACCAATGACTAGATAAAAAACACTATTTATTGAATATCTCAAAAACTAAGAGTGCTATGACAAAAAGTGAAGATACAAAAAATCTTTAATATTTTATTACCCACAACTTTTATTTGAAACATTTTTCAATTGTATCAACACACACACTGACACAAATCAATGACTAGATAAAAAAACACTATTTATTAAATATATCAAAAACTAAGAGTGCTATGACAAAAAGTGAGTCTACAAAAAATCTTTAGTTTTTCATTTCCTACAACTTTTATTTGAAACATTTTTCAATTGTATCGACACATACACTGTCACACATCAATAACTAGATAAACACACAACTTTTGAAATATCTCAAAAACTAAGAGTGCTATGACAAAAAGTAAGTGAACAATACATCTTCATTTTGTTATTATCTACAACTTTTATTTGAAAGAATTTTTTGTTTGATGAACATTTATTGAAAAAATCTGAAAAAAACTGAAAAACGCTAAGAGTAAAGTACCACTTCCGGTTTTCCGATTTTTACCAAAAGCTTTTCAGTTCTTTCGATTGTAACAAAAAGCTTAAGTTTCAAGTTTCATCTCGATATCTTTAGCGGTTTTTGCGGTACAGCGCACACAGCCACACACACAGACACACAGACAGACAGACAGACAGACATTTTTCAAAAATGGTCTTATTCGACTCAGGGGACCTCAAAACGGATATTTCCGCTAAAATTTTTGATTCGATACTTTCCCTTTGTATTACATACGGCGGAAAATAAAAATCTATTAACATTTTATTACTCAGTGTAAAATTATCTAAAACTTTGCCTTATATAATTTTTTTCTACCTCTTTTAATAACTGAGAACAATCGATTTGAAAAAATCGACACTCTTAAAATTTTTAAAAATAGCTAGTTACCTTTAACTTTTATGAAAATTTTGCAAATATATTTTTATTCAGCTTGTAAAACTGCACTATTTTGGCCTCTTAATTGTTTCTTTATATCTTATAGTTTTTGAGATCCCCATAGAGAACATAAAAAAACTCACCCTGTATATGTACTTGTTTGCTGTATATGATATAAAAAATACACGTTCTCGCAATATCTTCATCACGAATACAATACTGGTAATAAATCGTAGGTAGTTACGCCAGCACATCGCCTAAATAAAACCTATAAAACCTTCTTCATTCAATGCATTAAATTCTATAATCACCTCCCTGATATTGCTAAGCATTTTTCGAATATAAAATTTGAATCGAATATCAGGAAAATCTTAATAAAAGCTGAGTGTAGAGGATTATTAGAAGATTATCTTTTAAATTATAAATTTTAATATGTTCGTGTTTTTGTTATTTTAATATGTGTGAGATTGCGTATATAAATATAATTTTATGTTTACCTTGACAAATGTAAACCTTTATATTTAAGTTACATGAATAACATTATTGTAACTCATTACTATGAAGCGCGGATCAATGAAGGATGGATTTGTTTTAAATATGCATATTCCGATGTATGCCCTGTATAATTTCAGGCATTCGTTGGTTTTTTTAAAAGTATTCAGTTTGAAGTTACGAGTGAGTGCTTCTACTCCTAGGTTAAGCATGAAGTAAAATTTCGAGTTTAGAAAAGCCTGAAAATTTGGTTTGGTCGCGTTTTTAAACTCGAAATTTTACTTCATGCGCCACGCGTATTAAACATCTCGTGAAATTGAAAATATACTGCTAAATCATATTAAAAATTAACTGCTCAAGTAGGATTAATAATATTATACTGCTAAAAAAGAATATTTTGAATATCACGATATGTCAGTGTTTTGTACACGTGGCGCATGAACTAAAATTTCGAGTTTAGGAAAGCCTGAAAATTTGGTTTGGTCGCGTAGCGCTACACGCTACGCGACCAAACCAAATTTTCAGGCTTTTCTAAACTCGAAATTTTACTTCATGCTTAATCAAGGAGTGGAAACAATCGTTCAAAAGTTTATACTGAATGATTTTATTTAGAGCAATGAATTCCTGAAATTGTACAGAATATGTACACATAAAATAAAAATTCCTGATGCGACGTAACTGTTTGAAAATTGAATTGGTAAAATTCTTTATTTAGTACTAACGTAAAGTGTAAGCTAAGTGTAGATAAGATTTTTTGAATGAAACAATAATACTACCTGAATGGAAGAGTTGGAGCAGCAAATGTAGACTTGGTTATTAATTAGACAGTGAAGTAGAAGTTTGTGTATGGGCAAGTATTTTTAGGACAAGTTGTGTATGAGCTTATTACCGCAATGGTGGGATAGTAGAACTAATACATATATTCATGAGTATTGCAACTTATTTCAGTATTCAAAGTGATTCCCTTGAATAGGAAACTCGGAGTTGCGTGCTGATGCGTTTCCGATAGCACATCAGCGGGGACCAGGTTCACATCCGGATTTCGACGGGAAATAATCGGGCGGTGAAGTGCGCGGGGTAAGAGCGGCTCGGCTTGGTTAGGGAGGGCGCCGCGGGGTCGCGCGGGGAGCACGGAGAAAGCTGAAGAAAGTCGCTTAAAAATTTAGCGCATCTGAATTTTTCACACGTTCCAAATGGAATTTTAACTTTTCATATTGTTTATTTAGTATGTTGCTTTATTTAAAATGAAACGGCATGTGATTTGAATATTTAAAACGAGAAATAAGAGTGTTCAACCCGGTGAAGATGTTATACTTTACTAGTTGATATAATTTATAGAGTAATATTTTAGTGGAGCGACGAGGTGGAAGCCAAAGGGCGGTTGCCTGCTTCGCCCTTATAATATATTAAGAAACAGAAACGTGTTACTTATGTTAGTGGTAAATTTATCACATCGGTAACAATGAATCATTTTTTTCCGTTTCAGGAAAATGCTTCGCAAACTTCGCCTTTTCAATATTGCCTGAATTCTGCGAAGCGTCACTAACGTAATTACATGGAATAAACAACTGATAGTAATTTATTACATAAATGTGCACTACTGAGTTATAGCCAGTATTTGTTTGTTTTCAATTAGTTTAATTACTAATTAAAAGTTTAATATGGACATATTGACGCTCATCGGCATTAAATTAAACTATTCTCAGTATCATTTACTGCGCACACCACTTTTACATCCGTGTCAGACATGAAAGATTTGCAAAATCCTAAAAATGTAATGCTTACTTTCCACGAACTTGATGACTTTTACCCTTATTGTGATTTGCCGGTATATTATTAGTTAATTGGATTTTATTCAGAAATTTACGGTATTACCGATAATTGAAATAGTCAGTAAGTTTAGAATTCCGAATTAGTAGGTACTCAATTAGGTATGATAAAATATACGGGGAATTTCAAGTATATCTATATATCCCGATGCGTATGCATTTTGAGACATTCATTTTTTTTTAATGAGTTCAATTTGAAGCTACAAACGAGTGTTTCCAATCCCAGATTAAGCATAAAGTAAAATTTTGAGCTTAGAAAAGCCTTAAAATTTGGGGCTTTTTGGTACGTTATTAAAAATGAACGAATATAATTGTATTATTAGCTTTCGTGACTGCTTCCACTTTTTTCTATATTATACAGGGAATTGTTATTTTAAATCTACATTTTCCGATGTATGCGCTGTATAGTTTTAGGCATTCGTTGTTTTTTTTTAAAGTGTTCTGTTTACAGTCTCAAACGAGTGTTTTTACTCCTTGTTTAAGCATGAAGTAAAATTTCGAGTTTAGAAAAGCCTTAAAATTTGGTTAGTCGCTCCGCGAAGCGGAGCAGCCAAACCTTTTCAACCTTTTCTAAACTCGAGATTTTACTTCATGCGCAGGGCGTATCACTGACATACATATTGTGAAATTCAAAATATTCTTGATTAGCAGTAAATTGTTAATACTGGTTTAGCAGTTTATTTTTAATACTGATTTAGCAGTAACTATTCAGTAAGAATCACAAAAAAACACTATTTACTTTGTTTGTATAACACTTTTTTATTTAACGTGACCCCAGTTTCGATAAATTTAGTTTGTCATTATTAAACATGAACTATTTTGAATTCGATAACTGTTTACTTACGCTTTTAGTTTGCAGCAATTTAAACATGAATACAAAAATAAGATAATATTTGTATGAAATGCAAACAATTAGGTTGTGTTCAATTTGAAACTACAAACGAGTGTTTCCAATCCCAGATTAAGCATAAAGTAAAATTTTGTGTTTAGAAAAGCCTTAAAATTTGGTGCTTTTTGGTACGTTATTAAAAATAAACGAATATAATTGCATTATCAGCTTTCGTGACTGCTTCCACTGTTTTCTATATTATACAGGGAATTGTTATTTTAAATCTACATTTTCCGATGTATGCGCTGTATAGTTTTAGGCATTCGTTGTTTTTTTTTAAGTGTTCTGATTAAAGTTTCGAACGAGTGTTTTTACTCCTTGTTTAAGCATGAAGTAAAATTTTGAGTTTAGAAAAGCCTTAAAACTTGGTTAGTTGCTCCGCGTAGCGGAGCAGCCAAACCTTTTCAACCTTTTCTAAACTCGAGATTTTACTTCATGCGCAGGGCGTATAAAACACTGACATACATATTGTGAAATTCAAAATATTCTTGATTAGCAGTAAATTGTTAATACTGGTTTAGCAGTTTATTTTTAATACTGATTTAGCAGTAACTTTTCAGTAAGAATCACAAAAAAACACTATTTACTTTGTTTGTATAACACTTTTTTATTTAACGTGACCCCAGTTTCGACAAATTTAGCTTGTCATTATTAAACATGAACTATTTTGAATTCGATAACTGTTTACTTACGCTTTTAGTTTGCAGCAATTTAAACATGAATACAAAAATAAGATAATATTTGTATAAAATGCAAACAATTAGGTTGTGCAGGTTGTGTCAATGGATATTTATTGTTTTAGTAGTCTTATTAATTAAGACTTATTGTAGTTAATACAAATACTATCGTAATTTTATATTCATATATTTTAAATTTCACAATATTTCAGTGTTTTATGCGCGTGGCGCATGAAGTAAAATTTCGAGTTTAGAAAAGCCTGAAAATTTGGTTTGGCCGCTCCGCTTCGCGGAGCGACCAAACCAAATTTTCAGGCTTTTCTAAACTCGAAATTTTACTTCATGCTTAAACAAGGAGCGGAAACACTCGTTTGAAACTTCAAACAGAACACTTTAAAAAAGCAACAAATGCCGAAAATTATACAGCGCATACATCGGAATATGTAGATTTAAAATAAAAATTCCTGGTATAATATAGAAAAAAAGTGGAATCAGTCGCGAAAGCTAATAACAAAATTATATTCGTTAATTTTTAATAAGGTACTGCATGTTAATTAAGGAAATGAAAGAAAATTGGATGAATTAATTAATCAAACAGAGCATTCAGCCACAATTGATTTATAATTTTTAATTGGCCGACTGTGCTATTTTCGAGCACCTCACTAAGACCCTCCTTTAGGCATATAGATTGAAACCTCTTTCCACATAATTAAGGGTACAATTAATATTTCTATCTATAGTACAGTATCTAATTAATTGCTAGTTAAATTACAAGCGTATTTGTGATAGCAACAAGTTTCAACATCCAAAACACCTAACCAAAATTGTAAATATTGTGCATTTATATGATAGCAGTTTTATGCAATACCGTTTGACTACTCTAAATCTCAGTTTTACATAATCTATTCACAATACTCTGCTCGAACAGAATTCGCCAATAAAATGCATATATTTCATAAATATCAAGTATATCTAAATATTTCAGTAGGGCACTCTTACCCAGGGATTGCAGTAATAGCAATATATTTACTGTCCAACAATAGACCATGCATATATTTTACTGAAATTGCGCAGATCATACTTTAAATCTATATTTTTTATTTATTGTAAATAGACAGGTATTATTATAAGGATTAACATTAATATTTATGTAAGGCCTTCGCTAAGATCGCGTCTTACATTGAAATGGTTTAACGTGGCTTTCCAGGAATACGGACCAATAATTTATGGACAATGTTCGCGAAATCCCCGGCATGTTGCAGAATTAAATTGGAAATATCAACTAGTGTACGCGTTTCGTATTGACTATTTGTGTAATCACATTGAATTATCATAAACTATAATAATTCATACATTTACGTGAAACAAAAACGTATTTACTGTATTCTTATTTATGGTATTGTAATAAAGATAATTGATTGTCGACCAGTGGCGGCTCGTGTGCATTTTTATTAGTGGGGCTGCAGAAATAAACATACAGCAATTTATTCTTTCAAGTATACATACAGAGAGTTTTATTTAACACCGAACATTTTCATAACGAGCATTTTTCTTTTAAGTGTATATATGCAGACGTTGTACATTTTACCACGCTCGGTTTATTAAAAGAATACAATTAGAAGCTTTAAACGAGTGTTTTCCACTCCCAGGCTAAGCATGAAGTAAAATTTCGAGTTTAGAAAAGCCTGAAAATTTGGTTTGGTCGCGTAGCGCGAAGCGCGGAGCGGCCAAACCAAATTTTCGGTCTTTTCTAAACTCGAAATTTTACTTAATGCGCCACCGGTACAAAACACTGATTTAATGTAAAGTTCAGCGGTCTGTTTCAAACTTCGTGATATGTCAGTGTTTTGTACCGGTGGCGCATGAAGTAAAATTTCGAGTTTAGAAAAGCCTGAAAATTTGGTTTGGCCGCTCCGCGCTTCGCGCTACGCGACCAAACCAAATTTTCAGGCTTCTCTAAACTCGAAATTTTACTTCATGCTTAGTCTGGGAGTGGAACACACTCATTTTAAGTTTCAAATTGAACTCCTTTTAAGAAGCAACGATTATCTAAAGATTTACGGCATCATATACGCTGTAATTGGGACATGTATACTTGAAAGAAAAACTCTATATATGTACAAGTTGAGGGATTAATTGCAATTGATTAGCTACAATTTGTAATGGTCATATAGGCAACCCAATTTACACATAACCTAAAAATTAAAGGTGTCAAATCGTATTTTATGAAAATGTTCGGTGTTATATAAAACTCTCTGTATAACGATTTAGCGTATGCATGTTGAGGCATTCGTTGTTTTATAATACACCCGGCAAAAAAACGTACCACTTGAAAATGCACCGAAAATACCGATTTTTCATAACTCGATTGCTCTTGGTTGAAAATGGATGAATCTTCGAGTTCTGGACTGTTTGAAGTTTTCTCTTTGGGGGCATATATAGACATTTTTTACATTAGTAACATTTTTTTTCTCAGGAGGGTGGCAGGGAGTGCAATACACTTGGCCCTTAAAGAAAAAACTTCAAACCGCCCAGAACTCGAAGATTCATCCATTTCCGACTCGGTTGCTAGTTATGGAGGTTTGAAAAATCGGTATTTATGCTGTATTTTGAAGTGGTGCGTTTTTTATTGCCGAGTATATAATAATATAATTTATTCATGTTATCAACTCTTACGAGTCTTACATTTGTCATCATAATAATAATAGAATAGTAAATTTGTACAAAAACGCGACTAGTTATAAAATACCTAACTAAGACAAGTGGGTAGGCAGTCCCAGGTTAATGTATAAAGAAGAAAACAAATTATTAAGACAAAATTAAAATTACTGCCTGAAAATCTAAAAATACCTACATGTTTGTTATGAGAAAATAAAATAATAATATTAATTCGTGAAAAAATATCATAAATTAGGAAATAACAGTGAGTTCAATTTGAAGTTTCGAAAGAGTGTTTTCAACATCAAAATTGTATTTGAGTTTGACGCTAAAAATCAAAAGTTCGTAACACTAATTTTCAACTGTTTTTAAAAAGAGTTAAAGAGCGTATAATAATTTGTTTCTTGGGAATCTAATTAGCTAAATAACTTATAGATATTTTAATTAAGTTAAAAAACAACTACAGCTTCTATTTTTTTCTAAGAAAAAAATTCCAGCTCCACTTTTACAACTTATAAACTCAATGGATTTGATTATTAAAATCACAAAATTCCAACTTTGAGTGCTTGCTTCAGGCTTGTCTAAACTCGAAATTTTAATTCATGCTTAATCTTCAGCCTGAAGCAAGCGCTCAAAGTTAAAATGTGATTTTAATAATCAAATCAATTAAGTTTACAAGTTATAAACGTGGTACTGAAATTTTGTTCTCAGAAAAAAAAAGTAGCTGTGGTTGTTTTTTAACTTCATGAAAATATCTATAAGTTACTTAGCTAATTAAATTCTCAAGGAACAAACTATTATACGCTCTTTAACTCTTTTTAAAAACAGTTGAAAATTAGTATTACGAAATTTTGTTTTTGAGCGTCAAACGCAAACACAATTTTGATGTTAAAAAAAATCGAATAACCCCAATTTAAACCTCATTTAATTCTTATTTGATTATTTTTTAATGAAACAAAAGCGTTCGTGTTCAATTTTTTTACAACTGCCTTTGAGAGATGAGGGCAAATCGACGGTGATTTAACCCTTTCGGCCCTGACGAAACCACTAACATTTGGTAAACATACTGGGAATTTTTCTTTTAAATAATACATACATCAATGCATGAACTGTAACTTTTCCGATAATCATTTGATTTTTAAAATAGTTTAATTTAAAGTCTTAAACGAGTGTTTTCCACTCCTAGATTAAGCATGAAGTAAAATTTCGAGTTTAGAAAAGCCTGAAAATTTGGTTTGGTCGTGTAGCGCGTAGCGCTACACGACCAAACCAAATTTTCAGGCTTTTCTAAACTCGAAATTTTACTTCATGCGCCACGCGTATAAAACACTGATTTTATGTGAATTTTAAAATACTCTACTAAAGCAGTATGCTAAAAACGTGTATTCTACACACCACATCACATCAGTGTTTAGTACGCGTGGCGCATGAAGTAAAATTTCGAGTTTAGAAAAGCCTGAAAATTTGGTTTGGTCGCTCCGCTTCGCTACGCGGCCAAACCAAATTTTCAGACTTTTCTAAACTCGAAATTTTACTTCATGCTTAATCTGGGAGTGGAAAACACTCGTTTTAAAGTTAAATCTGAAATATTTGTGAAAACACCGAATATTTGAAGATTTACAGCGTATACAGTATATTGAGTATGTATACTTAAAAGGAAAAACTCTCCGTATATCTGAGATACTAATAAATAGTGTGCAGTGTACAAAACATTTTTTTGGACACCAGAAAAATTCCAGGGCTGAAAGGGTTAATGTTAATTTAACAATTCCGTGTATGATTTTTTTATAACATTATTACAACACTGAATTAACAATTAAACAAGCTTTAATTTGAGCTGTAAAGCTTGTTAAGATTTTGTCAATTGTATTCACAACAAGCGCTCAAAGTTTAAATTTAGTAATATTATCAATTTTCAGTTTTGATTAAACGTAATAAAAATATTTTTTTTCAGCGGAGACAAGTTGCTGGAATGGTTTTCTAGACTCATAAAAATAACTGTGAATTTTTTGAGGATTTTTAAAAATTAAAAAAAAATGTACGAAAAGTTAAAATTTTCCATACTCATGAAAATTACAAATATTTGTCAAAAATTTTAGGTTTGTAAAAAATTTTCAAAAAAAATACAGAAATTTCTCGTGATGTTAGAAACAAGAAAAAAATATTTCATCCACTTTTAAGCTTTTTCAAATCATTTCTAAACTGCTGGAAAAATGAAATTCTGACAATGAGCGTCCACCACAACCATAATTTGTATGTTAGAAAACATCAAGTTACATGGATCTAAATCATATTCAAATTTTGATTGATTAACGTCTAAGTGAATTTAATCAGTTGAGATTAAATTTATTTACAGCGGTTTTTGTTTGAAGACCGCAATTAGTACAGAAGCACTAACATAAATTGACGTTAATTATAATATTCGCCGTTTGTTATATATATTTAACATCTTTATTAACACACAGATACATAGGTATTATTATTATTGTATTGAACTTACATAATATTAAATAAGGTAATTATGTAACTGTCACTGTCAAATGGCTATCGACCTGAGGTCTTTCTGCCAAGGTTTGTCATTTCTGTCAAGCGTCAGTCATTAATGGGTAAAAGGATTAAATGATAAAATTCGGGAAATTCGGGATTTCTGTGAAAACAAAATAGGGATAGGATTTGGTAATTAAAAGGATTTTTGGAGAATTTTTCGCAGAGGAATTGAAGGCGTTCTTCTATGGGAGTTATAGAGGTAGCGTCGTAGAGGAATTGGTTTGAAGGATTGTGTAGTGGGTTTGAAGGATGTCAGAGTATAGTAAGGGTCCTAAGGGAAGCTCTCTCACTAGCCTGGATGTGGTGTAGTGTGGGATTCTGGATTGTGGAGAATAGGATGGGTGCATAATCAATTAGGGGGCGACATATCATCTTATAGATCAGGACAGCTGTTTTAGTCTTTATGTCCGTTTGTTTGTATGTCAAGTTGCTAAATAGTTTTGCCCTAATTGTTAACTTGTTTTTAATGTCACATGTATGTTTTTTGAGCTTAAGTTTAGGGTCAAGAGTAAATCCAAGGTATTTAATGTGGGTGGATGGATATATGGGGTTTTGTGATATGGAAACAATATATGGATAGTTAGTGATTTTGTGGTAGGGAATAAGGAGCTGCGACTTTCGGGGATTCATTTTGATTCTCTACTTGGCAAACCAGCGTTCTAGTGTGTCAATAAGTTCTTGTAGGGTTTGCAGGGCTTTGGGTAGGGAAGGAGCATGTGATATAAGGGCGGTGTCATCAGCAAATTGTAAAACATATTTGGAAGGGTTGAAGTGTTTTGGGTCAGGGTTATATATGTCGGAACAGAAGATGTTATTAATGGATATCGATAGCTAACGCCATCTAATGCTTCATAGTGGCATCGTCAGTGACACGAATGCACAAAGTGCATATACAGGTCACTGTTTCGTCCACGAACGAGCAGAATTCTGTTTGTGAAACCAGAAAATAAATATCAAAATTGAATTTGTGTTCAGTATTCCGGCGACAGAAGATGTTGTAAAGGAGTGGGGATAGAGGGGAACCTTGTGGGACCCCTTGTTCGGGTGTGAAGGCAGAGGATTGACAGTTGTTTATTCTCACTTTAAGGGATCTGTTGAAAAGGAATGAATGTAGGATGTGTATCAGATGTGAGGGGATATTGAGGAGTTGACATTTGTAAAGGAGGCCTTTGTGCCATACGGAATCGAACGCTTTTTGGATATCAAGGAAGAGTGCTGCAGAGGATTTTCCTTCGATATGGGTGGTCTGAAGGTTGGACGTAAGAATAGTAAGTGGGAGACTGGTGGAGCGTTTGGGAAGGAACCCAAATTGATATTTGGGGATACGGTCTGCAATAAGGGAGAAGATTTTATTTTTTAGGAGGGATTCATACATTTTGCCTAGGACTGGCAGGAGTGTTATTGGACGGTAGCTAGGAATAAAGGATGGATTATGGTCGCGTTTGGGGATACATATGATTATACCAGTTTTCCACTCTGGTGGGAAATAATTGTGTTGGTAGGAATAGTTAAGGATGTTGAGAATGTGGTGATGGATATGAGGAGGTAGGGATTTAAGAATGCGTCTGTGTATATAGTCATGTCCGGGTGCAGTGTTTTTTCCTTTTATTAGGATGTGGTTATAGTCGTCTTCAGTGAATAGGTCAGTTGGTTTTGTCAAATCTGTCGTATTGAAAAAGTCGTCATACCAGCTGTCAACGTGTTTTAAAAAATGTTTGTCAAAGTCTGTATCCTGTGGTATTTTATAGGTATCGTTGAAGTATTTGGAGAATTTTTCAGCAATTATCTCTATGTCGGTGATAGTCTCGTCGGTGTCCGTGTCTATTATCTGTTGAAGTTTGTCCGTTTTTTGTATTTCGAGAGTTTATTGATTTGTGTCCAAAATGTCTTCCCTTGAAGGTCGTTTATGTCTTTGCATATGTTTGGCCAAAAATCTGTCTTGTATTGAAACATTAGTCTTTTGATGTCTTTATTAATGTTGTTGAATTTCTGTCTAAGTTCTGGTGTATCAGTAAGTCTAATGTCTCTGTACAGTTGTCGTTTATATTTCAGTAGTCTGAGGATAAATTTGGGAAAGGGGTATTTGTAAAATGATTTGTTGATTTTTGGGGTATTTTGTTGAATTGACTGGGAAAGAATATTGTTAAATTGTGTTATGGAGTTAGGATTAATGTCAGGGTTAGATGATATAAATCGGGCAATGTCTAGGGAAACTTTGTCTATATCGCAGTTTTTGAAATTAAAGATGACAGTAGGAGGGGGTTGGGGGACAGGCTGGTTGGATTTTATATTAAAGGTTATGGATAAGTGGTCAGAACAGAGATCAGGTATACGGATTACATCGTGTATAAGAGACTGGATATTTTGGGTGCATAGGAGTATGTCGGGTGTTGTAGATTGGTGTTGGTTCATTATAAAAGTTGGGGGAGTATGGATACGAACGAAATTGGAATTGGAAAGAAAAGAGGATAGGTGTCGGGATTTAGTTTTGTTTATATTAAAGTCTCCTATGATTATTGTATTTGGATATAGAGATGCTTTTATGAATATAGTGTCGTCAATAGGAGAATTGGGGTGAATATAAACAAGGAATATGTGGATTTGAAGGGGTTCGTGTGTTAGGGTAAAGTGCAGGCATTCATTGAGGGGATGATTGATTTTAGGGGGATTACTTTTGGTAATTTTTAAACTGGGATGGGTTGTTGCAAGTAAACCACCTCGGGAATTTTTATTAAAAGTGGAGGAGGGGATCTGTATGTGGTTCCAGTTGTGGAAGGAGAAGGGTTTCTTGGACTTGGCTTCGACATGGACAGGGTTATTATTTAGGTAGTTAAATACAATGTGGGATTCGTTAGTGAGAGAGTTAATGTTGGAATAATGAATAGTTAGGTTAGCCATTTTGTACCTCACAATGAGCTGCTTGAACGCCTTCTGTGGGAACAGTTGGAACGGGACTATAAGGGTATTTCAGATCGAACATTACCAGAAACATTCTGTTTCCAGTAAATGCGGCATGTGTGTCTATTTGGTAGGATTCTATGAAGCGTTCTTTTAGTTTTTTCAATAGTGCGTGGCGGTCAGTGTTCGTTGGATTATTTACTTGTGTGACAAACGTGTCTATAATATGATCATAAAGGGTTATGGGTTTATGGATGCGTGTCTTTTTTATGTCAATGTCGTCAATGTCAGATGATTTTTTGTTCAAGCAATGTATCTTCATGTTGGGGATTCCTTGGATAGGCTGCATTGGGCGGTTGGGGCACTTTGTCAAGCAGGCGCCATGGTCAGCTTTTCCACACGATTGGCACTTCAGTGGTAGTTGAGTCGTGCAGGAAGATGTGAAGTGTTCGCCGTTGCATTTTGACCACTTGATTTCCTTGCATTCTGGGGTAGCATGATCAAATTTGTTGCACTTATTGCATGGTGCAGGCACAGGTTGAGGTGCAAGGCTTTCCTCCACGGGGTACACCTTGCACATGAATTTGAACTGTTGTTGTAAAAGTTTTGTATACGAATTGTACGAGGTAGTTATTATTCTGACCATTCTCGTTTTATTGCCCGTCGCCTTCGAGATAATGCGGCGGCAGTATCGGTGTTCGGTGCCTAATTTGTTTAAATGTGCGCTGAATGCCGCGTCTTCAATCTCGGGCTCGAGGCTGCGAATCACGCATGAGTAAGATGGACTGGCCGGCTGCCGTTCGCGTGGTGCGGACGATGAGGACACGTATTGTTTGATTATGTTTTTTGATTTTAATGCGTTGAGGTTAGCCTCGCACGTGGCAGCGTTGTTGTTCGATTTTATTAAAAATCCCGATTTCGTCTGAAGTATGACGGCTTCCGTGTCGCTTGTATGATGTAGCCAGATTTGGACTAATTGCAGTCGAGTGATTGGAGCGGTAGTGATTATATTGTATGTGTTTTGAAATTGTTGTTTGTAATTGGTGGCTGTTTTATTTTGTTGTTGCGATAGATTTGTATATGATTCAGATCTCTTTTGTTGTTTGTGAGTGGGTTGTGGTTGTGGATTATGTTGTGAAGATGAAGATGAAGTTTGTGGTGTTTGGTGGGTAGTAGTGTTGTCCGCTTGTCTTGCTGGCTGTTGTGTAACATTCTGTTGCTGAGTTGGTTGGTATTGTGTATTTATATGTTTTAGTATGGATTGTAGCGCTTTGTTTGATGTTTTTGGGAGGTTTAAGTTACCTGTGGCTTGTTTCTTTGCGGGTTTTCCCACAGGAAATGTTGGAGGTCGTCCACGTTTTTTCGAGGGAGCTTCCTTAAATTCCTCCCGGTCTATGCTGGTCGAGTCGTCATCGGCTTCCATGTTGTTAAGTTGCACCCGACAAGGGTGGTTTTGTAGAAATATGATACTTGGTTAATAATTCGCTCGCTGTTTCGTACGTCCGACTGTGTCGATGTCTAGCTCACGAATGGCCGTTTGTTATATCTCTATATAGCTTACAATATTTAATTCAGAATTTAATAAGCTTAAATTTAAGCTATGAAACTTGTCACGATTTTAAGAATTGCATTCACAACAAGCGCTCAAAGTCGGAATGTTACGATTTTATCAATTTTCAATATTGATTAAATGTGATAAAATTGGTCCTAAAAATGTTTTAATGCTTATAAGAATAACTGTGAATTATTTAAACATTTTTAAATTTTTCATATCTACTCTTTATGAAAATTACAAATAATTATCCAACATTTTAGGCTTACAAAATTTAAATAAACAATCACACATATTTCTCGTGATGTTAAAAACAACATGCGCTGGTTATTTTCTCGAGAAAAAAATATTTCATCCACTTTTAAGCTTTTTTAAATCACTTACTGGGAAAATAAAATTCTGATATTGAGCGTTCACCACAAGTACAATTTTTGTGTTAGAAAAAATTAAGTAACAGCAATTTAAATTATATTCAACTTTAAATTGATCAGTTTTTATGTGAATTAAATCGATTGAGATTTAATTTATTTACAACTGTTTTTGTTTGAAGATTGCAAACCAACACAGAAGCACTAACATGTGAATTATCGGCAATTATAAATTTCGCCGTTTATTTTACTAATATAACATTTACGGGATTTAATTAGGAATAAAATAAGCTGTGATTTAAGCTATAAAATTTGCTAAGATCTTGTTCACAACAAGTTGAAGTTTTGTGATTTTATCAATTATCAATTTTGAATTAATGTAATAAAAGTGGCTCAAAAAAAGTTTCCTGAGAAAAAAGAAGAAGCCGGAATAGTTTTGTATGCTTATAAGAATAACTGTGATTTTTTTCAGAATTTAAATATTTTGTAGATAAATATACGAAAAGTTGCATTATTTACAAAAATTACAAATAATTATCAAAAATATTAGGTTTATAAAAATGAAGTATAAAATATCTGTATTTTTCCATTTAATTTTTATAAACCTAACATTTTTGGTCATAAAAAATGTTAGGTTTATAAAAATTAAATGGAACAATACAAATATTTTATACTTCATTTTTATAAACCTAACATTTTTGATAATTATTTGTAATTTTCGTAAAAAATGCAACGTTTCGTATATTTACAAATAAATATACGGAAAGTTGCATTTTTTACGAAAATTACAAATAATTACCAAAATGTTAGATTTATAAAAATTAAGTATAGTATAGTAAAAATTTAATCTAAAAATACAGATATTTTTTATTTAATTTTTATAATCCTAACTATTTTGATGACCAAAAATGTTAGGTTTATAAAAATTAAATGGAAAAATACAGATATATTATTATAAATTCTAAATCTAACATTTTGGTAATTATTTATAATTTTTGTAAAAAATGCAACTTTTCGTATATTTATTTGTAAATATACGAAATGTTGCATTTTTTACGAAAATTACAAATAATTATCAAAAATGTTAGGTTTATAAAAATTAAGTATAAAATATCTGTATTGTTCCATTTAATTTTTATAAACCTAACATTTTTGATGACCAAAAATGTTAGGTTTATAAAAATTAAATGGAAAAATACAGATATTTTATACTTCATTTTTATAAACCTAACATTTTTGATAATTATTTGTAATTTTCGTAAAAAATGCAACTTTTCGTATATTTATCTACAAAATATTTAAATTTTGAAAAAATCACAGTTATTCTTATAAGCATACAAAACTATTCCGGCTTCTTCTTTTTTCTCAGGAAACTTTTTTTGGACCATTTTTATAAACCTGACAATATATCTGTATTTTTCCATTTAATTTTTATAAACCTAACAGTTTTGGTCATCAAAATAGTTAGGATTATAAAAATTAAATGAAAAATATCTGTATTTTTAGATTAAATTTTTATAAACCTGACATTTTTAATGATAATTTGCAATTTTCGTAAAAATGAAAATGTTCGTATATTTATTATCCCGTGGTTTTAAAAACAACGTGCGTTGGTTATTTTTACGAGAAAAAATTATTTCATCCGCTTTTAAGCCTTTTCAAATCACTTGTAAACTAATGAAAAAATGGAATTCTGACATTCAGCGCCCACCACGAGCACAACTTTTATGTTAGAATCAATCAAGTAACATCAATTTAAGTCAAATGCAATTTTGAATTGATTACTTTTTAAGTGAATTAAATCAGCTGGGATTTAATTTATTTACAGCGCTTTTTGTTTGAAGACTGCAAAGTAGCACAGATGCACTGACATGAATTGACATTAATAATAAAATTTGCCGTGTATTCTATCTATATAATACAGGATTTAATTAGAAATTAAATAGACTTTAATTTAACCTATAAAATTGGTTGGAATCTTAAAAAATCGTACTCACGACAGGCGCAAAAAGTTGGAATTTTGTGATTTCGCCAATTTTCAATTTTGAATAAATGTAAGTGGTTCAGAAACTGTGTCCTTAGAGAAATAAGATACAAGAATTATTTTTTATGCTCATAAGAATAACTGTGAAATTTTTGAGAATTTTAAAAACTAAATAAAATATCTGGTCAACTTCGATTATTAGAAAACTACAAATGTTTGTCGAAAATGTTAAGTTTACAAAATTATTTAAAAAAGCATAGATCTTCCTCTTGGTGTTAAAAACAATGTGAGTTGATTAATTTTTTTAAGAAAAAAATATTTCAATTTCTTTTTGTGCCTATTTTGGATCACTTGAAAACACAGCTGCAGCTGTGTATTATAAATACTGATTTAGCAGATTTTTAATTTCACAATATTTTCGTGTTTTATACGCGTCGCGCATGAAGTAAAATTTCGAGTTATTTCAGGCTTTTCTAAACTCGAAATTTTACTTCATGCTTAATCAAGGAGTGAAAACACTCGTTTGAAACTTCAAATTGGACACTTTTCAAAAAGTAATGAAGCCTGAAATTTTGCAACGCATGCATTAAAATATGCTTAATGTTTACTCACGGCAAGTCCATTTAAAAATGCAGTTAATGCTCAACACTAATGCTTAATACTAAGGTTTAATTACATTACACACCTCAAAGTTTTTACAAATTACACTCCTCAAAGTTTTAATGACAAGTTTCTCATGCAGTGGCAAGCTAGAAAGTTCTATAAGTAGATATTTTAAGGATTTGTTTTCTTCGTTTATTTTCATTAAAAAATATTAGTAAGATTATTAGTATTTCCGATTGTATTGTAAAGTTTTTGTCACTAACAGTTATAGTGTACGAAATGGTCATAATTGTAAATGTAGTCAGTTGTGAAATTATCTATTTTACTAACCATTATTTAGCTATTTTAAAATTGTACTTACATTTGGCAAACCCTACAGTACGAGTTGGATGGATTATAGGAGTCTTTTTAGTTGGTAGTGAATGCATAAATAAGTTAGGAGTAATCTTTAAACCGCACTTTTTTGCACGAAATAATTTCTTAGAGTCAGACATAAATCTTTAAAGGAAACAAACACATTATTCAAACGAATGTAAATTATTCGTAAAATGTTTGCAAATCTCGAAATCATCAATCCTAAATAAAATGGATATATGTAAGAAAGAAATGAGTTTCACTAGTGCTAGGGATGAGCGAGGGTGTTTTTAAGTAGTCATGAAATATCGACAGGTTTTCTGCGCGTTCAGTGCGGAATTTAATACAGCGGAGTTTGCGGCCGTTTTCTTTCGCCACTGATATAGTAATAATATTCGGGGGGTATATGTCTTCGCGAATATATGTGTTTCCATTTTCACAGAGACATACTTATGCAATTTATAAAGTAAATTCAAAACCATTTCGTGGAATAGACTTTCAAATTCGGGGACTTGGAGTTACAACCCCAACCATGTAAAGCGTAAATGGCGGGGCTCTTTTTTTCACGCAATGTATTACGCAGAGTGTGGAGTGGACAAGATCGAAGTTTATTTAGTGGGGACACATTTGCGCGACATTAAAACTTGTAAAAGAACATTCGGGAAATATGTATGAACTTTAAGAAGAATAATACCGCGAGGCAGGGGGGAATTTCTATGCCATTCCTTGAATTTGCATTTTACTTTAGTCAAGAATTTGCGCTTAGAGCACTGCGGCAGACTTTCCGGTGGATATCATTATTGGTGTATCAAATCCGCTGTGTTGATGTTATGTTCATTATAATAATACCGATCGTTCGTGAAAAAATACTGAAGCTGTGAAATAATATTGTTAATAGGCAGATTATTCAGATTATTTCATATAAAATAAATAAATACCAGCTCATTAATTTGAAATTTGAAAGACACACACAAAACAATGTCTATACTCACATATTAAGATTTAAAATTATTATAAACCTCACGTACAGAGAATTGTTCATTTAAGTATACATACGCATAGGCATTTTCCGACATTCGTTGTTTTTTTTTAAATGAATTTAAATTCAAGCTTTAAACGAGTGTTTTCTACTCCTAGATTAGGCATAAAGTAAAGTTTCGAGTTTAGAAAAGCCTGAACTTTTGGATTTGGACGTGAAGCGTCTAAATCCAAATTTAGGTTTCTTTTAACTCGAAATTTTACTTTATGCGCCACGCGTATAACACACTGAAATATCCTAAAGTTCAAAATATACCGAGGAGAGGAGTATTGCAATGTTTTTATATCACTTTAATATATACTTTTACCACTCGATTTTTGACAGTATTAATGTCATTTTCAAGTGTGACAATCATTGTAAATATGTTGTTTAAATATTATTAAATTGATCAGTATATTTTTAACATCACTTAAAATCAGTGTTAACTGTTGAGGCTTCTACTTCGTTATACATCATTACTAACATAAATTAGACACTTAAACTTTGTTTGTATAACTGAGGTAATAATAATAATATCCTGAGTTATACAAACAAAGTTTAAGTGACTTATTTATGTTAAAATCAGTGTATTATACGCGTGGCGCATGAAGTAAAATTTCGAGTTTAGAAAAGCCTGAAGATTTGGTTTGGTCGCTCCGCTTCGCGGAGCGACCAAACCAAATCTTCAGGCTTTTCTAAACTCGAAATTTTACTTCATGCTTAGTCTGGGAGTGGAAACACTTGCTTTTAATTTAACGCTTTTCGAAAACAACGAATACCTGAAAATGTACAATGTATGTCTCGAGGTATGTATACTTTATATATACTCTAAACACATTTTCAGGCTTTCCAAAACTCGATCATGTGATGTTTATCGTTATTTGTTAAATTTATCAAATTCGACGATTTATTGTTGAAATAACCAATTTTGTCGATTGTATAAATTAAATTTGTTTATTAAAGTTTAAGGATTTCTGTATGGGTTGACTTTGACATTTACTATAATTAAAATTTTTGTAAATTTTGAGGATTCCTGTTTTAACCCTTTCAGCCCAGGAAATTTTCTAGTGCCCAAAAAATGTTTTGATTACTGCATATTATTTATTACAATCTCAGATATACAAAGAGTTTTTCTTTTAAGTATACATATCTTAATATACTGTATACCCTGTAAATCTTCAGATATTAATTATTTTACAAATATATCAAATTGAACTTTTAAACGAGTGTTTAAAAAAAAGAGTGACTCCCAGATTAAGTATGAAGTACAATTTCGAGTTTAGAAAAGCCTGAAAATTTGGTTTGGTCGCGTTTGGTCTTAAACGAGTGTTTTCCACTCCCAGATTAAGCATGAAGTAAAATTTCGAGTTTAGAAAAGCCTGAACATTTGGTTTGGTCGCGTAGCGCGTAGCGCTACGCGACCAAACCAAATTTTCAGGCTTTTCTAAACTCGAAATTTTACTTCATGCGCCATGCGTACTAAACACTGATGTAATGTGATGTTTAGAATACACGTTTTTAGCATACTGCTTTAGTAGAATATTCTGAACTTCACCTCAAATCAGTGTTTTGTACGCGTGGCGCATGAAGTAAAATTTCGAGTTTAGAAAAGCCTGAACATTTGGTTTGGTCGCGTAGCGCGTAGCGCTACGCGACCAAACCAAATTTTCAGGCTTTTCTAAACTCGAAATTTTACTTCATGCTTAATCTGGGAGTGGAAAACACTCGTTTAAGACTTTAAATTAAACTATTTTAAAAAACAAACGATTTTCAGAAAAGTTACAGCTTATGCATACATGTATGTATATTTAAAAGAAAAATTCACATCATGTTTACCAAATGTTAGTGGTGGCAAATGCCATCATCAGGGCCGAAAGGATTTAAGTAATGTAATATATTCGACTATTGCTTATTTTATTTATTTGACTTTTTTCTTAATATTTCTGTTGTAGATTGAAATTGTCCAAAAAAAATTTTGATACTTCTAAAGTTTCTGTAGAATGTATTGTCTTTTGTTCTTGATGATTTTATGTAAAATAATAATTATTAGTCATTCGCGAGCGAGACTTCGTAGAGGTCAGACGTGCGAGCGATTTTAAGCTAACGAGCCTTTACCAAAAAACAAACAGTGATTCTGGGTACAACCTTGTAACGATGAGTGGAGACGAGGAGGAACCGGCGGATATGGACACTTCCGAGTTCCAGGAAATTCCAACAAAGACCGGGCCGACCGCCAAAATTTGTAACAGCGAAACGAATAAATTTACCTGATAAATTTATTCGTTTCGCTGTTACAAATTTTGGCGGTCGGCCCGGTCATGCCGAAAACAACAAATAAACTGCTGCAATCAGTTTTAAAACAAATGACGACACAAAACAGCCAACATTCACAGAAACAACACCCCGTATACACCACACAATCACAGCCTACACCACAATCACAAGTGAAATCTACTCAATCACAGCCATCAACAAGTATAACAACACCCTCCACACAAATACAACAACCGCCAATATCAATCAGCAAAAAACACAATCACGAACAAAACAACACATTTACATTCAACACAGTCAACAATCTCTCTCGCATTCAGTTTGCAATCATTTAGAACGAGCGTAACTTTGACAAAAAAACCAACGCAGGTTTTTTAATAAAATCTAACGAGACCAAAATAAACATTGATAAGGCGCTAAAATCATTGCAATCAGAAAGAATAATACACGAGTTTCGATCGCTACACTCGGCCGCCCCACCACATGCTCATGCCAACATGGCCTCAACACCTCAGCGCAGCGCGCCGGCGCCCTCCTATTGCTGTATCATCAAAGGGGTGGAGCAGGAGATCGAGGACCACACTATCAGTGCGGGCTTGAACGCACTGGGAATAACATATCGATACTGCCGCCGCATTATAGCAAAGAAGGATAACAACGCAACTATCATGATTCGAGTTATTACACCTTCGTTAGATTCTTATACAAAACTGCTCCACGGGCACTTTAGATTCATGAATAAAGTGTACACAGTTATTGAAAGCAAGCCACCAACCCCACTACCCCTGCCTTGCAGCAGGTGCAACAAATTTGATCACGTCACTAACAACTGAACGGAAAACATAATTTGCTCTAAATGTACTGGATAACACCCCACTTCAACCTGTAGCACTACACTTCCGATCAAATGCAAAGCATGCGGAGAAATCGACCACGGCGCATGGTCAACGAAATGCACCAAGAGACCGCTCAAGCCAATAGAGAGTATACCAAATGTCAAGATCATAAACCAAAACAAAAAATCATCTCAAATTGACAAGGACCTGACCAAAAACGCACGAATTCATAAACCCAACACAGTTCATGACTATATCATCGACATTTACACCACAAAAATCAATGAACCAACAGTGACGGACAGAGACGTTCTCATCAAAAAACTAAAAACACGTTTCATAGATTCATTCAATGTAGACACGCATGTTAACTTCTCTGGTAATAAGATGTTCGTGGTCATGTTTGACCTAGAATCCCCTAATGTCATCCCTCCCGTAGCCCCCCTATCAGGTATCCAAACAGGATTTTCACTAATAAGTAGCAACAGTGGCGGTGTATAATTTTTTATATAGCAACATCAACTCCCTCTTCTCAAAATTCTATCTTGTTTCCAATTACCTAACCAATAATCCTATTGACATCCTCTTAATGGTGGAAACAGAAACAAACAAAAACTTTTCATTTAATAACTGGTCCTTTATACAAATCCCTTCTTCAATCCCTCTTCATAACCAACGAGGCGGCTCACTGGTAGCAGCCAGACCCGAAATAAAATTAATAAATGCAAACCCACCTAAAATAAACAATATAATGAACGAATGCCTGCACTGCGCCATTGAGCTATCCAAATTCACACTCCATATATTCCTGGTATATATCCATAATTCCTCGTCCATAGAAGACACAATCCTCACCAAGGCTTCCCCGTATGACTATGTTGTTGTAGTTGGAGACTTCAACATGAATAAAACTAAATCGAGGCAACTCTCCACCTTTTTAACCAACTCCAACTTCATACGAATACATACCAGCCCTACATTTATCATGTCTAACAGCCAATCCACCACTCCTGATATCCTTTTGTGTACAAGTAATATCCAGCACCTTATAAACAATGTTACCCTCGTCCCTGATTTAGGTTCAGATCACATGGCAATCCAATTCTCCCTCAACATATGCGCCCCTCTCCCTTCCCCACCGAAGAAAATTCTGAACTACAGACTGTGCGACATTACTAAAGTGACTGACGAAATGACAACATATAACAGCAAATCCAGCAATTAACCCCTACACTATATCCCTTTTCCTAGAGACCCTTTCCAAATCAATACACCAAAACACACCAACCGTTACAAAAAAACCCTACAAATATCCTCTTCCTAAATACATTCTCCGTCTAATAAAATATACACGACAGTTATACAGGGACTTCAGACAGACTGACGACTCGACCCTTAAGCAAAAATTCAACAAAATTAATAAAGACATTCATTCGCTAATCGGACAATACAAAAGTGATCTTTGGATAAAATCATGTGAGGAAATAAATGATATGCACGGTAAACAGTACTGGAACGAGATAAAGAAACTCAGCAAATATCGAAAAACAGATTTTATCCAAAAAATTACAGACCCCACGACTAAAAATACAGCGACGGACGATACTGACAAATATATTTGCAACACATTTCAAACAATCATACACATCGACAGATAACAATGACTTTGACAACGACTTCCTCAGCAATGTAAATTTCTGGTACTTGTCCTTCAAAACTACCCAAAATCCCGCAAATTCCAAATGATACTATAACGAATGAAGAATACTTCGATATTCTCAAAAAAGGCAAGAATACCGCGCCCGGTCATGATAATATCCCTAGATCTATCCTAAAATCCCTTCCACCAAGCATCCACGAATATATCCTCAAAATATTTAACCACATATACTCCACGCAGGTTATTCCCAGTGAGTGGAAACGTGGCATAATTACATGCATCCATAAACCCGGAAATGATCCCTTAGAACCTAGCAACTACCGTCCCATTACCCTCCTCCCTGTCCTTGGAAAATTATTTGAATCCGTTATAAAAAATAAGCTCATGACCTACATTTCTGACTTTATCCCTCCCTACCAATTTGGATTCCTTGAACATCGTTCCACAGCACTACCTCTAACCATTCTAACATCAAACTGCCAAACAGCGAGCCTCGAAGGCCGCAAATCTGCTGTATTATTCTTAGACGTCAAAAAAGCATTTGATTCTGTCTGGCACCGGGGCTTGCTGTTTAAATGCAATACCCTCAATATACCCCCACAC
The DNA here is from genome assembly GCA_932526585.2 of Philonthus cognatus. Taxonomy (NCBI): domain Eukaryota; kingdom Metazoa; phylum Arthropoda; class Insecta; order Coleoptera; family Staphylinidae; genus Philonthus; species Philonthus cognatus. Next base: position 127,647,674 of record OW052243.1, read on the forward strand.
CTGATTAATCTCCTTTCCTTCGACAAAACAACTCCACCTTCTCAATTACCACCGGGGCTTGCTGTTTAAATGCAATACCCTCAATATACCCCCACACCTGATTAATCTCCTAGACAGCTTTCTTCACAATAGATCCCTTCAAGTTAAAATACGCCAATCCTTTTCCAGTTCCTTCACACCTGAACAAGGTTTACCTCATGGCTCCCCTTTATCACCACTCCTTTATAATCTCCTAGTACATGACATTTACAATCCTGATCCTAATCACATAAATAAATCTGCCTATCCTCTCCTCTACGCCGATGATACTGCGTTAATCGCACATGCCCCCACTCTCCCTAAAGCTCTCAGCACCCTTCAGGGCCTAATCGACACGATTCAAACGTGGTTCGCGAAGTGGCGAATTTCCATAAACCCAAACAAATCCCAGCTCCTGATTCCTTTCCATCAACAAAACAACTCCACCTTCTCAATTACCATAAACGACCAAGTCATCTTCCCCTCCGCCACCTGCAAGTACCTAGGTATTCACATTGATCCCAAATTCACATTCAAAACCCACTCCGCAATCCTTAAAACAAAAGTCAAAAATCGGGCGGCCCACTTTAGAAGTCTGACCTTCAAACAACAAGGCATCAGTACAAACACAGCCGTACATATATATAAAATGATCTGTCGCCCTTTACTTGACTATGCCTCAATCCTTTATCACAACCCCCATCCTACCACCCTAAAGAATTTGCAAGTCGCCGAAAGATCGGCCCTTAGAGTGTTGACCAAAATCCGACACCCCCAAATCCCCCTACATAACCCATCCAATACCCTACTTTATGAACTAACAGCAGTCACTCCCATCGAAACCCGACTATCACACTTAGCTGAAAAATTTGCCTCAAATCCTATCCTCTACAATCTCCTTCACCCTTTATGTATCCCTCGAAACCAAAACATCACTCCCAAGCGTAAACGTTCCACCATCACCATTCATGATTTCATTGCATCATTCCATGACATTAGTGATCATGACGATTTGTGAACAGTAATCATTTGACAGACATTGGACGACACTAACAAACAAGAGGTTTTTTACACAAGAACGGACAAGGACAAACAATTAAAATTCAGGCGGAAAGACCAATGGTCGATAGCCAATTGGCAGAAGAATGTATTTGTTATTTTAGCCATCAGAATTATTTTTATGTTAATTATTTATTGTACAATCTGCCAATAAAGATTTATATATATATATATGTATCACTGTTTCTTCGGGTTTGGTCCCGCGTATTTTCTTGGCTCTGGTCCATTTTATTTTTAATTCGACGTTTCGATGACGTCGCAGTCATCATCGTCAGGAATAACTATCAAAAAAAAAGAGGCCGAACAGTCTAAATCAAAGAGATGATGCTAAAAGACTACCACCAATTTGGAAAACTTGTATAAATTCTGGTCAAAATATATTATCTCCGAACAACAACCAAGAAATTCAAAATCCAACCCCTTCCGAAAATAATATTGAAATTGTCACTACTACATCATTAGAAGAACAAAACAGAAGAGTAACACGAAGCCAAACAAGAAATTCACGCATCAAGTAGTACGTAAAAGTCAAACAAGTGGTTGCTAGAGCAATGGAATTTTGATAGTTATTCCTGACGATGATGACTGCGACGTCATCGAAACGTCGAATTAAAAATAAAATGGACCAGAGCCAAGAAAATACGCGGGACCAAACCCGAAGAAACAGTGATACATGTTACGCCCGCGAAAATCTACGTTTTAACATATATATATATATGTATATATATATATATATATATATATATATATATATATATATATATATAATTATTAGTTTAAATTTACGATTTTTATCAAAGGTTGATATATTTGTCTTCTGATTTTTTTAAATCAAAAGGTAAATATAATGTAATGAATATATTATTTTCGACTTCTCACTATATTTAATAATTTTTATGGTTCTAAGTATTTTAAATTTTAGTTATTTTTTATTGTAAATGAATCTCATAAATTAATAAAGGAAAAATTGAATTTATTGATTTGCACGAATAATTACTGGCATCGAAACAATTAAATTTGTATTTTATTTTTGGATGAAATTTAAAATGTTTACAAATGTTATCGATTTGAAAAACTTTGTAATATTTCTCGCTGTTGATGATTTTATTTAAAATGTATTCTGTCAATTTAAAAAAAAAGATTGAATTTGTTTATTTTTCACAATTTTAGTGAATGATTTGTTCATTAATAAGTTTTATAGATTTATAAAAATATATCAATTCATGAAAACTCTACAAATTATTAATTTTATTTCATTTTGACGTTTTTCCAATCTTGACATATTTAATCAAATACAGTATCTTCCTTATTGAATTTTGTCCACTTTAATAATTATGACATCGTATTTTTCTTGAATTTGTTAATGCATTTATTTATTTATTGGACTCCGTCCATATAAAAATACATAATATTGTGCAATAAAATGCAATTAAAACTAAAAATATAAAAAAAATTAGGAAACACAACATATGCATGACGATTTGCATCAATTTGTGTGTGTGCGTTTTTTCAACTCTATTTATTTTTATTAAATGTGTCAATTTCGACGATTTTTTAAAATGTCTAGTTGATTTTTCAATTAATATTTGGTTTATTGGTATTTTTTTAAAATTGTCTTTAATTTGTATGTTTTATCTACAAATTTAGATAACCTTCATGGTTTTTAACAAACTTGTAACTTTCATTTATTATTGCTTTGCTCTGTTATTGGACTATATGTAGTCAGTTGAACTATAAGCCAATATTATTATTATTAAATTTAACATTTTTAACGAATTCTCTAATTGTTGTAATCTTATATAAAAATCGTGAATCGTTGTTTATTTTAATAATTTTGACATGATTAGTAATATGTTTCATAATTTCGGTAAATTTTTATTAACTTTATTAAATATCAATAATTCTTATTACGTTTCGATATTTTACATAATTTGTATGTATTTTTGTATACAGTTTACACCTATACTGTATATAAAAATATATGAAAGTCATGTAAAATATCAAAACATAATAAGAATTATTATTATTTGTCAAAGTAGATAAAAATTTACAGATCCCGATAATCACAGCGTTTGCTCAATGCCAACCAGTCAATTTAAACCTTCTGTTTGCACTCCTTGATTAAGCATGAAGTAAAATTTCGAAGCGAAGCGTCCAAATCGAAATGCAGGCATTTCTAAACTCGAAATTTTACTTTATGCGCTACACGTATAAAACACTGATTTAAAGTGAACTTTAAATAACGCGAAGAATATTTAAATTGATGTCTTTAAATATTCATTCATAAACGTATACGCGGAGCGACCAAACCAAGTCTTCAGGCTTTTCTAAACTCGAAATTTTACTTCATGCTTAGTCTGGGAGTGGAAACACTTGCTTTTAATTTAACGCTTTACAAAAACAACGAATACCTGAAAATTTACAATGTATGTATCGAGGTATGTATACTTAATATATACTCTAAACACATTTTCAGGCTTTCCAAAACTCGATCAATTTAGAGCGAATGGTTCCACTCCCAGATTAAGCATAAAGTAAAATTTCCAGTTGCCTGAACATTTGGATTTGGACGTGAATCTATATTCAGTATAATAAACTGATTTTAAGTGAAGTTAAAAATGCACTGATCAATTTAATAATATTTAAATAACAACAAATTTAAAATGCTTAGAATTTACAAATTGAAATGCTATGTATCCTTGTAAAGAGTAACATATTCACATTAGAAACGAGATAATTCAAGCGTGGATTGATATCAGTTAGCGATGATTATTTCGAAGGGATAAAGGATAATCTGTGTACGTGCGTTTTAAACAACATAGGTTGTTTACGAGCGAAGTTTCGTTAGAAACAAGTACGCCCCTGAACAGTATCACCAGCGCCTCCGGCGCAACCACACACACAGATCATTATGGCCGTAACCACTTTAACCATTTGAAGTGAACCATCCCATCCCATCCCATCCCATTTCATCCCGCCCAGTCTAGCAGCAAAGTGCTGGCTCCGCTAAACGTAAAACTCAAATACTTCGATATGTCTGAGGCTCGTGTTGACGGGGTTTCTAATTGAGAGAGAGAGAAAAGTATCTTTCCGGCTACGTGGTTCTGGTAGGACATTGTTTCAAGACTGAGGGAAACTGCGGACAGGTGAAGAAGCGAGAATTTCGAGCACGCTTCGAGTTACATGTTTTATGTTAATGGAGAAAACATTATCATAACTCGGGAAAATACAGCTGCGCCCCATTATCATATCCGAGCCCCAGATAATAAGCACCATCTAATAATTGAGCTAAACTAACACCAGCACAGTTTATAAGTTTTGTTTCCTTGAATATTCTCTTAATTTTATACAATTTCTCCAGAACGTTACATTAAAAACAAATGAACACGCAATGTAATGACCAAACATTTGCAATTTCGTTTTACCTTTTTTAATCACATAATATCATTAAGTTAGAGCCCCTTTCCTAATCACCAATCCTTTATAAGAAAAACACATTAGCAACACACGTACATATTCTTTATAAGGATCGATGATGAAATAATTTTTTACTTAACGCGTGTTCAAATAGTTTTATATTAATAATATAAAATGGAATAAAACACTTCGATAAATTAGAAAAATCGAATAATTCGTATACGTTTATGAATGAATATTTAAAGACATCAATTTAAAAATTCCTCGCGTTATTTTAAAGTTCACTTTAAATCAGTGTTTTATACGTGTGGCGCATAAAGTAAAATTTCGAGTTTAGAAAAGCCTGAATTTGGATTTGGACGCTTCGCTTCGAAATGTTACTTCATGCTTAATCAAGGAGTGCAAACAGAAGCTTTAAATTGACTGGTTGGCAATGAGCAAACGCTGTGATTATCGGGATCCCGTGAATTTGTATCTACTTTGACAAATAATAATAATTCTTATTATGTTTTGATATTTTACATAATTTCTATATATTTTTATATACAGTATAGGTGCAGACTGCATACAAAAATACATAAAAATTATGTAAAATATCGGAACATAATAAGAATTATTGATATTTAATAAAGTAAATAAAAATGTACGACAATTATGAAACAAATTACTAATTCTGTCAAAATTATTAAAATAAACAACGATTCACGATTTTTATATAACATTACAACATTTAGAGAATTCGTTAAAAATGTTAAATTTAATAATAATAATATTGGCTTCTGGCCCAACTGACTACATACAGTCCAATAATAGAGCAAAACAACAATAAATCAAAGTTACAAGTTTGTTAAAAACCATGAAGGTTATCTAAATTTGTAGATAAAATACACAAATATAAAGACAATTTAAAAAAAAATATGAATAAACCAAACAGATTTTTAAAAGCTAAAAAAAACAACAAATATTAATTCAAAAATCAACTAGACATTCTAAGGAATCGTCGAAATTGACACACTTAATAAAAATAAACAGAGTTTAAAAAACGCACACACACAAATTGATGCAAATCGTCATGCATGTGTTGTGTTTTTTAATTGTATTCTATATTTTTAGTTTTAATTACATTTTAATGCACAATATTATGTATTTTTAAATGGACGGAGTCTAATAAATAAATAAATACATTAACAAATTCAAGAATAATACAATCTCATAATCAAAAAAGTGGACCAAAATCAATAAGGAAAACACTGTATTTGATAAAATATGTCAAAATTGGAAAAATCGTTAAAATGAAAAAAAAAATAATTTGTAGAGTTTTCATGAATTGATATATTTTTATAAATCTCTAAAACTTATTAATGAACAAATCATTTATTTAAAATTGTGAAAAATATACAAAATCAATCTTTTTTTTTTAATTGACACAATATTTGATATTGATATTTCTCGCTGATGATGATTTTATTTAAAATGTTTAAATAAAATCATCATCAGCGAGAAATATCACAAAGTTTTTCAAATCGATAACATTTGTAAAAATTTAAAATTTCATCCAAAAATATAACACAATTATAATTGTTTCGATGTGCGTAATTATACGTGCAAATCAATAAATTCAATTTTTTATTTATTTATTTATGAGATTCATTTACAATAAAAAATAACTAAAATTTCAAATACTCAAAACCAACAAAATTATTAAATATAGTAAAGACAAGTCGAAAATAATATATTTATTACATTATATTTATCTTTTGATTTTATAAAATCAGAAGACAAATATATCAACCTTTGATAAAAATCAAAAATTGAAACTAATAATTATTATTTTAAATAAAATCATTGAGAACGAAAAATATTAAATTCTACAGAAACTTTAGAAATATCAGAATTAGCAAAAAAATAGGGCAAAAATAAAAAAATTGACAATTTCAATCAACAGAAATGTTAGGAAAAAAGTCAAATAAATAAAATAAGCAATAGTCGAATATATTACTTTACTTTAACCCTTTCGGTCCTGACGGTGGCATTTGCCACTACTAACATTAGGTAAACATACTGTGAATTTTTCATTTAAATATACATACATGTATACATAAGCTGTAACTTTTTTAATAAACGTTTGTTTATTAAAATAGTTTAATTTAAAGTTTTAAACGAGTGTTTTCCACTCCTAGAGTAAGCATGAAGTAAAATTTCGAGTTTAGAAAATCCTGAAAATTTGGTTTGGTCGCGTAGCGCGTAGCGCTACGCGACCAAACCAAATTTTCAGGCTTTTCTAAACTCGAAATTTTACTTCATGCGCCACGCGTATAATGCACTGATTTGAGGTGAAGTTCAGAATATTCTACTAAAGCAGTATGCTAAAAATGTGTATTCTGAACATCACATCACATCAGTGTTTAGTACGCGTGGCGCATGAAGTAAAATTTCGAGTTTAGAAAAGCCTGAACATTTGGTTTGGTAGCTCCGCTTCGCTACGCGACCAAACCAAATTTTCAGGCTTTTCTAAACTCGAAATTTTATTTCATACTTAATCTGGGAGTGGAAAATACTCGTTCAATTTGATATAATTGTAAAATCAATAAATATCTAAAGATTTACAGGGAATACAGTATATTAAGATATCTATACTTAAAAGAAAAACTCTCTGTATATTTAAATAATATGCAGTTAACAAAACATTTTTTGGGCACTAGAAAAATTCCAGGGCTGAAAGGGTTAAAACAAGAATCCTCAAAATTTACAAAAATTGTAATTATAGTAAACGTCAAAGTCAACCTATACAGAAATCCTTAAACTTTATTAAACAAATTTAATTTATACAAACGACAAAATTGGCAATTTCAATAAAAAATCGTCTAATTTGATAAATTTAACAAATAACGATAAACATCTTTAACATTAAAATAAATCTACTAAAATTGACATATAAAACGAAATACTCTTAAGTATAAATGAAATTGCCAATTCTTGGTTGCAGAATACTTCAAACATTAAAAGTGCGATTCTTTTCGCAATCTAGAACAAGTTAGTCTTACAAAGACTATATCAAACACTCATTGAAACAACTACTTCCCGGGCTAATACCCCGACGGACATTGAATTATACAACAAGTGTTTGCTGTTACATACAGTAATCTACTGCAAATGTAACAATTTGGGTCAAATTATTTAGGCCATCTATAGACGCGTTTCGAGATTTATCTCTCATCAGTATAGCTTTGCCATTCCCTCTAAACAACGTGACCGCCAGTCTAAGGTGTCAAATGCGAAAAGAATCGCACTTTTAATGTTCGAAATACTCTTGTTTTTTATGTCAATTTCAGTAGATTTATTTTTATTCTTAAATTAAAGAGTTTAAGAATAAAAATAAATCTACTGAAATTGACATAAAAAACATAATATTACTATAATGCCATTTCGCAACAAATTTCTTTTGGTTACAAAGTTCCAAAAGAGTAGTGGAATTAACGCTTAATTTTAAAACTGTTTTTAAAAGATAATTGCCCCCCTCTTCTAAAATAAAATAGGGCGCCTGATTTTGTTTTGCCTTGTGAAGGTAAGTAATCTCGGGTTGACCTTAAATTTTGTTGTATTGTTAACAGAAAATAAATCACGTATTCGCAGTGTTTTGATCTATTTTGGGGACCCCGGTCGGGTAGTGGGAAGAGGCCCTGCCTCCTAACCCAGGGGTCGCGGGTTCGAGTCCCGCCGGGTGGGGTCATTTTAAAGTACAAAATGATTCCACCTGGGTCCATGGATGTGTGTGCATGTGTTCGTGGCGTCTAAATATAGTTAAAATACAAACAAATATAAAGGTGAAATGGTGGAATGGTCTGGGATCAATATCCAGTTAATGTATATAAAAAATAATTGATCTATTTTTTTTAATTAATAGAAAAAAAATCACCACATACAAATTTTCTCCTATAAAGAACTAATTATTATTTGATTACTTAAAATCTACTTATATTAAACTATGCAACATATTCCGGATGGGTATTGTGTTCCAGAAATTTATGGATAAGATATCGTTATTAGATAAAGGCATGTTGAAAATGACTTCTCGTGCAGATTCAGCAACGCGTTTCCTCTCCCAGTTGTTTCGATTTAATTAAATCGTCGCAGCGACGAATCACCAAACCGCACATATTCCAACAATGCGCAATTATTCGATGACGGTGTTTTTACTCAGAAAACATACCAGTTTTATCGAAAAGTATTATCCGTATGTTTCCCGATAGCATCGAAATACCATTGGGTTCGTTCTGTACACTATGCTACTCTTGCAGGACTAATATATAATCTCAATTTGTCTACAATGGTGTTGAAATATGTGAGGTGCAAGAAGATTAACAGTAGACGGGTTGGAGTAACCGTGCTAACGCGCCGACAATACAGACAAGGACCTTTAATTTCTGTACACCCATTAATTTAGGGCTACCCTTTCTATCATCACATACATCCGTTTCTGTTTGCACAATAAATTGTGAAATTATATCCAAAATCCAATCATACAGATGTCTGACAGTTATCTAAAAAGTATGTTTAATCGTTCCACGCATCAAACACATTTTTTACCACTTAAACACTGAAATTTGGCAAATGCGCCGGGCAATATTTATTATTACAATAGCTATTTATTATTACAATATTTTAGTTATGATAATAAACGAAACACAGGGGATTTCATACGTGAAATGTTGTATCTTTTCTCATCTTTTATTCTAGTTTATCCACCTGTCTTTCTACAATAAATTATGAAATGTTATCTAAAGATATAACCGTCTGACAGTTATTTTTGAAAGTACGATTAATCTTATGAACAGTGAAATACATACATACGTGAATATATACAGGGTGTCTCAGACCACCCGTACCAGCCTTATATTTCGACAACGCTTAATCGAATGTGACTGGGACAAAAGTTTTTATTACTAAAGTAAACCCAAGGAATCCACTGATGAATTTATTTTTTACCGGAATAATCCGGAAGTACCTGGAACCGGAAGTAACTTTACAATTTCAAATAGCAACATAGGTCGAGTATGGTATTAATTGATAGGTCTTTTTAAAAGAAGCAACTTTTATTAAAATGTTTTTTTTTATATTTTGCATATTTACAAAAATAATCAAAAAAAACTAAATTGAAAATTAGTTATCCATTCAACACCCAATTTGTTCAAGTAGGCTTTGCTTTTTTGTTATGTCAAAATAATTGACGTTCGTGAATATTTGAAGTAAAATAAATTATTATTATCAAAGTAATGAATGTGTCAACATGGTTTTTACAAACCTCGAAGGTTTTGATATGCTGATGATATTAGGTGAATGCGGCCAAAACTATCGTGCTGTTGAGCGAGTTAATTTTGAGCGATACCCTTAACGAGCCAATCAGTCAAAAAATGTTTTTCGGCGCCTTGTAGTTAAGAGTTAAGACAACTGGTAAGCTACAGCCCAGCCACAACAAAGGTCGAAGTATCAGAAAACGTGTACAAGATGAAAGAGCACCAGATATTCTTGCAGCAATTGCTCTGGACCCGAACATCTCCACTAGAAGAATTGAAATCGATGCTGGAATAAGTCACTCCACTGCTTGGACAGTTTTAAAAACAAACAAATTCCATCCATACCATATCACTTTACACCAGAAACTTGAAGAGCGGGATCTTCAAGAAAGGTTGAATTTTTGTGGATGGTTGTCTCATAAATTATAATTTCCATCACAAAATTTTATGGACAGATGAGGCTACATTCAAAAGCAACGGAGTTGTTAATTTACATAATGCTCACTACTGGAGTAATGAAAACCCTCATTGGTAAAGAGAAGTTGATAATCAACACGTATGGACCCTTAATGTTTGGTGTGGTATTTTAGGAAACCAAATAATTGGTCCGCATTTTTTCGATGGTTCATTATACAGAGCTAAATACGCTGATTATTTAGAAAATAATCTTATTGACCTTCTAGATGACGTTCCATATGCGACACGTTTAACAATGTATTTGCAACAAGATGGTTGTCCAGCTCATTATGCAAGAGTCTCTCGGATTGGAAGGCTAGGACCATTTCCATGGCCACTTCTTTCTTCTGACATAACGCATCTTGACTTTTTCTTGTGGGGACGTATCAAAGACCTAGTCTATAAAGAGCTTCCAACCACGAGGGATAATATGAATGAGAGGATACGGAATGCCGTTCACTTAGTGAAGATGAGATACAACGGGCCGTCAACGACGCTCTAAATCGGCTACAAAGATGCATTGATCAAGAAGGAAGGCAATTTGAACATACTATAAATAATTGTATAGTTGTTTTAATTATCATTTTCTTAACTTTCACGCTCTTATTCGAATTTTTAATAAAATACTTTCAAACAATTGGTATTTTTTAATTATCGTAAATATGCAAAATATTAGAATTGAGGAAACGGTTGGAAAAATTAACAATTACAATTATGCAAAAAACAACTACGCAAATGCTAGATTTACAAGTGTTTACAATCTAATACACGGAATTAGAAAAAATATTCGTAAAATAAATTTTACAATAATAAATAAATAATATATAATATATAATATAAAGATATAAGAAACTATACTAATTTTTTTTTGAGAATATAAAAGTCTAGATTCTTTGCAGCTTGCAAAAATCAAAAAGTAATTTAAAAATATAAAAATCTATATTTTGTTATTAACTAATATAAAAAACTATATTAACCCATTAAGCGCCATTGATGCATCCACGCAAACTTATTTTTTTTTGTTAATTAAATTACTAAATAAGTAAATTTGATATGTTATATTATTTGACCTGACTTGAAAATGTATGAAGAAAAAGGTAAATATTTTGTTTTTTAAATATTTTGCTTTTACTCATTAAAATAAATTCAGTGTATTTTTAACTTCACAATATTTCAGTGTTTTATACGCGTGGCGCATGAAGTAAAATTTCGAGTTTAGAAAAGCCCCGTGAAAATTTGTCTCGGGTCGCTGCGCGACCCTCGACAAATTTTCTAAGCGGGGCTTTTCTAAACTCGAAATTTTACTTCATGCTTAGTCTGGGAGTGGAAACACTCGTTTTAAACTTCATATAAAATCGACGAGTGCCTGAAAGTTTAAAGCGTATACATTATGTATTTTTAAAAGTAGCATTCACAGAATTTATTATAATAAGACATTCATAGAAATCACATAAAAGTGCAGAATTGGACCTGAATTCAACTTTTAGAGTTAACTTCATCACTGCTTGGCCATTAATGGGTTAAGTTAGAATAAAAATTGGGTGTTGAATGGATAACTAATTTTCAATATAGTTTTTTTCGTTTATTTTTGTAAATATGCTAAATAATATAAAAACATTTTAATAAAAGTTGTTTCTTTTAAAAAGACCTATCAATTGATACCATACTTGACCTATGTTGCCATTTGAAATTTTAAAGTTACTTCCGGTTCCGGGTACTTCCGGATTATTCCGGTAAAAAATAATTTCATCAGTGAATTCCTTGAGTTCACTTTGGTAATAAAATTTTTTGTCCCAGTCATATTCGACCAAGCGTTGTCGAAATAAAAGGCTGGTACGGGTGGTCTGAGACACCCTGTATACAGGGAATTTTTCTTCTAAGTATACACACCTCGATATATGCATTGTACATTTTCAGGTATTTATTGTTTTTGAAAAGCTTTAAATTTAAAGCGAGTGTTTCCACTCGCAGACGAAGCATGAAGTAAAATTTCGAGTTAAAAAAAGCCTGAACGTTTGGATTTGGACGCACAGCGTCCAAAACCAAATACAGGCTTTTCTAAACCCGAAATTTTACTTCATGCGCCACGCGTATAAAATATTGAAGTATCCTGAAGTTAAAAATATACTACTAAAGTATTCTAAAGCAATATATTTTTAATATTAGTATTGTATTAAGCGTTACTACGTGGTTTTTATACCACTTTATTATATACTTTTACGACTCGAGTTTTCACAGTATTAATGTAATTTTCAAGTGTGACATCAAATTTACAATAATTATAATTATTGTAAATTTGTTGTATTTTAAATATTATTAAATTGATCAGTGTATTTTTAACTTTATTCAAAAGCAGTGTTTCATGCGCGTTGCGCATGAAGTAAAATTTCGAGTTAAGAAACTATTTGGGGTTAAAATCCAATTTATTTGAAAATAGTTCTGTAGTGTTTAGTTTAATAATAATAATAATAATACTTTTATTCATTATTTGCTACAATTACAAATGGTTGTTGACAAATTTGAATACGTCATAAAATAGAAAATGAGAACACACAATTACGGAAACTACGAATACAGAATTTAATTTAAAGTTTACAGTTTAAATTTTGTTATTTATTATTTTTAACAATTTATTGTATTTTAAAATGCAAATGTATTTATTATTGTACTATTAAACTGAACGATTCATTAGTAAATGAAAATAAGTTAAATAACAAAAACTATAATTCATTTTTTTCCGTCTTCAATATATATATTTTTAATAATAAAATTCCAAATAATTGATGTATTATTTGGAATTTTATTATTAAAAAAAATGTATATTGAAGACAGAAAAAAATGAATTATAGTTTTTGTTATTTAACTTAATTTCATTTACTAATGAATCGTCCAGTTTAATAGTACAATAATAAATACATTTGCATTTTAAAATTAATAAAATTTAAAAACAAATACCTTAAAAATGACAAATTTTGTGTTTTAAATGATAATTTTTATTTAGACAAGCACAATTATTTAAACTGAACTAACTAAAATGTCAGAAAATTCATAAGAATATCAGTGATTTTCTTAAGAATCTATAAAAATTGAAAATAAAATACTTCATATCGATTTTCTGTATGTTCAATTAAATTTGTTATCATTTATTGAAATCTTTTGAAAAGCACAGACATTATCTTAAATTTTATAAATAACGAACTGTTGTATTTGTCGAAAAAAATCTGGTATTATAAATGACTAAAAACGATCGCACTTTGAACTTCACCTTAAACCAGCGTTTACCGCACCTGACGCATGAAGTAAATATTTCGAGTTTAGAAAAGCCTAAAAATTTGGAGCGACCAAACCAAATTTTCAGGTTTTTCTAAACTCGAGATATTTACTTCATGCTTAATCAAGGAGTGGAAAACACTCGGTAGAAAATTTAAATCAAACGATATTAAAATCAAGACTTCTTGCACAACATATCTGCCATCTAACGTAACCAGTGTTATTGTTATCTAACCTAATCTCATTGACTGTCATCATTATCATTTATAACAATTGCAAATTAAAAAAAATATTACATTTATAAATTTTTCCTATTTCTGTACTTTTTTGATTAAACGTCAACATCAATTAAAGAAGATAAGAAATGTCAAAATCGGTAATTAAAAAACAAATTATTTAAAATTTAAAATTATATTTATTTGTTTAGGGATTTAAAATAGTAATTATTATTATTTTAAATCAAATTCATTTTGTCATATTTTATATTTATTATTTTCATTTATTTCCAAAATGAATAGTTACATTTATGGGTGAGTCAGAAGTGTGTAAAGACTTATTAACTAAAGTAAAATCTAAAAATAGTATACTTAACTACCTTGTGTTTTCAATTTACTTAATTTTTTATTATTATTTTTAGTATTACATGTACAGGGTGAGGCGTGGTAACTTTCTTTGGTAAAAAAGGCGCAGTGATATTAGTGAGAGTAACAGAAATGTGGGGAAGATCTCAATGGAAGGGCCTTGATGGGAATTTTGTGTCCCTATTCATTTTAGTCACAAAATTGCTTTGGTCGAGGAAGCAGCGCGCTTCTACCGCAAACGCCTATTTTTCAGACCTATTTCTCACGGTAAACATGAATTTAGAATTTTATTGGAAAATGATCTAGGAGTTTTCTTGTATGCTCTCGAATAACCAGACAATGTATATGTGGTTTTAGCAAGAGGGGTCACAATCCACACAGCTAGGATTTTAATTCATTTGTTTAATAAAATCTTTCCCTAGCAAGTAATGTCCCTGAGAGGGGCATGCCCGCCTGATTTAACTTCCTGTGATTATTTCCTGTGGAATTATCTTAAATATCGTGTTTATATCATGTATCCACAGACCCTGGAAAACACACAAAAAAAATCTCAGCCGAAATTGTCAATATACCAATCGGGATGCTTGAAACAGTGGACCGACACTTCAGAATTCGAGTCAATCAGTGTATTGACAATTAAAGGCGACATTTACAGTTTTGTTATATTTTAGACGGTATATAATCAAATTTCTCGTGCTGTGTAGCATAACAAATTAAAATAAGTAGTTTTGAAACGTGTACAGTTTTTTTATTTTATTTTCAAAAAAGGACGTTTCCACGCCCGGCCCTGTATAATGGCTTATGTAAAACGTTATGTTAATGCACCAATAATGGAAAGATAAATAAATAAATTGACATGAATTAATATAACTTACAATTTGGTGTAACACATTAAAATTATTGAAATATTAACAAAACAATCAATAGATATAAAAATGGTGATGTGTCCATAATAGTACTTTCCCCCGTAAATTGCGTATTAAATCACTTTTAAAATATTTGTAGCATTATTATTTTCAAAATGTCTTCAACTTTTTGATAACTACAACTTTTATTTGAAACATTTTTCAATTGGATCAACACATACTGACACAAACCAATGACTAGATAAAAAACACTATTTATTGAATATCTCAAAAACTAAGATTGCTATGACAAAAAGTGAAGATACAAAAAATCTTTGATATTTTATTACCTACAACTTTTATTTGAAACATTTTCCAATTGTATCAACACACACACTGACACAAATCAATGACTAGATAAAAAACACTATTTATTAAATATCTTAAAAACTAAGAGTGCTATGACAAAAAGTGAGTCCACAAAAAATCTTTAGTTTTTTATTTCCTACAACTTTTATTTGAAACATTTTTCAATTGTATCAACACATACACTGTCACACATCAATAACTAAATAAAACACACAACTTTTGAAATATCTCAAAAACTAAGAGTGCTATGACAAAAAGTAAATGAACAATACATCTTCATTTTGTTATTATCTACAACTTTTATTTGAAAGAATTTTTTGTTTGATGAACATTTATTGAAAAAATCTGAAAAAACTGAGAAACGCTAAGAGTAAAGTACCACTTCCGGTTTTCCGATTTTCACCAAAAGCTTTTCAGTTCTTCCGATTGTAACAAAAAGCTTAAGTTTCAAATTTCATCTCGATATCTTTAGCGGTTTTTGCGGTACAGCGCACACAGACACACACACACAGACACACAGACAGACAGACATTTTTCAAAAATTGTCTTATTCGACTCAGGGGACCTCAAAACGGATATTTCCGCTAAAATTTTTGATTCGAAAATTTTCACGAAAACAATACTTTCCCTTTGTATTACATACGGGGGAAAGTAAAAAAGTAAGTATAAATAAAAATTATTAAATATAATTGTGAAAAATTTAATAATTTGTTCCTACGAACATACAGTGGCGGCGCACAGTATAACCGTTGTACTGAAAATTGGACAAAAATACTAATAAATAAAGGTGATTAATTTGAAATGTTTATGACATATATGTGTTCTAAAGACTTCAATTATTAGGAATTACAGCTTTTTTAACACAAAAATGTAATATTAAAGAAAACGTGAAATTTCTTGTAGTGATTAGACGTTTGTAAAAAAGTTTAATTATATAAGAAACTCACAATGTCAAATCAAAATAAACACTTATTATAAAATATAATTCTATTACTGGCTATTTAACTTGAACAAACATATATACAAACAAATATCTAGTTATTAACATTTAATGAATTAACTTTAACGAGTATCTTCTACTCCCAGATTAGGCATCAAGTAAAATTTCGAGTTCAGAGAAGCCTGAAAATCAAATGAAGCAAAATTTTCAGGTATTTTTAAACTTAAAATTTTACTTTATGTGCCACGCGTGTAAAACACCGATTTGATGTGAAGTTTAAAATATACTGTTATTAATTATTTTAAAATAAATCACTTACATTATTATGGAGCAGTAAATAAACATAAAGTTTACTTTGGTGAGTTAATAAAAGTGGTATAAAAAAGTTTTATATCAAAAATAAAAAAAAACTCTGGTAAAGTCTTATTCTTGTGCATGCAAACAGCTGGGTAATATACCGTTATTTACGGTAATTACCAGTGGTAATTACCGACACAAATTACCACTAACATTTAAAAGATGCTAATGCAGTTGTTTTTCGATTTTAGGTCGCATGGATACACATAGATCGACAGATGATCCTAACGATACACCGACATGTAATATCAAGAGTGCCGCGATTCAGCGTTTCTCATGATAATGCGAAAACGTGGCTTCTACACGTCAACAGTGTGCAACAAGAGGATAGAGGTTATTACATGTGTCAAGTGAACACTAACCCTATGATCAGCCAGGTCGGATATCTCCAAGTAGTTGGTGAGTGTTTTCTTTTTCTGATTAATCCAGCTTAAATCCAATCCGGACTCATCTCGCCTATTGTTTGCTTGAATTAGGGCTGAAGAAAGTGAATTAATAGATTCTTTTTATCGGCTCCTAATAAAATCACCGCCAATCGGCACAATGGAATTAAATCACATTTCTTTTATTCTAGTTCCTCCGAACATTTTAGATACGGAGAGCACGCAATCGACGGTAGCGATTCGCGAAAATCAGAATATTAGTCTGACATGTAAGGCAGATGGTTTTCCCACGCCGAAAATAATGTGGAGAAGGGAAGATGGACAGCCTATCTCCGTCGAGCGACGTAAGAAAGGTAATTTTCTAGAAATTTTTTTCGCTTGCTTGAATTTGCGGTTAGTCTACAGTTACTCATGAGCTCTACTAATATTAAGTCCAATCGTGATAAATAATCTCTCCGTGAAAACACTTCCGAAGGGAACCTTTGAAATATTTCAAATAATATTTGATATATGCATTTAACTTTAGACTGCAATATTAAATATTTATATGCGTTGACCTAGGTTAGGTCAAGCCTATAAACATATTTTACCCCCTCCACTGTACTCGGGCCGTTCAGCGGGATTTTATGTTAAAGAAAATTTAAAATGACAAGGGTCGACCCACAACATCTCATAATGTAACATAATGTAAACTTTGCACTTTAATTAAATCCGCCATTGCGCACTTTTTCGTATTTGCTCTATCCCGCGACAGCGTCAAACAATACTCCTCGGGGGAGCTTCGGTTCCAGTTATACTCGTTATCCTCGCAATTGTTTATGGAATTATTTCAAAATTTCAAAGGACTGTTTGATTTAAAGATATCGATTTCTTATATAAATACGCTATTCTAGAGTTTCGCGGTAGCATTTTGAAATAAGAAAATAAAAATGATGTGTAATCTTGAGAAGCGGTTGCCAACCAGAGATCCGTGGACCATTAGTGACCCGCGAGACTATTTTGGTGGCTCGCAGGTTAATTAAATCAGTAAATTAGCAATTATAATAATATTAATATTTATTTGTGCTATAACATTTGTTTTACACAAGTCAGGATATAATTTGTATAAATACGAGTACATTTAGCATTGACATTCATTAATCATTTCTACAGTAGAGAAAATAAAAAATAACTAAAAAATTAAATAATAAGACGATACATAACCCTATAGTCTGTTTAAAAACTAGGAGGAGCAAGTGTCAAAGCCCAATTTACACTATAACAAGTTATCAGAAATATCACTAGAAATTTTTTTTTTTAAATAAAATTAAATATCCATTTTGTACTTCTTAATTGTGGTTAAGTATTTTCTTTTCATCGTACGATATCGTCAGTTCAATTAAAATGCTTATACGGCATATCGCCATACATCTGTGAAATAAAACATATTTACATTATGTTCATAATATGAAATTTATACAGGGTCGCTACAAAGTATGGAAACACGGCTCTCACGCGAAAACGGCTAAAAACAGAACCACCAAAATTGGAATTTCTAAATGGGATATTTTTTTGAACAATTTGGCGTGAAAAAATCAAAAATGATTCTCAGAATTTTCACATATGGACGCCATCTTGAATTTTTTTAAATGGAATTCGATTTTTTTTATTTTACAACTTTTATAGACCTTAATTCTGATTACAACCATATACCTTTTTTTTAAAATACTTGTCTTTTCATCGATAAACCGGACTTTGAAAAGTATGGAAACAGCGAAATATTATGAGAACGGTTTATCGGAATGTCCTAAAATTTTGCAAAGGTTTAGAGTACGTTAAGGCCTTCATTTTGCATTTTTTTATTTTTTCATATTCATTTGTTTTGTAAATATTCTATTTTTGGTCGAAACTTAAAAATAAAAATTAACAATTTCAACTTAAAAAAAAAGTTGCCTTTGAAAACAGTTTTCATTAGCCTGTCAAACTTGTAAAAAACATTAGTAAGTAACTGGTTGTTGCAAAAATGCCACATTTGAGTGAAACGGATCGCATAGAGATTCTCATGATGATTGGGCGTGGGGATAGAAAACGAAGCTTTGCCGAAGCTGCTAATCTTGTCAACGTAAATCAGATCGAGCACCTATTTCCAGGTCAGTTGCATTTAAAACATGGAATAGGTTTAATGAAACTGGAACTGTTAAAAATCGTCCAAAAGTTGGACGACCAAAAACTGTTACAAATGAAGAAAATTAATTTAATCTTATGATAGATGTAGTTGAAAATCCAAAAACTTCGGTGCACAGTTGGCTTTCAATAACAACATGAGCAGGAGATCAGTTCAAAAAATAATGAAAATTGAAAAGTATCATCCCTACAAAATTCAGCTGCTACAAGAATTGAATGAAGATGACTTTGATCGCAGAATTGAATTTTGCGAAACAATGATGAATAGGATAAGCCAGGACGCCAATTTTATTAACCGTGTGCTCTTTTCCGATGAATCAACTTTCAGCTTAAATGGACAAGTTAACCGCCATAACTGTAGATACTGGTCAAACAAAAATCCACATTGGATGGAGCAGATTCATACGCAGCGTCCACAAAAAAATAATGTTTGGTGTGGTATAATTGGGCAGCATATTATCGGCCCTTTTGTTATTAATGTCAATTTGACATCTGAAACATATTTACATCTTTTGCAAGAACAGGTTGTTCCCAGACTTAGACAAATATTCCCAAATTATGAAACTAAGGCTAATAAAGCTGAAAACATATGGTTTCAGCAAGACGAAGCACCAGCTCATTTCGGACTAATAGTACGTGAATATTTAGACGTAACTTTTCCCGGCAAATGGATAGACAGGAGAGGAACAATTGAATGACCTGCTAGGTCGCCCGTTTAACTCCACTTGATTTTTTCCTGTGGGGACATTTGAAAAATCGAGTTTATAACAACAGGCCACACAATATACAAGAATTAGAAGAACGCATAATAACCGAAATTGCAAATATTCGTCCTAATATTTTAACTAATTCATTACAACACTTTGTCCAGCGTATTCATTACTGCCAAGAAGTTAATGGAGAGCACATTGAACATATATTGTAAAATAAAAAATCATTTATTGTTTAATATTTTATTTTTTCATTTGACTGTTTAATATTTTTTAAAGTTTTGATCAAAAATAGAACATGCATTTGTGGTATTGCAGCATTTAGAAAAAGTACTCGTTTGGCTGTTTCCATACTTTTCAAAGTCCGGTTTATCGATGAAAAGACAAGTATTTTTAAAAAAAATGTATATGGTTGTCAGAATTATAAGGTCTATAAAAGTTGTAAAATAGAAAAAATCGAATTCCATTTAAAAAAAATCAAGATGGCGTCCGTATGTGAAAATCCTAAGAATCATTTTTGATTTTTTCACGCCAAATTGTTCAAGAAAATATCCCATTTAGAAATCCCAATTTTGGTGGTTCTGTTTTTAGCCGTTTTCACGTGAGAGCCGTGTTTCCATACTTTGTAGCGACCCTGTATAATAATGTGTCTCTATTAGAGCTGGGACGAATCCTCGTAAAAAGGATTCGAATCACGAATCCGAATCA
Source organism: Philonthus cognatus (assembly GCA_932526585.2). NCBI lineage: Eukaryota > Metazoa > Arthropoda > Insecta > Coleoptera > Staphylinidae > Philonthus > Philonthus cognatus. Next base: position 127,668,244 of record OW052243.1, read on the forward strand.
CCTAATAAGATTCGAATCACGAATACTCGAATAAAGGATTCGTAAGAGATAAATATGATTTGAATCGAAGATTCGAATCCTGTTTTTTCGAATCACGAATACAAATTCTTTAAGAATAAATGTGATTTTATTATTTTTTTGCAACCATTAATATGTAAGTATCGTTGCCAGTTGTTTTAACAAAAATATTCAAAACCTAATTATTTATTATTACCACTGAACATCGTTGATAACAGACTAAATATCTGACTCCCTGTTACTCTGGTTAAAGACGTATTTGTGTGTTTCTGAACTCCACTTCAAATCAGTGTTTTGTACGCGTGGCGCATGAAGTAAAATTTCGAGTTTAGAAAAGCCCGAAAATTTGTCTCGGGTCGCTGCGCGACCCTCGACAAATTTTCACGGGGCTTTTCTAAACTCGAAATTTTACTTCATGCTTAGCCTGGGAGTGGAAACACTCGTTCAAAACTTCAAATTGAACTTAATTATAAAATCGATTAATGCCTAAAATTTACGTAAATAAAAAAATCACTGAATATCATTAAAACCGGGAAGGTCAGGGAAAAGTTATAGAATTATATTCAAATTGACCAAAACACTAACAAAAAAGCCATATGATATTATTAAATTTGTCAAAATCAGCAGGCAAATTACAAAACACGTACAAATTTATAAAATGAACTTAAATATTTGCAAAAACAATGAAAACTATTAAACAAAATGGGGGTTTCTCACAGAAGAAAGTTATATTAAAAGGCCAGGGAAAAAATCTTTAGTCAGGAAAATGTCGGAAAAATTTAACATTTAAGATTGTGGCTACTATGGCAGTTTTACTTCAAACAAATTTTGAAAACTAGATAATTATCTTTAAAAATATTTTCAATCATTTAATGTTCTTATCAAAGCATTCAGTTTGAAGTTTCGAACGAGCCTTTCCACTCCCAGACTAAGCATGAAGTAAAATTTCGAGTTTAGAAAAGCCCCGTGAAAATTTGTCGAGGGTCGCGCAGCGACCCGAGACAAATTTTCTGGGCTTTTCTAAACTCGAAATTTTACGTCATGCGCCACGCGCATAAAACAGTGATTTAACGTGAAATTTAAAAACACACAAGAAACATTTTTCATGTTATTCCTCACAATTAATTCGAACTATTATTTACGATTCAAATCCTTTTGTAAGTATTCGAATCCTTTTACAAGGATTCGAATCCTTTTATAAGGATTCGAATCACCCACATTTAGACTCGAATACGAATCCTCTTAAAAAAATGTAACGAATCCGGATCACGAATCCAGTTGAACAAAAGGAATCCAGGATTCGAATCCTGCCCAGCTCTGGTCTCTATCTCACTTAAAATTGATTTGTTTCATAAAACTATACAAGGTAGAACGACTCATCTTCGACATGCCTGCATGATCGTTTAGTTCTTTTAAAACTTTATTCAAAGTTGGCAGTTCATTTTTACAGAAGAAACTATGCACGGATCTCTTCACTACGTCATCAAAACTTGTAATTATGTCCTCCAAGCTGTTTAGGGCTACAAATCTCTCCGGATTTCTTATATTTGCTAATAGTACGATAGACAGTGGAACTTTCAACTCCTAAAAATTAAACATTTTGTTATTTGATGCATATTCTTATGCTATTTGATATCTCACCTACTGCACCAACAATGTCTGATACAACAGCAGTCATTTTCATATGTGGATCATCTGTTATCATCTGCTTATACATATTTATTAGGCACTGTTTTTCAGACAGATTAAAATGACCCAAATCACCGAGTTTGTAGTGGGTCCATAATCCATCACAACAATATAAACAAAACTAACTTTTAACTATGCTGAAGAAACAACGCACAAAAGGTTATTACGAAACAGACAAAGTTGTAACTCGGTAACGCTTCCAATCAAGGTTATGTCAGCTGTTGCGTCTAATAATGACGTAATTAGCATAATGTAAAATGGGCGCGCTCTCGGCCAATCAGAGTTGTAGGTTTTGGCGCGTGAAATTTAAAACGCTCCTCCTAGTTATTAAACAGATTATAGTAGTAACAGACACTGTAAAACACTTATAAATTGTAATAAAATATAGTTAAAGTACATATAATCAGACTAGAAAGTATTACAGATTATGCCATTGATCAAAATATTCCTTTAAGAAATAAAAGGCATTAAAACCAACACAGGGAATTTTTCTATAAAGTATACATATTCCAATGTATACGCTGTAAGTTTTCCAGCATTCGTTAATTTTATAATAACCGCTTTTATATAATAACCGATTGCTTAAAAATGTACAGCGTATACATTTTTCTTAAAAGAAAAATTCCCTGTGTAGATTTTAATGTGTTTTATTCCTTTGAAGAATATTTTGATTAATGGTATTTAAACTAGATTTTTAATCAGTTAATCTCGTTTTATTTGCAAGCTGCAAGAAATTAAGTTAATAATCTAGTAAAACACGACAAGGATATAATTGAAGGCTCGCATGTCAATCATGTCAACATGCACAAAATGGCAATGAAAAATCACATCGCAGTTTCATGCACCGTCGTCTCATGTATCGTGGTGGAACAAAGCTAATACGATGAAACTTCCTCGATGGTTAGCGTCTTTGTCTCGAAGTTTGATAAATGAAAATATATGAGGGTGGCAGGAAATGGCTTAAAACAAAGAGGGAAGATTACATGAGGATAGGTATCAAGTGTTGAAAAATGATTAAAATAAAATGTAATCAAATTTTCCAGCCAGCAGGTATATTATTTCTAGGAGTAAGCAATTTTTCGATTCCGGGTTTGGTCGTTAATAGATTTTGAGATATTTATTTTATGTTCTACATAAGCAATATAGAACTTTTTATCGGTATTATAAATTTATTTTAATTTTTGAGTACGCGTAGATAAGGTATGAGTCATTCTACTTTTTATCTGCATAAATGATAACGCCAGCATGATATTGCGTGGTGCGCAAGCTCCGTTACACTTCAACCCCAATGCTAGATTAGCTGCTGCAATATTTAGCAGCCAGCCTGGCGTAGGATTTTGTAGCAAGATGTGATGCCGGATCGTGGCCACGGTTAACGGCAGGAACTTTTAAATTGTGAATTTAACTCAGTCGACGTGGCAAGTGGACAGGTGGGCTGGCAGTTACAATTGTTCTTCGGCGGATCCAAATGCATCGACCCGAACCAGACATATGAGTAAGCTCGGTGCAGAGGGCCAAATAGTATAGTGATCTGATAAACAGGGGCAAAAGGCTCTCTGGAGTGCTATTCTATCTCGACCTGCTCGCGCACAGAATGTCAACCGGCGGTGCAGACTCACATACATTCAGAATGGTTTACCATACCTACGATTTAATCGAATTACTTAATATTGACAACGCGTGGAGAAATTCCTATGCAGAGGTGACGCTCAATGCTCTAAATTCCGTCAGTTCGCCCGGTTAATTAAAGGCTCCTCCTGCTGGATGTTTGTCTACTTACTTTACAATCTGATGTATTCTTCGCCCTCTTCTACCCTCCATTGCGTCTTGTCCGTGCTACTCGTTTTACGCGAGCACACCCCCATTACAAGCAGACTTCAATTCACCATTATAATCCACCGTCTTAATTACAAACTTACGCCACTCTAGATCAGTGCTCACCAACATTTTAAACCTTGCGGACCACTAAACTAATTGTTTTTAATCAGGCGCACCACCATCGCAATTTTTTCAGTATTTTTCATTAAGAGGATTGAAATACACAAAATAAATGAACGAAGGCTCGCATGTCAATCATCCTAAAAAAATTTAGTCCATGATTAAAAATTATGTGAGTCATAAACAATTGAACATTCTACTAGTACATATTGAAGTATTATGTGAGTGTGTTTTGTTTGTCCTTTGTACCCGTTGATCGCAACTTCACAATATTTCAGTGTTTAATACGCCTCACAGTGTTTCAAGTATATGGGAGCATAGGACAAAAATAGATAAAACAATTTTTAGGGGTTGCAATTTTTTTTATTTGTTTATATTTTAATAATAAAGATATATTCTCATCATTTAACACTTATATACATATATTATTCTATAGTTAAAGGGGTTTCACCGGTGCTCAAAAAATGAACTTTTTTATTGTTGCTTTAAAAATTTTGAAATTGTCTATGTATGTTCTAGATCACATTACAAAATCTTTAAAGGGTTTATTTTCTAAAATTTCCTAAAAAAATTTGAGTTAAATAATGTTTTGAACAAAATATTTTACAAAAAAGCATCCGACAAAGTTTTTTAATTTATTTTGTGAATTAAAATCCGTTTTCAGAAATAAAATATAAAAATGAATAAGCGAGTAAAATAGATTTGGAAATAAGTTCTTAGTTATTTTGTACAGCATAACATATATTAATAGAAGTGACTAATTATATCGGGTGTGTATAAATTGGCGGATAATCTACACGCGACGATATTCTACATAAAATTTTGAATAGAAAATATCGACGCAAAAATGTTGTATCATGCTTCATATACCATTAGGAGGCATTTAAAAGAAATGGACAATTAGCAACGTCGCAAAAAATGAACAGAACAATAACACGAAAATAACACAGAAACACAAAAACATTGAAAGACGGGAACTATTACTAACCGATAATAACTAGAAAAACAGAATTTGCACAAAATTGGAACTAGCAAGTTTAAATGAATTCGTAATAGTAAGTGTCAAAATTTGTCACTGACGTAAACGGGAGTCGACGTTGCCGGCTGTACTTTATATGAAAATAAGCTAATGAAGAAGTGTTAAAAACGGATGTTTGAGATAGAAACATTGCACACACTGGAAAATAATCTTCAAACTATTCATCCTACTAAAATTGCAAGGTTTTCTTTAAATTAATATCGAATAATAACGCATATAAAACGATTGCATGTTCAAACTTTCAGGACCTCGTGAAGGCTTAGGAAGCATGGTATAACAATTTAGAATTAAAATATTTTGTTTAAAATGTTACGAAGAATATCACCACGTGTAGATTATCCGCCAATTTATACACACCTGATATATACAGAGAGTTTTTCTTTAAAGTATACATTTTCCGAATTCAGCTTATTTTTATAAAATCTTTAGATATTCGTTTCTTTTTTAAAAGAGTTCAATTTAAAACTTTAAACAAGTGTTTTCCACTCTCAGACTAAGCATGAAGTAAAATTTCGAGTTTAGAAAAGCCCCGTGAAAATTTGTCTCGGGTCGCGCAGCGACCCGAGACAAATTTTCTGGGTTTTTCTAAACTCGAAATTTTACTTCATGCGCCACGCGTATAAAACACTAATTATAAGTTAAAAATATACATAAATTTTACAATTTTTTAGTGTTTGATGCGCATGGCGCATAAAGTAAAATTTCGAGTTTAGAGAAGCCCAGAAAATTCGTCTCGAGACAAATTTTCACGGGGTTTTCTAAACTCGAAATTTTCCGAATTCAGCTTATTTTTTAAAATCTTTAGATATTCGTTGCTTTTTTAAAAGAGTTCCATTTAAAGCTTTAAACAAGTATTTTCCACTCCCAGACTAAGCATGAAGTAAAATTTCGAGTTTAGAAAAGCCCCGTGAAAATTTGTCTCGGGTCGCGCAGCGACTCGAGACAAATTTTCTGGGCTTTTCTAAACTCGAAATTTTACTTCATGCGCCACGCGTATAAAACACTAATTATAAGTTAAAAATATACATAAATTTTACAATATTTTAGTGTTTGATGCGCATGGCGCATAAAGTAAAATTTCGAGTTTAGAGAAGCCCAGAAAATTCGTCTCGAGACAAATTTTCACGGGGCTTTTCTAAACTCGAAATTTTACTTCATGCTTAGTCTGGAAGTGGAAAACACTCGTTCAAAGCTTCAAATTAAACTCTTTTAAAAACACAATGAATGTCTAAAGACTTAAAAAATATAAGCCGAATTTGCAATCCGTTCACTTTAAAAAAAAAACTCCCTATATTTTTTTCATAATTCCCCGTCACTAATTGAGCTTTGTGTTAGATATAAACGTTTTAGACACCTATAAGTGATAATGTTACTATTTTTAAATTAGTATTACCTTATTATAAGGTATAAATAATTATTAGTAATACTATATTTAAATAATGTTGGTAAATTCACTTAAAAATAACTTCAAACCTTTAATACTTTCATGTATTTTACCAACACAACCCGCAATTTTTAAACGCGAACATGTATCGTCGAATACACACTGTTTATGCATTTAACCACATATTTGCTAGATTATTATTTTTAATGATGGTACCTCTCTCTACAAAAAAAAATCATAACTTGTAAAAGAGCAGTCAGAAGCAGATGACCCTTACAAAATCTTGAAGTATATTAATTAATAAGGGGATGTTAGCACCACAAAACGTTTTGATACGTTTTTTTAAAAGTCTCTTATTGTAATCGCATAAATTTTATACAAAACTTAGGAGTTTGTTTAAAAATTATTCGCGGAGTAAATCGTACACTTAAAGATACATTTTAAATGATATCTTAAACTACATACCCTGGGCTACAGATTCCATCATAGATTTTTTAAAAACACTTCGAAGCAATTGATAAAATAGAACTGATATGTCTATATGTATATATATAATTGCATATTATTATTGTATAGCAAAAAATGCTAAATAAAGATTATTATTATTATTATATTAAAGACAAGTACCAGCTCGACCATTGCCTCGGTTTGAGAGTATATTAATAAGAAATTAACGAAACTCAGGTAGCTTTTAAATGGAATTCTTGGAGTAATAGCTTATCTACTTTACTGTGGTAATATGAAAATCCTTAAAATTGAAGGTTCATTTTTTGATTTTTGTCCATTGCTTGAAACACTGTGCGCCTGGCGCATGAACTACAATTTTTAGTTTAGAAAATCGTTAAAATTTGGATTGGTCGATTTCGAAAATTATTTAAAATAACTTAAAAACTCTCAATTATTTTTATATTCAATTGTTTATTCATTGTACAGAGAAATTTTCTTTTAAGTATACATCATATCTCGATGCATAGTTTGTTAATATTCAGGCATTCATTGTTTTTTAAAAAGTGTTTATTTTGAAACTTCAACGGATGTTTCCACTCTTTAATCAAGCATGAAGTAAAATTTCGAGTTTCAAAAAGCTTAAAAATTTGGTTTGGTCGCTTGCCATTATCAAACATGAAGTACTTCATGTTTGATAATGGCAAGCTAAATTTGCCGAAACTGCAGTTACGTAAAAATTGATAGTGTTATACAAACACAGTTAGAACGTTTTTTATTGTTAAATTAACATGTAATGGGTGGGCCATCTAGTGGTTTCTTTTTAAAAATGTACAGCTGATCGACGGTACTTCTTTCTCGGTGCGACGCCAGCGTTCTCGTCGGTCACGTTAATTGCCAATATAATCAATTGTGACATCAGGTGTCACTTTAAAATGCATTGTCATCTTTGATAATACAAAGGGAATAGCGAAATTAATATTTTGTCCATGTATTATGGCTTTATTAGTAAGAGCAAACATTCCCATTAATTATGAAACATAACTTCGTTCAAGTGGCTGCCTCGGCTGGCTTCGCAGTAGCGCATTCTGTCACTCCAATTTTCCAAGACCTTGTTGATGGTTTCGAGCTGTAGCTCACGGATTGCTTGGATGATATTGGCCTGAAGTGCTTGAATCGTTTCTAGATTGTTTCTATAACATCGGTCCTTTACGGTTCCCCATAAAAAAAATCCAAAGGGGTTAAATCGCAGCTCCGAGGCGGCCAATCGACACCGCCAAGACGGCTGATAACACGATTTGGGAAATTGGTGCGCAAAAGATTGATTGTGGCATGGGCTGTGTGGCATGGCGCGCCATCCTGCATGAAACAGAGGTCGTCCAAATCCATGTCTTCAATTTCATTAAAAAAAAAGTCGGATAACATGGCTCTGTAATGCTCACCGTTGACCGAAACGTTGTTTCCAGCCTTATTTTCGAAGAAAAATGGTCCAATGATGCCACTACTTCACAATCCACACCAAACTGTTACTCTCCGGGGATGCATCGGCTCTTCGACAATAACGTGCGGGTTTTCCGAGCCCCAGATGCGGCAATTTTGTTTGTTAACGTAGCCGCCAAGATGAAAATGAGCCTCGTCAGATAAGATGATTTTTCGCCCAAAATCGTTGTCCAATTCAAGCTGCTCTACGGCCCAAACTGCGAAGCGATAACGAAGCGGATGGTCATGCGCCTTCAATTGCTGAGTCAATTGAACCTTGTAAGCGAATAATCCGATATCTTTGTGCAGAATTCTCCTCAGGCTAGAGCGTGCAATGTTGAGGTGTTGAGATCGACGGCGAGTTGATGTTCGTGGATTGAGTCTCACACTCTCGGTTACAGCGAGAACGAGGACCATGAGTGTTGTCCACTAGCATGCCAGTCTCACGAACTTTTTGCACAAACTTGCGTACAACAGGCGCAGAGGGTGATTCATTTCGGCCAAAACTTCTTTTCAACAAACGCACTGTTTGGGCTACACAGCACTCACTTTTTGAGCGGGAATAAGATGTCAGTGTCAAAATAACCTATGATTTAAAAAGAAACCACTAGATGGCCCACCCTGTATAACGAAGTAGAAGCCTCCACAATATAATATTTTAAACTTTGCCTAAATTGATGTTTTAAGTCACAGTCATTTGGGGCCATCACTAAATGCATGATTTTTAGCTGTTTCATTATTACGCACGTCTTATGCGTCATTAAAAAATAGATGGTATTAAAATTATTGATTTAGAGGTGTCACTAATTAAATTAGGTCAACAATTTGAGGTGTATAATTAATAAGCAAATGGTTTTTCTGTAGTTCCATTTTCATAAATTTAACATCATCTTTGTCACTCAACTCAACTCATGTCGTGGAGTTTTGCTTACCCATAATATCACTCTGTACATTTTGACACCAATTAAAAAATATTGACTTTCTTAAAACATTTTTGATAAATAATATATGAAAAATAAAGAAAGTATTGTTTTAGTTATTCTCTATATAATATTATCGGATTAGTTAATTTAAACAAACGTTCATACGAGTATATATAACTTTTAAAAAGGACATAAATTTGTAATTATTAAAGCTACAGAAAAGTATATTATGTATCTGTTTATTTATTTAATAATAACCCAACAGACTGTAAAAGTCCAACAACAGAGTCAGATCATAAGCACAGTATAAATTCAATTTACACATTTTTAAAAATTTTTGAGATCTACAAGATTTTTTAAAGGGTTTTTTAAATCAACATTATTTTTAAAAATATTGAAAGCTACAGAAAAGTATATTATTTATCTATTTATTTATTTAATAATAACCCAACAGACTGTAAAATTCCAATAACAGAGTCAGATCATAAGAACAGTATAAATACAATTTACACATTTTTTAAATTTTTTGAGATCTATAAGATTTTTGAAAGGGTTTTTTAAATCAACATTATTTTTAAAAATATATAGAAATGCAATTTACACATTTTTTAAATTTATTGAGATCTACAAGATATTTTAAAGGGTTTTTTAAATCAACATTATTTTTAAAAATATTATTTATAAATAAATAAGGCGTTTTCACTGGATTTTCACACCTAAAAACATAAAATGTCTTAGTAATCGCAAACAGTTGCACGATTAACCAGGATTTATCATAAATGCGACATCTTAAGGGTCATTAGAAAAAAAGTAGTAAATTATGACGATGTATGACACAAAATATACGAATTTTTATACCAATGACCTTACCTAGCCTAACCCAACAGACTGTAAAAGTCCAATAACAGAGTCATTGTTACAGTATAAATACAATATACACGAATAGTTCAAATTCAAAACTATTTGAATTCGAGACAATAAGCTCACGCTTCTTATAGTTTGCACACTTTAAACATAATATATAAAATTACGAAAATGTTATTCGTGAAAATGCAAATAATGTCTTAATTCATAAGACAACTTAAGACAATAAATATCCATTGAAACAACTACTTCCCGTGCAAATACATGTCCGGATATTGAATTTTACAATGAAATATTTAAAATCTTATTTGATTTGTTACCACGCTCTATCAAAGTATAGGTCAAATTCTTCAAACAAATACAGTTTTTGTTAGTTAGTTTAAAGAGAACTTGACCTAAATGTTACATATACTTTGATAGAGCGTTGTAACAAATCAAATCAAATATGATTTTAAATATTTTATTGTATAATTCAATATCCGGAGGTGTATTTGTACGGGAATTAGTTGTTTCAATGGATATTTATTGTCTTAAGTTGTCTTATTAATTAAGACATTGTTTGCATTTTCACGAATAACATTTTCGTAATTTTATATGTTACAATATACACATTTTGGGTATTTTTATGAGATTTACAAAATTTTTCGAAGATTTATTTAATACCAACGTTATTTTAGAAAAATTTGGTAATAAATCACGCGTTTTCACTTGATTTTTATACTCAACAAAAATTAAAATATCTGAGTACTCACAAAAAGTCGCACGATTAACCAGAATTAATCGTAAATGCAACGAAAATAGATAGTAAATTATAACGATGTATGCCAAGAAAGTATGAGGTATCAGAACTAGGAAGAATCCTCGTAAAAAGGATCAGAATCACGAATCCAAATCACTTAATATGATTCGAATCACGAATACTCGAATAAAGGATTCGTAAGAGATAAATATAATTCGAAACATAGATTCGAGCCTGTTTTCTCGTATTCCGAATACAAATCTTTTAAGAATAAATTTGGTTTTATTATTTTTTTGCAACCATTAACGTATAAATATCGTTACCAGTTGTTTTAACAAAAATATTCAAAACCTGATTAATTATTATTAACACTGAACATCGTTGATAACAGACTTACTATCTGATTCCGTGTTACTCTGATTAAAGATGTATTTGTGTGTTTTTGAACTTCACTTCAAATCAGTGTTTTGTACGCGTGGCGCATGAAGTAAAATTTCGAGTTTAGAAAAGCCTGAAAATTTGGTTTGGTCGCGTAGCGCGTAGCGCTACGCGACCAAACCAAATTTTCAGGCTTTTCTAAACTCGAAATTTTACTTCATGCTTAACCTGGAAGTGGAATCACTCGTTTAAAACTTCAAATTGAACACTATTATAAAATAGACGAATACCTGAAAATTACGTAAATAAATAAATAACTCAATATCATTAAAACCGGGAAAGTCAGAGAAAAGTCATGGAATTTTATTCATATTGACCAAAACAGTAACAAAAAGCCATATGATTTTATTGAATTTGTCAAAATTAACAGGCATCATAAAAATTACAAAACACGTTAACATTTATAAAACCAACTTAAATATTGACAAAAACAGTGAAAACAATTTAACAAAATGGGGTTTTCCCACAGAAGAAAGTTATATTAAAAGGTAAGGAAAAAAATCTTGAATCATTGAAATGTCGGAAAGATTTAACATTTCATATTGTGGCTATCATGTCAGTTTTACTTCAAATAATATTTAACAAAATTTTGAAAACTAGATTATTATCTTTAATAACATTTTCAGTCATTTAATGTTCTTATCAAAGCATTCAGTTTGATGTTTCAAACGAGCGTTTCCACTCCCAGGCTAAGCATGAAGTAAAATTTCGAGTTTAGAAAAGCCTAAAAAATTGGCTTGGTCGCGTAGCGCGTAAAGCTACGCGACCAAAAAAAATATTTAGGCTTTTCTAAAGTCGAAATTTTACTTCATGTGCCACGCGTATTAAACAGTGATTTAACGAGAAATTTAAAAACACAAAAAACAATTTTTTTATGTTAATTCTCACAAATAATTCGATTTATTTTTGACGATTCAAATCCTTTTGTAAGTATTCGAAACCATTTGTGGGTGTTCGAATTCTTTTCTGAATATTTGAATCCTTTTATAAATATTCGAATTCTTTTATAAGGATCTGAATCACCGGTATTTGGGTTCGAATACGAATCCTCTTAAAAAAAATGTAACGAATCCTGATCACGAAACCAATTTAACTAAAGTATTTTAATGACTCTTTTGAATCCTCTATAAGGATTCGAACCCTGAATGATTCCAATCCTGCCCAGCTCTGCGAGGTATATATCAGATGTTTATATTTATATTTTATAAATTTTATAACCTATTATATGTTTGTTACATAATATTATATTTAATTGATGAGGCGGATACATGATGAAACTCCATAATACTATTTGAAATAAAACAACGCAGTTGGGAGGGTTTCACTTTTATTGTTGAACACTGCAACATGTTTCACCACACAGTGGCTTCATCAGGCAGATGAAATAATTATTTCATCTGCCTGATGAAGCCACTGTGTGGTGAAACATGTTGCAGTGTTCAACAATAAAAGTGAAACCCTCCCAACTGCGTTGTATTATTTCAAATACATAATATTATATTTACACAAATAGTATACGCTACACTTTTGTAGAAAAAGGTTCCAAAGAAAAAATAATATTCAGCTTTGATCAAACAATGCAATTTTGAAATAATTGACAATCAATTCTATTAGATATAGCAGAGAATTAAAAGTAAACTAAAATCACTCTGCATCAGGAATCATTTTCTAAAGAATAATTTGTAGCGATGCATTTGTAATTTTCATAATTCGATAATTTATGGTGCCCCGGCAGTAGATACCCTGCCCACTAATCCAGAGGCCACGGGTTCGAGTCCCATCTGGTCGAATCAGTTATGAGTAATAAATGATTCCATTCGGGTCCATGGATGTAGTGTGAGTGTGATATGATGTCATAACTTTTATTTACACAATTACAGTTACAGATAAGTAATAATATAATTTATTTATAAATAAATCTTCTGTAATCAATAATCAATTAAATTAAAGCTCTGGCTGAATGGACCCTGATTCCTACGCCAAAAAAAAGAATTTTGTTCTGCTAGAACGGTCAAATTATATACCGTGTGTTAGAGGAATAAACAGAGAAAGGTAATATAAATAGATAATATAATTATTATTGAATTTATTGCAACCACTGCTTATTATTCCCATGAAATATGGTATGTAAATGTATTACGGGGGTTGTATTAAATATTATTACACGCTATGGGCACCAATATTTGAAACACAGATTTCCTATTTTCTCTATTCAATACTGTGCAGTCATGAAAATATTTTCAATTTTCATATTATTCGTCGACGGTACATATTTATTCAATGCGTTCAAATAATTTAATTGAAATGGATTTAAGGAGAATTTGCGTATTACAAATTTATTGTGCGTTATATTTATAATCCATGTATGAATTTTGAATATCAATCAAAAGTTTATTCATAATGTTAAAATTTGATAATATCGTTTACACATAAAGATGTTTTTCTGGTATATTAGATAGTTATACTAAATACTTAGTATTCAAAAGTTGTTAAAGTATACAGAGATAATTTATTTTAAGTGAAAATACATGTAACGATATGTACTTTGTAAATGTTTAAGCATTCGTTGTTTGAAACTTGTAACGAGTGTTTCTACTCCCAGGTTAAGCATAAAGTAAAATTTCGAGTTTAGAAAAGCCTTCAAATTTTCAGGCTTCTCTAAACTCGAAATTTTACTTCATGCGCCACGCGTATAAAACACTGAAATATTGTAAATTTCATGTACACTGTAATTATTTATTAATTTAATTATTTATTAATAATATTTTTTATTAAAATATTTATTAAACTGTTCACTGTGGCTTCTACTTCGTTATACATCATTATTTACACAAATAAGACAATTTACTTTGTTTGTATAACTGAGGATTTTATTGTGACTATAATTTCGACAACTTTAACTTGTCATTATCAAACATAAAATCCTCAGTTATACAAACAAAGTTAATTGTCTTATTTGTGTAAAATATTTATTCTTTATAATACAGGATATTATTTTTTATCGCTTACGTTGCACTCATATATGTGTTTTCTTACACTATAACTTACATACTTAATGTATATGTAACTTGTGTAAGCTCTGCACTAATAAAACATTATCATTATTATGAATATTATAATACCGCTAACGCACTATAATAAACCAATATTTTTTTAACTTCAGGTTAATCAATGTTTCATACGCCTGGCGCATGAAGTAAAATTTCAAGTTTAGAAAATCCTAATTGGGCTTTCCTAAACTTAAAATTTTCTTTGATGCCTAATCTGGGATTGTAAACACTCGTTAGAAGCTTCAAATTAAAGCTTTTATTAAAACAAAGAATGGCTGAACATGTACCGAGTATGCTAGGGCTTATGTTTACTTAAACGAAAAAGTCCCTGTATGCCTAAGGCATAATATCTACTTATTAAATAATGAAAAGAATATAATAAATATGTATTGTTGATGTTATATTTGGCCATTAAAAAGAATGCCACGAAAATGTATTGAATATGAAGATTCGGAAGCTTTTAAAAACTAATATAAAGGTAAAGAGATTATATTTTTTATTATAACATAATACGTAAATTTGTTAATTTTGCTATAAGTTATTATCATACGCCAAGGAATGTTAAAGAAGCTATAAATAATTTTGTGTTCATTATTTATAATGCCGGCAGCGTAGTGTTGAATAAATTTGGAATTTTTGTTTGTTAACGACGAAAACGTGACGATATTAAAATTGAAAGGCAGAAATTTCATTTGTATGGCGCCCGCGGAGGCAAAAGACAAGTACGCGACACCAGCAAAAAATAACTTGAACTAAATTAAAGTAATTAATTGATGATGTTGGGTTTGTGAGCGATTACTTAGACATGAATGTTAATGGCGCGCGAGCATGTTTGAAGTAAAAATAGCTTCAATTATTGTACACCGAGTGGGCTTTACAATTAAAGAACTACTTTACTCGACAAATATTTGCCTAGAGCTCAGCCCGGCTTGAAAAACTGTTAATAGCAATTAATTTCCTTTTATTTTTTTAATTCCTGCTGTTTAAATAATATTTAGTGTATTTTAATTAATATAATACGGTTAGATCTATTTTTATAGAATCGCTTTCAGCAAAAAGGTAATTACAACGCTATCACGAACACTGTGTATTAAATTTAATACGGTATTAAAAACAACATCAATCTACTTAGCGATATCATAGTAGTTAACAAAGACTGAAATTATGTGTGCGGTCATAAATGTTTAATATCTAAGAGCTCTGCTGCAGCCTTATCCTAGCAAAGAAAAGCGAATTATTAAAGTGCATTGTAAATAATAAATGCGTCGTGTTTATATAAATGAAATTTGGTGTTTAAGGTGTAATTGAATTAGATCATATTTTCTAGATGCAATTTTCTTCCAACGTTATTATATAACAGCTGTGTTATGCAGAATAATGTTAATCTTTTGTTACATCGAAATATTATACTAACTTTTTTCCTTTGCAATATTATACTGGTCTTGTTCCATCACTCAAAATGTACCAGAACTATTTGCACTTGCCCAGTTAAGAAGAACACTTATAGTGCCTTTCAGAGAATATGTGAGGCCCAGGGTTACTAATATTTTTGGTGTCCTTCAAAATTTTATATCAATTTGGGCTACTACGATTTTAAATTCAATTTAAAAAAATCAATTAAGCCTTTTTATATATTAAAATGATGTACTTGTATTCCCATCCTAAACCTATTAACGGCCGAGCAATTATAGAGTTAACTTGAATAGTTGATTTTACATAAAATTTTGCATTTCATTTTATGATTTCTATAAATGACTTACATGCTGAGAATTTTTATTCTAAATATACATAATGTATACGCTGCAAATTTTCAGGCATTCGTCGATTTTATGAATGAATTTCGAACGAGTGTTTCCACTCCCAGACTAAACATGAAGTAAAATTTCGAGTTTAGAAAAGCCTGAACGTTTGGATTTAGACGCGTCAAAATCCAAATTCAGGCTTTTCTAAACTCGAAACTCGAGTAATAATAAAAGTATTTTTATAACAAAATGTTTACATTTTTCTACACATTCTCAAGTCAGGTCAAATCATACAATGTTTCAAATTAACTTATTTAGTATGTTTTTGTTAATTAAATTACTTAATAAATTAATTTAAAACATTGTATAATTTAGCCTGACTTGAGAATGTGTGTTGAAAAATTTAAAATGTTGTTATTAAAATATTTTAAGTATTACTCATTTTAAAAATGTATTCTTAAGTGTATTTTAAATTTCACAATATTTTAGTGTTTTATACGCGTGGCGCATGAAGTAAAATTTCGAGTTTAGAAAAGCCTGAAAATTTGGTTTGGTCTCTCCGCTTCGCGGAGCGACTAAACCAAATTTTCAGGCTTTTCTAAACTCGAAATTTTACTTCATGCTCAATCTGGGAGTGGAAACACTCGTTCTAAACGAATCGACTAATAATGTGGCGTTATTGCATAAATAATTAATAATTATTTACTTTATCGATGCCTTAGCACCATTTTAGAATTATATAACATAACAATAATAGATAATACTTCAAAAATAAATTCCAAAATCCCTAATAGTAGCGTTTGCCATAGGGGGAAGATACCCCAAATGCGCTTCCAGCTAGGGTTTGGGGATAGAGAGTACGAGCAACTAGTCCTTAAAACATCAATTCAAAGCAACAAATTTATTTACACAAAAAAAACACAGCAACAAAAAAATAATCACAGCACAAAAAAAAACAGCAGCTATAAAAAAACACAGTACAAAAAAAAGACAGCAGCAAATAATAATTAATATTATTATTTGGGCGTAGTGGGCGTGGACAGTGGCAGCCTGGTCGTCAGAGGTGGTGAGTGGCGGCAGCGAAATCCAGACGAAAACGGCAAAGTCCGGTATACAAGCAACTAGTCCTTAAAACTCCAATTCAAATCAACAAATTTATTTACACAAAAAAAAAACACAGCAACAAAAAAAAACCACAGCACAAAAAAAACAGCAGCAATAAAAAAACACAGTACAAAAAAAGACAGCAGCAAATAATAATTAATATTATTATTTGGGCGTAGTGGGCGTGGACAGTGGCAGCCTGGTCGTCAGAGGTGGTGAGTGGCGGCAGCGAAATCCAGACGAAAACGGCAAAGTCCGGTATACAAGCAACTAGTCCTTAAAACACCAATTCAAAGCAACAAATTTATTTACACAAAAAAAAACACAGCAACAAAAAAAAAACCACAGCACAAAAAAAACAGCAGCAATAAAAAAACACAGTACAAAAAAAGACAGCAGCAAATAATAATTAATATTATTATTTGGGCGTAGTGGGCGTGGACAGTGGCAGCCTGGTCGTCAGAGGTGGTGAGTGGCAGCAGCGAAATCCGGACGAAAGCGGCAAAGTCCGGTATACAACGATAAGATCCGGACGGCTTCGGGAAAGTCCCGATGTATGCGGAAGGCGTCGAAGGAGTCCGGAGAGCAGAGATAAAGCCCGGGTGGCGTCGGAAAAGTCCGAAAGGCGTCGTCGGGAGTCGAGCGGTTCGGAAAAAATCTGGAGCGTTCCGGAAAGCATCGACCAAAGGCTGCGTTGGCAGTAACGAAGATCGGAGCGGTGACAGGCTGCACTGGGAGCAATTCCGGTTCTTCTGATTAGTGCACTTGCACTAATCAAAAAAAAGTTACACAAAAAAAAAACGAAGTTAAAAAGTACTTAAACATCTAAGACTGCACTTGTATAAACTTGTTGCCGCTTTCGTTACTGGTTTGATAGTTTTGATAGTTTTCTTGGTCGCCGAATCCGTCGCAATTACAGACAATCGACGAACCTTGAGAATTTTGGAATCTCATCTAATCCGTTTTTCGGAAAGGTTCTCCTGCAACAGATTACACAAATCTCTTTTCCGGAAAACGGATTGCCGCTGGTCACCAATCCTCCCTCTAGGAGGTCTGTTTGGAGTGCACTCCAGGTGTTCGGACTTTACGCATACAAATTACCCGAGATAATCTCCGATCGGTCCACAGGTAATTGCTGGGGATAATCTCATTTTATATACAAAAAAATTAAATTTAGAAATTTAATATTTGTTGCCGACGATGGAGAGAATCGCAGGTAACACGTTATGTAATTAAAAATGAAAATTATTTATTAAATAATCAAAAACTAACATCGTTATAACTTAGTAATTCATACATGAATAATAAATTGAATAAAAAAAACACTTAGTTTGTTTCTAACTAACTATTTCATTTATTCCGACTAGTTTCGGCTTATAGTCATTATCATTAATAATTCATATCCGAAGAATTTATTTTTAAGAGTGTTGTTGAATAAAATTTGCTCCACATAATTAATTATACTGGGTAGAAGTAATAAATGTATTGCAAATGATAATATGTATAGAATTTATTTTTTTTGTAAAGAATTGTAGTTGAATGCTAACATTCGTAGATCCTCAACAAACAGAAGAGAAATCCTATTGAATGACACGTTCATGAAAGTGTTTATTTTGTGTTTGTATTCAATGGAATAGTTTATCAAAATGCGGGGATGTGCGAGCGTATAAAACACATATAAAACCAAAATATTCTGCGGCAATCCCGGTGTAGTCTCGTAATAAAACACTGCGAAAACGAGTGGATGTGTGTATATTATATTTCATTTCAATAGATTAAAATGTCCGGGTAAGCTTTACTCCCTAAGATATATTCACAGTTTAGTCGCACCGTATTGAAACGATGCGCGGTGTATTTATTTATTTATCTTCCCAGTAAATTATTTTTATCTCACAAACTCCGCGAATGAAAAACCCAAAGCGCAACAGTCGCGGTGTGGAATAATTGCCCAAATTTATTATAAAAAGGATAACGGGGATAAAATCAAACGGCGTTGTGCTGTAATTGGGTTTTAATATGATGTAAATGGGTTGTATTGTAATATGGTAAATATGCAGCGGGTCAGAGTGGACTAAACATTGGCAAATGCCAAATAGCAACACTGACCTTCCTCCTCTCGGACTAATCCGCTCATTTATTCACCAAATCCATAGCCTCATTAATCAATAAGATCAAAGCGAAACACCCTCTTAACAAACCCAACCCCTTCCATTTGCCCATCCCGCTTCCCGAATTCCGAATTCATTTAAATTCCCGATATCTTAATACCCCCATTTAATTATTAATTAAAAGTGTTGTCGCTACAATAAATAGATAAAATATGGCGCATAAAACATTAGACCGGAAACGAATTCTAACGCTTTATTCACAATCCGACAGCTGACGGCATATATTTCACCCTTCACCCTCCGCAGTTGCCCTTCTCCACTGATTGAAGCGCATTGTGTTTTTTGACGGACGGTGTATAGATCCATAGATGTCTAGGGATGTATGGGTGTGCGGGGGGGAGTGTTTCCTTAATTACATCCCCTTGTGCAGATGTGAGGAGTGTTACCAGGACATATCTCCATTAAACCTCCAAACACACAAGCGGTACTAGATCTTGAATCCTAATTAATTTTCATACATTTCTTGATCTTAATTATTCGCTATAGCTTGCTCACGACAGACTCGATAATCCCGATCCCAAGGAATTTCGACCACCAACCAAGCGGAATTGTGATCCCCCTCGAGCAGTGCAACCAATCCATTAACGAAATATGCTTAACTGAAATACAAAAAAAATACAATTAACAAATTGTTTGCCCTTTATAAAATTATACTCCATTAAATCACTCTCTTTGATGGCACATTTCTTTTCAGTGTATATTGTTTTCATTAAGCACATTGTGGTTACGATAATTAAAAACACTTACATTTTCTTCAATAGTCAAAGAGATCCAGAAGACTACCGAAAGAGGCCCATCAGCCAATTAATAAGCATTAAATCAGCTTTCCGATATCTACGGATTTATCTGGAGATCTAAACGTATAAAGCTCTTAATATTGTCGTCTTAACTACATTCTTATTTAGGGATGAAATATTTTGAACAAATAGGTATACTTTAAGGAAAGTTCAAACTTTGTGCTTGTCTCAATAATATGTTTTCTTTATTTGCCGTTATTTCATGAAAAAATATCAAACATTGGTTAAATTTTGGACAACTAAGTCTTCATGTAAAAGATTCCTTTGCGAAGATTTGAATTTTTTTTCATTTGGTTCTATGCTACAATAAATTCACTGAGTTTCGCTTGATATTAAATTTTCCGCGTTTTCCTAGTAACATTATTTAACACGTTGATGGCCGTGCGGCATTCACTTGTGTCGCAGTTAATTTTCTGTTTGGGCCCCGCGGCATGTACCATGTGCCGCATCCAGAAACAACTTTTAAAGCATCGTGCTGCCCGTGCCGCGGAACTTGTCTAACTATATAGACATATAAACTAGGTGGCCTGAACATTTAACAACGTTCATGTCCCTTCAAATATTTGCTTTATTATTCTGTATAATTGGAACAAAAACATAAGCAGCGGCCTGAGGTAATATTTTTATGGTTATAAAGGTAGCGATGAACGTGTAATATATGAATGAAAACAATTACAAATATTCGCAAAGAAATCGTTTGCAATGTGACTGCATTTGTTTTTTTTATTGTATGTAGTAGATATTTTAGAAAAACATGTAATTTAAGACGTTATTATAATAATTTAGCTATGTTTAATATTTTTTTGTTAAACAACCATGAGGATAGAAGATATTTTAAGATGACAATATGCTTAGTTTTTTACATTTAAACGTTTTCCACTAAAGACTTTCGGATTTGTTAGTTTTCCGATTACATTGATTAATAATTAAACGTTATCAAAATTTGTAATTAAATATTAGAGTTCTCAGCTTTATTATAATCCGTTTGGTATGAACAACTATTTTGTCACTTCAATGCTAACTTATAAAATTTAAGGTTAAGTCATTTTAGTTATACATTGGAAATTTATATCATATTACAATGAAAATAAATATGCACAAAGTACGCATGGATTACAATATTACGAAGAATTAAATGTGGAAATATATTATGATGCTAATGCTATTTCCAAATAGAATTATGTCTTTTATCTGAGATAATTTTTGTACTATTAATATAATTTAATAGAATTAATATTTAGTTACTGTAATTATCTAAATCATGAGGTAACCACATTTAAATTCAGCGCGCATTTGTGACGTAAGCGATCTCTATCCCTACTCCAAAATCTTCGATTTTGTCGATCCATCTTACTGTATACTCGACTGTCCTTGATTGTCAATATTGAAATTTATTTATTTATTTATTCACGGAAAACTCCATTAAACAAAGCAGTAAACATGTGTGTACAATATTAAACTCAGAACATAATATTAAGCACATGTTGTAATACATAATATAATATAATATGATATATAAGTGGTGTAAGTGGCAAAGAATAAAACAGAAATAAATGTACATATTGTACATATATACTTACATATATATATATAAATATATATGTATATATAAGTGGCGTAGGTGGCAAAGAATAAAACAGAAATAAATGTACATATTGTACATATATACTTACATATATATATATACATATATATATATATATATATATATATATATATATATATATATATATATATATATATATGTATCACTGTTTCTTCGGGTTTGGTCCCGCATATTTTCTTGGCTCTGGTCCATTTTATTTTTAATTCGACGTTTCGATGACGTCGCAGTCATCATCGTCAGGAATATATATATATATATATACATACATACACATACAAAATCGTCCAAATCCAACTGGTGCACCAAACAATAGTAACAATACTAATGATACTAATGAACGGCTAATCCCAGATAGCAAATGAATCATGTTTAAAAAAAAAGAAAAAAACGGGATAAAAAAACAAACAAAAAGCAACCTGACAATAGTCATTTACAAGACTAACACAAAAAAATATAAATAATAATAAACAAAGATGTTGGACTAGTTTGTATTACAGATATTTTATTAGTACCACAAATTAATGATGTGCAAAGGCAACAAACACGGTAAAATTCACCATAAAAAGCAACAAATAGTAAAAGTATAAATAAGATAAATTAATTAAAATAAAATAAAATAATTAAAATAATTTAAAAACAAATTAAAAAGCAGTACCTATATATCACAAACAAAACAAGCTACACCATATTAATAACAAACAAAACAGAAAGATTAAAATCAACCTGTGACAGCCAGCAAGTTAACACGTCGCAACAGGCTTTTAAAATTAGCAAATGTTGGTGCAAATAGTACGTATGAAAGTAGTAGTAGTAAGTCCGTTTACCAGCTTAAATAAAAACGACATATCAAGAAAAATTCTCCTTTCTGCCAACGACCTAATGTTCAGTTCACATAACATCCCACTATGACTGAAGTCGCGTTTACCCAGCCTAAACGACATTAGTTTTAAGAACTTGCCCTGTACTGCTTCGATTTGCTGGGTTGTGGTTATGTTATATGGAGACCATATTTGTGAAGCAAATTCAAAATTAGGTCGAACTAATGTTAGGTATAAAGTTTTTATGGTAGTGGCCTTGAAATCGATTGAAAACCGGCTGATGAACCCCATCATTTTCATCGATTTATTACAAACATTTGTGATGTGTTTAGCAAAGCTTAACTTGGATGTAAATATCACTCCCAAGTCTTTAATTTCTGATGCATGCATTAGCCGATGATTGTCAATTAAATATTCAAAGCCACTACCGGACCCTCGACAAAAGGAGACGTAAAGACACTTCTTTAGATTCAATTCTAATTCATTTTCTTTGCTCTACTCAGAAACGGTGTTTAGATCATCCTGAAGTTCGAATTTATGAGTGTCATTACTAACTTTTCTAAATAATTTTAGGTCATCAGCATAGAGGAGAAAATTACTGTTTTTAAGTTTTAATCCTATGTCATTTATAAAAAGTATAAATAAAACTGGTCCGCAATGTGAACCCTGAGGTACCCCAGATGTAGCATGTATTACATTTGAGAGGTATTTGCCTATACGTACACATTGAGTCCTATTTGAAAGATAATTACTGAGCCAATTCAAAACTTTGTCACCAAAACCCATTGATTGCAGTTTTTCTATCAGAATACAATACTGCACTCTGTCAAATGCTTTGGAGAAATCATCATATCTTTAACGGGGAAAGTGCTATGGTGGACACATCACCATATTTTTTTAATTACAAATAATAAAAACCTTTAGAAAATCATAAACACTTAAATTTCACTAATATTAATGTATCCTTTTAAAATCATAGTTACTTATATCTTTTACCACGTGAAAGATTAGAAACTTCTTCAAGGTAAAAACTTTTTTTATATTCTATTAACATTTCAGAAAAACGTACATTTTAATTTTTGTGAAGATTTTAAAAATAAACTTATTAATTTATTAATTAAAATTGCTAATTCAGAGGAATATTTTAACTTTATAAAAACTATACAAAAAATTATTCAGCGATAACAAGAATTATTTTTGTATAAAATCACTTTGTGTAATTTTATGATTTCCACAATCACAATCACAATTGCAAATTGCGAATTTCGAACCTATTAAACACCCAACACAAGCATCGTGCACGATGACCATGGGTCCCGATTTTCCCGGGACAGTCCCGAATTCTCACCTTTAGTGCCGATTTTGTGAAACTCGTCTTTTGTTCCGATTTTAAGCGTTCGTACCGAATTGTTCCGAAATTCAAGAATTTTAGCACAATTCGGGACGGGCGCTGCAAAATCCGGATTTTTTGTCCCGATTTTAAAGCGTCCGTCCCGAATCGTGTTGCACAAAATCGGGACTAGAAGTGAGATATTAATTAAAGATAACGAAAATATGTTCGAAAGTATAAAATAACTAAATCTTGGTTTTATCAATTTAACACTAAAAGAAAATTGTTTAGCTATATATATACAGAGAGTTTTATATATCACCGAACATTTACATAACGAGAATTTTTCGTTTAAGTATCCATATGCATACGTTCCATATTATTCGATGCTCGGTTTATTAAAAGAATTTAATTTGAAGCTTTAAGCGAGTGTTTTCCACTCCCAGGCTAAGCATGAAGTAAAATTTCGAGTTTAGAAAAGCCTGAAAATTTGGTTTGGTCGCGTAGCGCGAAGCGCGGAGAGGCCAAACCAAATTTTCAGGCTTTTCTAAACTCGAAATTTTACTTCATGCGCCACCGGTATAAAACACTGACATATTACGAAGTTTAAAACACACCTCTAAACTTTGCATTGAATCAGTGTTTTGTACCGGTGGCGCATGAAGTAAAATTTCGAGTTTAGAAAAGCCTGAAAATTTGGTTTGGCCGCTCCGCGCTTCGCGCTACGCGACCAAACCAAATTTTCAGGCTTTTCTAAACTCGAAATTTTACTTCATGCTTAGCCTGGGAGTGGAAAACACTCGCTTAAAGCTTCAAATTTAATTCTTTTAATAAACTAAGCGTCGGAAAATGTGCAACGTATGCATATGGATACTTCAAAGAAAAATTCTCGTGATGAAAATGTTCGGTGTTACATAAAACTCTCTGTATATAAATAACTGTATGTTTTTAATTTTACGTAAAGCGATTATTACACATAAAGCTATAAAAATAAACATTCAGTTGATATCTACTTTCAAAAAGTATAACAAATAAAAAACGTCAATGAAGAATTTCTTAACAAAATAAGTAAAAAAGCTACAAAACAAAAAATACACCTTAACATTTTTTATCTATCCTTCTAATGCTTCAATTTGTATAAAAAATTGAAGCATTAGAAGGATAGATAAAAAATGTTAAGGTGTATTTTTTGTTTTGTAGCTTTTTTACTTTTTTTGTTAAGAAATTCTTCATTGACGTTTTTTATTTATTATTTATTCTGTATAAATTTGTAAATGCAAATGAAGGTAATTATTATTTTATACCATTAATTTATATAATTAAGATATTTACTACACTTTGAAAAATAAGTTAACTTCAATTAAATTAACTTGTTAATGTTAGTCCAAATTATTCGTATCTCAACAATTTTTAAAAATTCTAAAGTAATCTAACGTATCGTTAATATTTATTATACTAAATGTCTCTTATTTGGAAACTATGGTATTTTAATAAATACTCATTTCTTAAATCCCGATTTTTTATAATTTTGAACAAACTAAGTGAGAATGAGTATATTACTAACTTCACAATATTTTAGGGTTGTATGCGCGTGGCGCATGAAGTAAAATTTTGAGTTTAGAAAAGCCTGAAAATTTGGTTTGGTCGCGTAGCGCTACGCGACCAAACCAAATTTTCAGGCTTTTCTAAACTCGAAATTTTACTTCATGCTTAGTCTGGGAGTGGAAACACTCGTTAGAATCTTCAAATTGAACCAATTCGATTATTCGGCCATTTCACAATTCAAAATCTCATCTTAAGTGGTAAATACATCGTGTTTTTTAACTGCAAGGCTAAGACATTTTTACAAAAATCGTCAAGCCTTAGGTAAATGTATTATTAAACAATATTTAAAATTGATAATCGACTATTTTGATATGTTTTGTTCATAAAAAATTCAGACATTCTGAATTGTGAAATGGGCTAGATGAATGGAAATCGTTAAATTTAAAACACCTAACGAGTGTTTCCATTCCTTGGTTAAGCATGTAGTAATATTTCGAGTTTAGAAAAGCCTGAAAGTTTGGATTGGTCGCGGCCCAATCAGATTTTGAAGCTTTTCTAAACTCGAAATTTTATTTCATGCGCCACGCGTATAAACAGTGAAATACTATGAAATTTAAAATACTGTCGTTATTTATTTATTTATGTATTTCTTAACAGATGCTAGATCTTTGTACATTACAGAAAAATGTTAATATATCTTGAATAAGTTTCTCATCTTTCACGTTCTGGGCCCGTATTTACAGTACCGATGCAATTTGTCATCGCTTCTCACCGATTGCACTGAAATTACGTCATTTTAATCCAAACGGTTGGGTAAATTCTTCCCAAAATGACGTCATTTCAGTGCAACTTCTCACCGATGACAAATTGCATCAGTACTGTAAATACGGGCCCTAAAACCTATTTAACTATGATTTAAAAAAAAAACACTTAGTTAAATTTTACTAATATTAGTGATAATTAACCAAGTGTATTCTTTATAAAATCACAGATAAATACACTAATTAATCCTAAAGTAAACTTCAATTTAAAAAATTATCTTTCTTAAGACAAATTATATCTAAATTAATTAATAATTATTATTATAATATATCAGAAGTAATTGAGTGTTTATTCAAAAATAAATAATCAAAATAATAGCAATTTAGCAAAAATGTTTAAAAATGATTTTAAAAATAAAAATGTATAGTAATTATGAAGAAACCAGTACTAGATATATCTTATTGACTTCTTAATGGTTTTCCAGAGATTTAATATTATTTGATTTATTATTATTATTATTGATCTTTATTTACGGAATTCACCTTTTTTACAAATGTAAGACATTCAGTTATTTATACATAAGTTATCATACCCAATAAATTAGAAAAACTTTTTTTTAACAAACTTGAAGGCGTTTCACATGACTATCCAATGGTTCAATAGCTAAGGTTTAAATTAATTTTGCCTAACCGTTACATCAAATGCATAAATATAATAAATAGACAACAGTGTAAAAACCAAAGATTTGTTTTCTATAATTTATTTACTGTAGATATGGGAAGTTCGAATCTTTCAGGTGATTCGAATCAGCCGAATCATTTCTTAAAAGGGATTCGTTCTTTATGAGTCGTTCGTAAACGAATCACTTATAATAATAATAATATTGATAATAATAATAATATTGATAATAATAATAGTATAGTTCGTTCTCGCCTCAATCTCCCTCTATAGTGACGATAGACACTTATTTCATAAACCGTGACCATTGACACCGTCAATTAACTACGTGAAAAAATGAATAATAATATTAATAATAATATAGTTCGTTCTCGCCTCAATCTACCTCCATAGTGACTAAAGACACTTGTTTTATAAACTGTGACCATGTACTTACAGTCAATTAACTTCGTGCAAAATTGAATTATTATGCTAATAATAATAATAATAATAATAATATAGTTCGTTCTCGCCTCAATCTCTCTCTATAGTGACGAGACACTTGTTTTATAAACCATGACCATTTACTTACCGTCAATTAACTACCCTCAAAAATGAATGATAATACTAAAAGTAATAATAATAATGATAATAATAATAATAATATATATGTCTTTCCATACAGAACGGCGCCGAGATAGACGACCGACTCAATAATATCAGTTAAACGAGCGAATTCCGTTTTAAAGGAATTGACTTGTATAATTTTAGCAAAGATTATAGGTTTATTCAAAAGATATGTGTCTATCAAAAATAGAGCAATTATATACAAATTTAACCATAATTTAAAATGTTTTAAAGGGTGTCCCAACAAGAGCGCCGGATTTAATTATAAAAAAAAACATATTTATTTTTTGAATTAAGCAAACATTTTTGTTTCAACATAAAGAAAAATAGTTCCGATTAAACATGAAATACATCAGGCAAATGGCCACCACGAAACCTCTGGCACAGGGTTATTCTTTTGTTGAAATTTTGAATAACGTTTTCGCATTAATGTGGCTGTATTTCACCAATAACGCGCCGGATTTCCTCTTTAAGATGTTGAACTGTTTAAGGCTTATTTGCATACACCTTTTGCTTCACATAGCCCCAAAGAAAAAAGTCCATCGGCGTTAGATCGCACGATCTTGGTGGCCAATGTTGATCGCCAAATCGAGAAATGACACGGCCTGGAAATTTGGTCTGCAGTAACACCATTGTTTCACGTGCTGTGTCGCAGGTCGCACCGTCTTGTTGGAAAAACATGTGCTCCACATCAATTACATCCAATTCGGGCCACAAAAACTCCGTTAACATTTCCCGATACCGCACACCAGTAACAGTTAGCGCATTTCCAGCCGCATTTTCAAAGAAATACGGCCCAATCACTCCGCCAGCCCTAAATGCGCGCCAAACCGTTACTCGCGGTGGATGTATTGGCTGTTCGAGTACCACACAAGGATTTTCAGCACCCCAAATCCGACAGTTTTGTTTATTTACGTATCCGTCGAGTTAAAAATGTGCCTCATCTGAAAAAATGATTTTCTTCGAAAAATCCGGATTAATTTGATGATGTTCCAACACCCAATCAGCAAATCCACGGCGCTGCTCATGGTCCCTTGGCTTGATTTCTTGCACCAATTGAATCTTGTACGCGTGCAAATGCAGCTCTTTTGCCAAAATTCGTTGCATAGTGGTTTTGGAAATGTTTAATTCTTGACCACGATGCCGAATGGAAGTTCCTGGATTCTCGGCCACAGATTCCCTTACTGTGTCTATATTTTCGAGTGACCGACAAGGACGACGACGAACAATGGTCTTCTGATCCATCAGCGTAAATTTGGTCTCAAATTTTGTAATTAAACGCCTCACTGTCGATTCATTTGGTGCATAATGGCGACCGAAAACTTGACGTAATATGCGAATTGTTTTCGCAAAACTTTCACCATTTTTGTAATGTGTTTTTACAATAATTAAACGTTGTTCGTTTGAATACTTCTCCATATTCTTAAATCGCGTGGTCTGTACTTGACAACTGTAAAAAAAAATCACCGTACAACTCGTATTAACAAAATGGCGGCAAATTTAAATCCGGCGCTCTTGTTGGGACACCCTTTATTATATTTATTTTTAAATTATCAAATAATTTTGCCTTTTCAAACTAAAGCTGGTCCAAATGAAACTTCGGTGGCTTGAATTCATCTTGCAAATATTCTGTGATTTGTTTCATAAGTAGAGAACAAACATTAGGTGATAAAATTACGCGTCGAATCGTACAAAATACCAATAAAGGCTGGCGCAGCGGGTTTGTATCTGCAAGTCGTGAAGAATCGTTTCGGGTGGATTCAGACCACATGTACAGAGCGGAGTTGAAGTTGTGCGCGGATTCGAGCGAACGCATTAGTCATCCGATTCGGGCGGATTCAGATTCAGATCGCATGTACAAAGCGGAGTTGAAGTTGCGCGCGGATTCGAGCGAACGAATTAGTCATCCGATTCGGGCAGATTCAGACCGCATGTATAAATCCGAATCGAGAATACAATTCCGCCCGACCAAAATTGTTCGGTCGGTCATCTCGAGTGAATGAATCAATTACGAATCAATTCTTCTTGAAATACGGAATCAGTTCTTTCAAATCACCATACAGAATCGTTCTTTTCGAACGAATCATTCACAAACGACCAATATCTAATTTACTAGTATTACTATTGACATTTTCGAATATAACTTTTGTTGTATTGAAAAATGTATTGTATATTGTACCCTCATTTTTACTATTACTTTACTTTAATATTAAATATTATTAATCATCAAATCCATGTCATATGGTGTTTTGATACAAAAATTATTATTATTATAATACATACAAACAAAAAATAGCTACATATTCGTTAATTAATTTTACAAGTGTTTATTGTAGATATGTGTAAAAGAAAAAGTATTTACAGAATTTTTTCGAATTTCAAGTACATCATATTACAGAATTCTATTGATTTTTATAATCGTTTCTCGAATTTATTTTTAGGTAACCTCGCATTGGAATACTGTATTAAATATTCGTTTGATTTAATTTTTATTTGATAAACATCTGTGAAAAATGAAATATCACTTTTTACATCTAAATTTTATTTAATATGCGTCAGTCAATATAGAAAATGATGGATTCACGTTGCCCAAAAAAACCCTCATTGCGATAAGAATTTTCATTTTTTTCTACGATAAACTCCGAGTTAATCGAGTTTACATCGAGCGAATCATACCGTAGGCAGCAATTTAATACGTTTATGATTTAACCGCGGCAAAAACTACGGAAACCACCGGGGATATGACCAAGCGGATGCATTTAAGCTTAAGTTACCATGAAATTACCTCGGAAAATCAAATTTACAAACTAGCCACCGTACACATGCAATAAAATACGGAGATTATTCGAAACGTTAAAAGTGTAATTCTTTACGCAATTTACAACAATTTCGCCGATTGCGTAAATATTCCCACTTTTAATGTTTTGAAGTATTCTACAATCAAGTATTAACATTTTCATTCGCACTTACAAAGATTATTGTCAAACGTACGAAAATTATTGTTTCCAAAAAAATATTCATTATTTGGGCAGAAAGACCTATGGTCGATAGCCCTTGCAAGAGAGAGTAAAAGTAAAAAATTACTTTTATATTTATAAATTATATTTTATTAAAATGCATTTCTCTCTTTTTCAATAAAGATGATATAGTAGTATTAATTATTTAATAAAAAGTTAAAATAAAGTCTTTTAGTAAATAACACAATTGGTTGAGATTTCACTGTTTATTAGTTGACACTGCAACAATTCTTTCACCACATAGTGGCTTCATCATTCATCTGCCTGATAAAACCAATGTGTAGTGAAACAATTGTTGCAGTGTCAACTAATAAAAGCTGTTTGTTTTTGAGTTTACGTGATGTGATTATTGCACTAAAAAAGACTGTTATTCTTTACTTCCCTTTTTATTTGTATCGTTAGATGTACATTTCGAGACACATAGTGCTCATTAACAAACTGTTTGTTTTTGATAATGAGCACTCTGTGTCTCAAAATATACATCTTACGATACAAATAAAAAGCGAAGTAAGGAATAACAGTCTTTTTTAGTGTCAACTAATAAATAGTGAAATCTTGAACTTAATATCCGTTTGTCTGTAGATACAAGTAATGCACATTCATCAGCAATATTAAAAAATAATGTCTCTAATCGCTCTTTTAATTTTAAAAAAGCTAATTTTATTGATTTATACAATTCAATTCTTGCAATAGATTGGTCTGATATCCTTACAATTCAATCTGTAGAAAATGCGTGTTTGTTCTTTTATACAAAATTGTATGAAGTATTTCATGACAATGTCCCTTTAGTTCCTATAAGTCCTTGTAAATTTCCGCCTTGGTTTTCAGGTAAGCTTAGAAGTAAGATTCGAGAGAAAAATAAATACTTGAAGTTAAAAAATTCGAATCCTCTCTCCCAGTTTTTTAAAATTCGATACTCTAAATTATGGTCAGAAGTAAAATTGCTTTCCGAAGCTGATTATACCTCTTTTATAAGTGATACTGAAACCAAGATTTCCAAGGAACCGGGCAAGTTCTGAAACTTTATCAATTGCATCCGCCATGAATCCTCTATCCCTCCTGTCATGGAATATGAATATCTTTCTCTTTCTTCACCACTTGATATAGTGAATACATTTGCTGCACACTTTTATAAATCATTTACTGTTTCCATTAAACCTGTTATTAATGCTGTTTATAATAACCTTAACACTGTAAATGATTTTATTAGCATTTCTAAGGTTACAGATGATTTAGTAATTGATGCCCTTAGTAAGCTAATTGATGCCCTGATGGTATTCCTGCGGTAGTACTTAAGGATTGCCGCAATATGCTTGCATTTCCTCTATCTCATATATTTAATTTATGTTTCCTTCACAATACCGTTCCTAACCGCTGGAAAAGTGCGCGCATTGTACCCGTTTTTAAATCTGGTAATAAAAGAGATGTCCTTAATTATCGACCTATAGCTATCATCTCAAATGTTGCTAAATGCTTTGAGTTGATATTATGTAAATTCATTAATCCCTACATTAATAACAAATTATCATCTAGGCAACATGGGTTTAGACCTAATAAATCAACGTTATCCAACATTTTGCAAATGACGCAAACTCTCTCGGATTATTTAGACAACCGAATCCAAGTCGACGTAATTTACACCGATATATCAAAAGCTTTTGATAGAATCGATCACGGTATACTTGTAAATAAGCTAAGCCTAATTGGGCTCTCGACAAACTTATGAATTTACTTTACAATTACCTTACCAACAGACTGTTATTTGTAGAATACAAAGGGTTTAAGTCTCATCAATTTATTGCTTCTTCGGGTGTCTCCCAAGGCTCCAACCTAGGACCGGTACTATTTAATTGCTTAATAAATGATATTGCTGATGTAGTTAATCATAACATGTTAATGTTTGCAGACGATTTGAAAATGTATCATCCTATAAATACTTTAGACGATTGTGTGTATCTTCAGCATAATCTCGACCTGATAGTAACGTGGTGCAAGAACAACAGCATCACTTTAAACGTTTTAAAATGTAAGACTTTGTCTTGTACTAGGAATAAGTCACAAATAACGTTCGATTATATGATTAATAGCTCTGTATTATCCCATGTTGAGACTTTCAAAGACTTGGAAGTGTTATTTGACAAGAAACTATCTTTTAATAGTCATGTAATGAAAGTAGTATCGACCGCAAATCGCTCGTTGGGCTTCATAATACGAAATACTAATCCTTTTAAGAATATCGATGCCATTAAAATACTATACTATTCGTTTGTAAGATCTAAACTTGAATATGCCTGTTGCGTTTGGGATCCATACTACGCAAAATATTCTTTGATGGTCGAGGCCATCCAGAAGAAATTTGTCAAATATCTTCACTTTAAGAAGTGTGGTTTATATCCTGGGACTGATTATGATTATAATTATATTGAACTATTGCGTGAATTCAATTTACACTCCTTAGAAAATCGCCGAAATTCGCATGCAGTGACCACCTTGTATAAAATACTCAACAACCGTATGGATTGCTCTGACTTACTTGCACGAATTAATATTAATGTGCCTGTTAATATAAGGAACAAACGTCTCTTCCAGTTATCAATCCCAAATACAAGTATTATGCTCAAGTCACCAGTATATTCAATGTGTTCATTATATAATAATGTATTATCACTTCATCCGGATGTTGACACATTTAATTGCATATCTTCTAAGGCGTTCTTCGACTTGACTGTTGAGTATTTAGAATAATTTGCGCTTATATTATATTGTATTGTATTTTGTGTATACTGTTGTTTCCATTAGTGTTTAGTGTTAATCTTTATTTTGTAATGTTTCATATCTTGTAATCAATCTGTAACTGGATTCGTCCGTTGGTTGAAATAAATAAATAAATAAAATCTTTACTAAATGTGTAATTTACTAAAAGTGTTGATTTGGAATTTCACCAAGTAACAGCCCCAGCTATTAAATATCTAAAATTAATTTGTAAAGTATAGATAAACATAATGAAAATAATATAACAAATACAGAACCATGATAAAAAGTGATTAAATATTAGATGATCGATAATTTGGTTGACTCATAGATGTTATCAAAAAGTCGATTAGTATTTCTACTCGAGTGGCAAATTAGTGATTTTAATAGAGTATTATGAAATA
Organism: Philonthus cognatus; assembly: GCA_932526585.2. NCBI lineage: Eukaryota > Metazoa > Arthropoda > Insecta > Coleoptera > Staphylinidae > Philonthus > Philonthus cognatus. Next base: position 127,701,577 of record OW052243.1, read on the forward strand.
TGAATAATATAAACTGGTCTTTAAACAATTGACTAAGTGAAAAATTACAACTATAACTTGATTATTAGAGTATCATTTGTTTTTTGTTGTAGGTGTTCACTTTGTGGTACATCTTAAATACATTTGTAAATAAAATAATACTTTGTTTCACCACTGTAAAACCTCCCAAACATCACCACAGTTTCTACCATAATTCGTGTCTTGTCCAAAGTCTGAAACTATTTAATAAATTGCCAGAATGTATTCGTGATTTGCCTCGGAAGCAATTCCTACAGACAATAAAAAAACAACTAGAAGAACACGGATTCTACACTGTAGAAGAATATAACCACTTCTGTGATAATTTCGTGTGATATTTTATGATATTTATGTTGTGCATGCAGTGGATTGTTGTCCAAACATTATATATTTCATCCCTACGCTTTTACAGTGTTCAAATTGTTTGTCTTATTTTATTTATGTAGATCGTTTTATATACACTACTAATTTATATATTTTTTTTAATTATACACCTAGTGAGTGACTTTTATATATATATACAACCTAGTCAGTAAGCTTTTGTTATATCCATACGATGCAACTATTTTAAATTGACGAACCCATGAATGTAATTGTTCTTCATGGAAATAAATAATTTGAATTGAATTTAAATTTGAATTGAATTGTATTTTGCACTTAATTTGTGACAATAGTTTCGACTATCTAGTAATCATTGTCAAACTAAAAGCAAATAAAAACTATATGTTAAAAACTATTTATACAGCTTTGAAGACATTAGGTGAACCTGGTGCTCAAGAAGGGAAATTCCGGGAAAAATTCAGGCCTTGTGTACTTCTAGTGCTTCCAGTGTTAAACAAAGTAAAAATATATTTTATTTACAAGAGTATTATTTGTTCAATATAGATAAAGAGTAATGAAAATAGTTATTCTTTACTTGACATAAGGAAAAATGTAGAGTATACCGAACATTATATACTATCGGGTTATTAAATTTGATCAAAATCGAAAATGTAATTAAGGTTACATGTTAAATTCAGATAAGATAAGTGTTCTCTTGCAACCGCCTTAATAGCATCGAAGAATGCACTGGATAAAAAAATTGCGAAAAGATTAGATTTCATTCCGTGTAATGGCTTTTATTACAACGCGGAACGAATCAATATTTCACACAATACAAATGATTAGATCTGTAGTTAATAATTGATCAAATGTGTGTGATTCGATACATTTCAAGAAATTCCTTTGAAAAATGATTGAAGCACAACAAAACAACAAAGATTTAAATTACATTTTGTGTTGTAATTTATAGTATATTACATAACGAGAGTGGAAAGATGCATTTTACACTTGCGTGTAAAGATTACGCATGAACCGCGTGGGAAATGTTTCTTCTAGGTATACATATCCCAATGTATACGCTGTGAATTTCAGGGATTCGCCAATTTTCCGAAAGCGTTTAATTTAAAGTTTCAAACGAGTGTTTCCAATCCTCGAGTAAACATGAAGTAAAATTTTGAGTTTAGAAAAGCCCTAACATTTTCAGGCTTTACTAAACTCGAAATTTTACTTCATGCGCCACGCGTATGAAACACTGGTATAATATGAAAATTTAAAGTAAAGAATGTACAAATATTTATTTTGTCTAATTATAGGAATTTGTAAGAAAAAAATCCGAAAGTAAATTGCTGCAGACGCTTGAATTTGTAAACGAAATAAACATTTGTAATATTTATTAACGTGAAATCAAACTTAAGGAGTATATTTTGAATTTTATTTTAAATCAGTGGTTACTACGCGTGGCGCATAAGATAAAATTTCGGGTTTAGTAAAACGCCCAGCATCCAAATCTAAACGTTCAGGCTTTTCTAAACTCGATATTTTACTTCATGTTTAGTCTGGGGGTGGAAACACTCGTTTGAAGCTTTAAATAAAAAATATATAAAAGCAACGAATTCCTACAAATTAAACAAACGCTGTAATTATCGGAATATACTTATCCCCTTAATGAAAAATGATCTGTAAGTGTTTTTATTTACTTATATTTAAAACTGATTTAATATAAAGTTTAAAGTGAAGAATTACATTTACAAATATTTATTTTGCCTAACTATTTCCTGCGGTTTCAAAACTCGTACAGTTTTTTTTTATATACATAAAAAATACATTCTAAAGTAAATTGCTGCTGGCGCTTAAATTTTTAAGAGAAATAAACATTTGTAAAATTAATTAAAGAAATAAGCATTTGTAATATTTATAAACGTGAAATCAAACTCTAGCAGTATGTTTTTAACTTCACTTTAAATCAGTGTCTAATACGCGTGGCGCATGAAGTAAAATTTCGAGTTTAGAAAAGCCTGAAAATTTGATTTAGTGGCTCCGCTTCACGGAGCGACCAAACCAAATTTTCAGGCTTTTCTAAACTCGAAATTTTACTTCGTGCTTAACCTGGGAGTGAAAACAATCGTTATAAGGTTTAAATAAAAAATATAAAAACAACGAATTCGTTCAAATTTATCAAACGCTGTAATTATTAGAATATTTACATTTGTAATATTTATTAACGGAATAAACATTTGTAATATTTATTAACGAAATAAACTTTTGTAATATTTATACACGAAATAAACATTTGTAATATTTATAAACTTAAAATCAAACTTAAGCAGTATATTTTTAACTTCACTTGAAATCAGTGTTTTATACGCGTGGCGCATGAAGTAAAATTTCGAGTTTAGAAAAGCCTGAAAATTTGGTTTGGTCGCTCCGCTTCGCGGAGCGACCAAACCAAATTTTAAGGCTTTTCTAAACTCGAAATTTTACTTCATGCTTAACCTGGGAGTTTAAAAATATAACAAATGTTTATTTAATGTATAAATATTACAAATGTTTATTTCGTTAATAAATATTACAAATTTTTATTTCGTTAATAAATATTACAAATGTTAATTTCGTTAATAAATTAAACCTTCTATTAAATAAAAAAAATAAAAACAAGGAATTCGTTTAAATTTATCAAACGCTGTAATTATTAGAATATTTACATTTGTAATATTTATTAACGAAATAAACATTTGTAATATTTATTAACGAAATAAAAATTTGTAATATTTATTAACGAAATAAACATTTGTAATATTTATTAACGAAATAAACATTTGTAATATTTATACACAAAATAAACATTCCTTGTATTTATAAACTTGAAACCAAACTTAAGCAGTATATTTTTAACTTCACTTGAAATCAGTGTTTTGTACGCGTGGCGCATGAAGTAAAATTTCGAGTTTAGAAAAGCCTGAAAATTTGGTTTGGTCGCTCCGCTTCGCGGAGCGACCAAACCAAATTTTAAGGCTTTTCTAAACTCGAAATTTTACTTCATGCTTAACCTGGGAGTGGAAACACTCGTTAGAAGGTTTAAATAAAAACAAGGAATTCGTTTAAATTTATCAAACGCTGTAATTATTGTAATATTTTCATTTGTACTATTTATTAACGAAATAAACATTTGTAATATTTATTAACGAAATAAACATTTGTAATATTTATTAACGAAATAAACATTTGTAATATTTATTAACGAAATAAACATTTGTAATATTTATTAACGAAATAAACATTTGTAATATTTATACATGAAATAAACATTTGTTATATTTATAAACTTAAAATCAAACTTAAGCAGTATATTTTTAACTTCAATTAAAATCAGTGTTTTATACGCGTGGCGCATGAAGTAAAATTTCGAGTTTTGAAAAGCCTGAAAATTTGGTTTGGTCGCTCCGCTTCGCGGAGCGACCAAACCAAATTTTAAGGCTTTTTTAAACTCGAAATTTTACTTCATGCTTAACCTGGGAGTGAAAACACTCGTTAGAAGGTTTAAATAAAAAAAATAGAAACAAGGAATTCGTTCAAATTTATCAAACGCTGTCATTATTAGAATATTTAAACCTTAAAGAATTGTTTTTAAAAAGTGTTTTTATTTATATATAATTATATTTATCTTATAATTAGTTTAAATTATATAATACTTACTTTTGTGATTATATTTATTATGTTTTATTTAATGGGTTATTTATTTTTAGTTAATACATAATTATCAAAAACGTAATATCTAAGGCTGTTACTTGGTAAAATTCCATATTAACACTTTAATAACTAATACACTCAACTAAGATTTTATTGTTTAAATATTTAAATATTTCAATTGTAAAATCTTAACCAAGTGTGTTATTTAGTATAGAGTTAATATAATTATCGACAATTTCCCTTTAATCAGAACATACTATTTTGTATATTTCATCTTTATTTATACTACTTGTCATTCTTGTGAGTTTTAATGTTTAGTTGCTTTACCCTGTGTAAACTATAAACACAATATTTTATAACGAATCTCTATGTTTCCATTCCTATTGAATATTTTAATTTACGTGTGTGATTATAGGTGATTTTATATGTTTTCTATTTTTTGATATGAAAGGCATGAGATACATTTGGATAATTTTCATATATTGTTGGCATTTTGTTTCTAGATTTATTATTTTTATTTTTAAATTTAATCTTTATCCATAATCACTTTGACTTGTACAACGGTTTTGTATTTAAATCACCAATAAATTATTCTGTTCTATTCTATTCTATAGTGTACTAGCATCAATACACAATAATAATAAATATATTATTTATATAGGCTACGTGAGCTTACGTGAGCTTAATTTAATAAACCCATTACTGCATTAACATTTTTAATGAATATATATTAATATATAATTTGATTTCAGTTGATGTAGCTATGATATCGAAAGCTGGTCCTTTTAATCTCCAACGTAGAGTAATATAGTGGGCATCGTTTAACTTAATTTATGGTTTACAGTTAACGTGTACGATGGGGAGCAGCTCAATCTGACCCGCATCAGTCGAACGGAAATGGGGGCCTATCTCTGCATAGCCACCAACGGTGTCCCCCCATCGGTCAGCAAACGCATCATAGTCGACGTCGAATGTAAGTAACTTTTGCACTTGTAACGAATTTATCACCACTCACTACCACTATCATCATCATTACTGCCTTCGCATGATACGGAAGATGAATGGAGTGTGAAATCATTTATTTTCACGAATTTTTAATTGATTTAAACTTAAATTGACTGAAGTGTTAATCCACTGATAATGGTCACTTTGTATCCGAAATGCACATTTGGTAATTCAAATAAAAGTGTGAAGAAAGGTTATTAGTTTATTCGTCAATTAAATTGGATCTTCACGTCAATTGATTTTAACTTAATGTAAAAATAAAGAATATCAACAGGAAAACTTTGATTCTCTTCGTATGTATAACGGATGGTTTTCATTACTAGTGACTGATATTTGTAAATATATTTTGGAAGCAGGAAAATATCGACTGATTTGTAATATGATTGACACATATAAATGCAACCAGTGGAATACACAAAATTCCCCGTGAAATGTATTCATAAGTGAAATGGTGGATGCGCCGGGATTGTGATGGACAATTACACGTATATTTTCAGCAGCAGAAGCGTAGATTGCGCGAAATTTGTAAATAAGAAATATTTAACGAAAAGTGCATTAAACTTCAATAGGTTGAAGATTTATGTTCGAAATCAATTTAAGACGTTAGTCGCTGGTGGAAACTGAATAGGCACCGGAATTGCAACTTGTAGGGCAAATAAACTTAAAATCGATTCCCAATAACGCCAGTTATCGCTTACGAACCATTACACACGTTACATATCAGTGCATATATCGTATTGACTACTCCATTTCTCTGCTATAACCGCCCAATATATGAGTTTTGTTTATTTTTATTGCCACCTTTGACAACCCCCGCGCAAAAATCACTATACATTTTAACGCTGCGCATATCCATCCCCCCGTTAAATTTCATTCCACCCCACACGCAAAAATGGAGCCGGCGTTTTATACTTAAATTACGTTCAACTTGTTTGTATTCTATTCATGGCATCAAACATCCTATTTCTTTTGATATTCTCGGGATATTTTAAGATTTATTCATTTATTCCCCGACCTTTACCTCATTCCTTCCACCATCCTTCAATAGAAAGCCCTTATTAAACAGGCAACTTATCAAATTAATTTGTATTCAATCTTCTGATCCTTCCGAGAGGCGAACGGATAATTTATAGATCCGCCCTAAAACAAACGTATTCGAAATTTACCGCACCAGAATCTTATTAATATAAACTCTAAAATGTATGCACATATTTTCAACGAATTTCACATTTCTAAATTACCCACCAATATTCGCTCGCGTGGAAAATGAGAAAGAGGATCGTAAATTTAAAAATTTACTTCCATGCTACGATTTAAACCATTTTTTTTTTCGGGTTATTTTAAAATATATCTCTATTTATATATACCCGGATTTTAATTATTTAAATTTATGAATTATAATTATGATATAATTAATTAAGACACTTGGTTTGTCTTACTGTTTCTTCATATTTAGCGGGTGAGCTTAAAGTAATAAGAATTATTAATTCATATAAAATAAAATATAATAACGGACCAAACGCAATATATATTTTAAACTTAATCATAAATTAAATATTTTAGGAAAACGAAGACATTATTACAAAATATATAAACCAATTAAAATTAATATCAACTTTCTGCAAAAATTTTGTCTCGCTGAAACTTTTCCAAATATTCATTGAAACAACTACTTCCAGAGGTAATACCCCGACAGATATCGAAATAAACAAAGTCGATATTAAACAAGATAAATTCAAATTTAAAACTATGAATTTGAGAAAATAAGCTTACGCTTCTTATAGTTTTCACACTTTAAACATAATACATATATAAAATTACGAAAAACTATTCGTGAAAATGCAAACAATGTCTTAATTAATAAGACAACTTAAGACGATAAATATCCATTGAAACAACTACTTCCCGTGCAAATATACCTCCGGATATTGAATTATACAATGAAATATTTAAAATCTTATTTAATTTGATTTGTTACAACGCTCTATTAAAGTATATGTAACGTTTAGGTCAAATTCTCTTCAAACCAACTAACAAATACAAATTTGAAATGAAAGGAGAGATAAAAAAAAATAGAAGTGAAAGGACTTGGATTAAAACGCGTCTATAGATGGCCTAAGACATTAGTTTGAATCCAAGTCCTTTCACTTCTAATTTTTTTTTATCTCTCCTTTCATTTCAAATTTGTATTTGTTAGTTGGTTTGAAGAAAATTTGACCTAAACGTTACATATACTATAATAGAGCGTTGTCACAAATCAAATCAAATACGATTTTAAATATTTTATTGTATAATTCAATATCCGGAAGTGTATTTGCACGGGAAGTAGTAGTTTCATTGGATTTTTATCGTCTTAAGTTGTCTTTTTAATTAAGACATTGTTTGCATTTTCACGAATAGTTTTTCGTAATTTTATATATTAACCTCGATATTAGTTTTAATTTGTTTTTATATTTTATAAATATTCTGCAAACAATCGGCAAATTCAATTTTTCTTTACATTATTAGAAGATTAAACATGTTCCATCTTCTTCAATGTTTCTCAACTTTAATCGAACCTTCCCCAACATGATTTAAGCCAGGGTTTCCCAACCTTTTTGGATTATCGATCCTCTTTGAAGAAGTGGCTACTTTCCTATTTGTTACCTAACCTTTTCAATCCTTGTAAATACCTAGCGGTGTTTGTGGTAATGTAGTTTAAATTTGACAATTATAGGCACATTTTTGGCGCATAATTTAAAATATTGCAATCTTTACTAAAATACCGTAAGGAATACAATATTTTAAATTGTGCGCCAAAAATTTGCCTATAAATGTCAAATTTAAACTAAATTACTACAAACACCGCTAGGTAATCACAAGCATAGAAAAGGTTAGGTAGCAAATAGGACATTTGTACTTTTTAATTATTCTGATCAACTTTCATTAGTAGTAATACTTTTCATCAGTTTTATTAACTATAACTAATTTTTAGTAAAAAAAAATGTGGATAAATAAATCTTTGCTTTTGTTTTCTTGTATTACTATTATTGTTATAAAAAAACCTCCAACTTAATGCACAAAGTGTATTTTTAAATTAACTTAAAATCAATGCTTATTATGTGATTTAAACGCGTGGCGCATGAAGTAAAATTTCGAGTTTAGAAAAGCCTAAAAATTTGGATTTTTCAAATCCAAATTATCAGGCTTTTCTAAACTCAAAATGTTACTTCATGCTTAATCTAGGAGTGGAAACACTCGTTAGACGATCAATCAGAAACTTATTTTGTAGAATAATCTCTGTTCACTTTAATTCACTGTAAGTTAACATTTTTCAAACTTTTTAAAGATTTTTAAGACAAAGCTAGTAAATTGTAAAACGTCAAAAGTTGACTAAAACACTGACGAAACTCAAAACAGTGTTTGTTCTAAATTTTTACAAAAAAAACATGAAATCTATTTTGTCATAAATTATACAATAAAGAAAACTGCAAAATAAGTTTCTGATTGATCGTCTAACGAGGATTTCCACTCCCAGGTTAAGCATGAAGTAAAATTTAGAGTTTAGAAAAGCCTGAAAATTTGGATTTGCCAGGGCGCGCGAGCGAAGCGAGTTGCGCCCCGGCAAATCCAAATTTTCAGGCTTTTCTAAACTCGAAATTTTACTTCATGCGCCACGCGTTTAAATTACTAACTTTAAGTGAAATTTTCAACCAATTAGTTAGAGTGATATCAATTTAGTATGTCAAATATTGACAATTGATGAAGAAACTGCTATAATGGACACATCATTTTTTTGTTTGTAATTTTAATATAACAAATTTGATATTGATTGAAAGTTCAGCGATGAACTAAAGATAAAAAATATATGCAGCTGGCCCTTATTGAATTAATTTCTGACCCGCCATAAAATGGCTTATTAATTGATTTACCTACCACGCAATTTTTCCCGTAGAATCCTTCCATACTTTTCTACGATATGACTGACTATTTTAGAATAATTATATTTTTGGAATAGAAAACTGTATAAGTATTTGATATTTTTTATACTCTACTAAACACACTGCATATTATGTTTGTGTAAATTAATACGACAAAAAGTGCATATACATTATATACACAGTTTTTGATTATCTACAACTTTTATTAACAAGATTTTTTTAAATTTTGTATTGTGGAGGCTTCTACTTCGTTATACATGTTAATTTATTAATAAGAAACGGTTTAACTTTGTTTGTATAACACAATTTATTTTTATGTGACTGCAGTTTCAGCAAATTTACCTTGCCATTATCAAACATGTAGTGTTTGATAATGGCAAGCTAAATTTGCCGAAACTGCAGTCACATAAAAATAAATTGTGTTATACAAAGTTAAACCGCTTTTTATTAATAAGATTTTTTATATGATCATTATTAAAGAAAAATCCCAAAAAATGCTAGAAGTAAACTAACACTTCCGGTTTCCGCATTTTCACCAAATTCCATTCCTCTCTTAGGATTGTAATAAATCGCTAACATTGAATAATGTCATTTTAACATTTCGATCGGCTTAGACTGTACAATGGTGACGGACAGACGGACAATCTTTTTCAAAAATGGTTGTCCGTCTGTTCGTGGGTATATCGATTAACATTTTTGATTTAAAATTTTTCGCGAAAACAATACTTTCTCTTTGTTTAACATATGGTGGAAAGTAATAAGGCAAATAATTTGTTTAGCCAAAAAATCTCAAATTAAATGATCCTTAAGGGGTTAAGTCCACCCGTTACTCTTACTAGTTTCGACCTAAAGGTCGAGACTAGTCGGAGTAAATATAAAAACAGTGAAACAAACCAACTGTTTTCAATAAATATTCCATAATTAGATTCACAAATGTTTCACCACGGGTTAATTGAGAAATTAATTAAATATATTATGAATTATAATGGAAACAAGTTAAATAAAGTTTATCAAAATTAAAATATTAGTCGGTCTGTACAAATATAAATAGATTAATTTTATTTCAGGCGATCGTAATCGTATTGTAAACTTGTGAACCGTGCTGAAGTATATACTTTGAAAATCCTTGGGGTAATCGTCCGAAATTTATTACCATATTAATGCAAATTACACCGAAACGGATCCCTCTCGTACTCATCGATTATCGATTAGAAAAATATATAAAGCAATTACGATCTGTTAAATTAATCCAGACACAAAACATTCCGGTTTATTTTAAATAACGTGCAATTGTAGAGTGATCGAGTTAACCAAAATTAAATAAATAAATGGAATGTATCCCATACGCCATACAAACCGCGCGGTGAATATTTTATTAAGTATAAATGTGTTTTTAGGTTGTTGCGTTCGTTAAATAATAATTATTCAATTAGCAAGGGATAACCTGATGCCTTCTTTGATACGCGATATAGGTGATAGAAGAGTAATTCTCCTGAATTAATTCTATTTAAAAGATAATTATGTAAAATTTTCAATTCGCTTTCCTGAAACTCGAAGCAAGTGAATTATCGTGAAGTTGTCGTATACAGGAAAGGCAACTGAAACAAGGACGAGAAGGGGATGTTTTAAATTTTCTGCCTAATTTAAACTACATTAAAACTTATTTTAACTTCTTTAGAAAAACTAATGAGGAAATCCTTTTATTATTTTTTTATGGCAATTATCGTTGCTGCAGATGGAAAAATTCATGTCGGCCTAATCCATTACAGTGAGGAGTCAACGTCGCGAGGAAACAATCGAATTAACTTAACATGCTAATATTAGGGTTGTTATTGATAATTGTTACATGCGAAAGTCACGGAATACAATTTTCGCATTTGATTAACTCGCTTTGTATGAAAAACAAAAATGGGGACAGGAAAATCCGCGGTTTCAATTTCACGCCATGGATTTCTTATAATAGACAATTTTGTCTAAAAAATCAAACCATGCTCACTCACAAGGCCGGCCTGAGGCAGGAAGTAACAGCTGCCTGGTGTCCGGGCGGAAATGCAGAGGGGCGCTGAGAGGGCGGGATTCGGCATGCAAGAACAATAAAATTACAAATTTCATGATTATTTTTATGGGGGCGCAAATGAAACATTTCGCATTATTGCGCCCACTAACATCTTGCTCACTCGTTATGGATCACTCTATGAATAAATTAACTCAAACTCACGTTTATGACGATTGTTTTATACATTTTATACAGGGATTTTTTTTAAGTATACTTATGCCGCTTCATACTCTGTAAAAGTTCAGGCATTCTTTATTTTTGTTCTTTGTTTTTTCCCAGGTTAAGCATGAAGTACAATTTCAAGTTTAGAAAAGCCTTAAAATTTTGTTGTGTATTCTTTAACGAGGGTTTCCAATTCTTGGTTAAGCATGGAGTATAATTTCGAGTTTAGAAAAGCTTTAAAATTTCGTTAAGACTGGATTTTTATAAAATGTTCTCTGGGTGTTAAAATATTAGATTTTAAAGTTAGTTATTAAATACAAGGACAATTATAAGCATTCGTTGTGTATTCTTTAACGAGGGTTTCCAATCCTTGGTTAAGCATGAAGTAAAATTTCGAGTTTAGAAAAGCCCTAAAATTTGGTTTGGTCGCGTAGCGCGTAGCGCTACGCGACCAAACCAAATTTTCAGGCTTTTCTAAACTCGAAATTTTACTTCATGCGCCAGGAGTATAAAACACTGATTTAAAGTGAAATTCAAAATATAGTGCTTAGCTTTGATCACATGTTCATTATTTTTACTGTTTTAAATAAAATTGTGAAAACCAACGCAAAATTTTACAAAAACTTTCAGGCTTTTCTAAACTTGAAATGTTACGCCAGGCGCATAAAACACTGATTTAATATTAAGTTCTAAATACACAGCTTTATCAAATTGCTTTAGCAGTATAATTTAAACTTCACAATATTTCAGTGTTTTACACGGATGGCGCATGAAGTAAAATTTCGAGTTTAGAAAATCCTGAAAATTTGGTTTGGTCACGTAGCGCTACGCGCTACGCAACCAAACCAAATTTTAAGGCTTTTCTAAACTCGAAATTTTACTTCATGCTTAACCAAGGATTGCAAACCCTCGTTAAAGAATATACAACAAATGCTTATAATTGTCCATGTATTTAATAACTAACTTTAACACCAAATATTTTAACACGCAGAGAACATTTTATAAAAATCCAGTCTTAATTTCATTAGTTATGAACAAAAATCAGGCTAAAATAACACAATTCAATTTACTTCGAAATAAAATAACTTGAAAACTAACAAAGGGGTATTTTCTTACTTTGACATGTTTTGAAAAAGTACAGTTTTTTCAACGCCCACAGAATGTTTTATGTAAATCCATACTTAGTTTTTCGAGCTGCGATCCAACTTCTATAAAAACACAAATTTTGACCTAAGTGAAAATAGTAAAATACATTTTTAAATATTTTGTTGTAATCATTTGTAAAATATGTGAATCCGTTCAAATAAATAACCAAAGACTGACTGAAAAACTATAGATATTTTGAAAGCGTGTACATTGCTGAACATATTTGATTAATTTAATAAAAAATCAGTAGTGATTATTGTTTCTTTAGTTTTTATTTGTTTTATTTTAATTTAAATTGGACTTCTAGGTTTTTATAAATATTAAATTCGATTTAGAAGACTTAACGATATTTTCTAAGCCTAAATTATTGCTTATATCGTTAAAAATATTTGTGATTTTCTTGAGATTTAATTTTTGTTTACAATAAAAATATTCCCTTAAAATTCATGGAGAAGATTGGATTTTAATATGATATTTTTATTGTTTCAATTGCTTTTTTTTTTAATTTAACGTCTGCGTTTTCGAAAAAATGAAATTCAATTAAGCGGACTTTTTCGATTTTTTTCTAAATAAAATTATAAGCCTCAATTATTGCTTATAACGTCAAAAATATTTGTGATTGTGTTGAGATTTAATTTTTATTTACAATAAAAATATTCACCTAAAATTTATTAGCAAAATATGATTTCCAGGTTAGGTTAGTTTAGTTTAGGTTAAAAGCAAAACATATTTGTGATTTTTTTTAGACTAAATTTTTGTTTACAATAAAAAAAACCTAAAATTCATAGAGATAAATTAATTTTTAGGTGAGCGTTTTTATTTTATTGCTTGAAAAATCTCATTAAACTCATGAAAACCTTCATAATCTTACAAAACCCATGAAAGTTCTTTTTACGCATGTAAGAAACAAACTGGGCTGCGCATTTTTCAAAAAACAATTTTTTTTAACTTTTACAAACAATCAAATTAAAAGTGCGATTCTTTTCCCAATCTACAACAAGTTAGTCTTACATTGACTATATCAAACACTCATTAAAACAACTACTTCCCAAGCTAATACCCCGACGGACGTTGAATTATGCAACAAGTGTTTGCTGTTACATACAGTAACCTACTGCAAATGTAATAATTTGAGTCAAATTATTCAGGCCATCTATAGACGCGCTTCGAGATTTATCTCTCATCAGTATAGCTTTGCCATTCCCTCTAAATAATTTGACATCTTAGACTGGCGGTCACGTTACCGTTCAAACATAAGTATAAATGACATTGCCAAATCGAATATTAGTCAAACGACCAAAATCCATGTCCAAACATAAACGTACTACCAAGCTCAATATTTGTGTTACAAAATAGTAATATAGCTCAAATTGAAGCCTTTTTGGTCACGAATTGCTATCTTTTCAAGACAATCGTAATCAAGTGAGAGTTTTAGGAAACACAGCGTTTTAAATTGAGAAAGTGAGAAAATCATAAAACAATAAACATCTCTATAAATTACTAAAATGTGAAGTAGCCTAATTAGAAGAAAATAAGTTGTAATTTTACTTATTACCTATTTTTATAATTTTATAAATGTGTTTAGTAGAAATGCCAAAAATAGACATTTTATTAAAAATCTACGGTTCGACGACTTAAATAGTTTTTCAGAGGGAAATACGTATCCTATATTAGTGTTTATATTGTTTATATTGCAAATTTTACGGAATTAAAAAAAAAAGTTTTATAGATATTTAGATGATATTTTCTAAAACTGAAAAGTTTTACACACTTTCAGATGAAACTGCATTTTTTAGTTTCAATAAATTTATAAAGTTTCCTACAAAGATCTTAAAAACAATCTAAAAAAAATCCTGATGTGACCATCATAGTACTTTCCCCCGTAAATTGCGTATTAAATCACTTTTAAAATATTTGTAGCATTATTATTTTCAAAATGTCTTCAACTTTTTGATAACTACAACTTTTATTTGAAACATTTTTCAATTGTATCAACACATACACTGAGACAAACCAATGACTAGATAAAAGAACATTATTTATTAATTATCTCAAAAACTAAGAGTGCTATGACAAAAAGTAAAGATACAAATAATCTTTAATATCCTATTACCTACAACTTTTATTTGAAACATTTTTCAATTGTATCAACACATACACTGACACAAATCAATGACTAGATAAAAAACACTATTTATTAAATATATCAAAAACTAAGAGTACTATGACAAAAAGTAAATCTACAAAAAATCTTTAGTTTTTCATTTCCTACAACTTTTATTTGAAACATTTTTCAATTGTATCGACACATACACTGTCACACACCAATAACTAGATAAAACACACAACTTTTGAAATATCTCAAAAACTAAGAGTGCTATGACAAAAAGTAAGTGAACAATACATCTTCATTTTGTTATTATCTACAACTTTTATGTGAAAGAATTTTTTGTTTGATGAACATTTATTGAAAAAATCTTAAAAAACTGAAAAACGCTAAGAGTAAAGTACCACTTCCGGTTTTCCGATTTTCACCAAAAGCTTTTCAGTTCTTCCAATTGTAACAAAAAGCTTAAGTTTCAAGTTTCATCTCGATATCTTTAGTGGTTTTTGCGGTACAGCGCACACAGACTCACACACAGACACACAGACAGACAGACAGACATTTTTCAAAAATGGTCTTATTCGACTCAGGGGACCTCAAAACGGATATTTCCGCTAAAATTTTTGATTCGAAAATTTTCACGAAAACAATACTTTCCCTTTGTATTACATACGGGGGAAAGTAAAAATACATGCAGGGTTTTTGCAATTTTTCAGTTTTTCAGGACAATTTTCTTCGTTTAAAATTTAGTAGAGTAAGGTTGTTCGCATATTCGCATATTCGTTTTTCTTTGAAAAAAAGTTCAATTGAAGCCTTAAACGAGTGTTTTCCACTCCCAGATTAAGCATAAAGTAACATTTTGAGTTTAAAAAGCCTGAACCCGTAGCGTCAAAATCCAAATTCAGGCTTTTTTTTCTCGAAATTTTACTTCATGCGACGCGCGTATTAAATACTAAGTATTGTGAAGTATGCAGTATATTTTGAACTTGAAATCCGTGATGTATACGCATGGCGCATGAAGCAAAATTTCGAGTTTAGAAAAGCCTGAATTTCTTCTAAATTCGAAATTTTACTTCATGCTTAATCTGGGAGTGGAATACATTTGTTTAATGCTTCAATTTAAAACTAAACTAGAAAATAAACAAGAATTACAATTTATAGAAAATTGGACTCAATTTAGGGAACTAACATATTATAGAAAATTTGACTTAAGCTGATAAGGGTGAACATTATTTTCGAAGGATAAAAATAAGTACGTGTAATCCACATTTTTAGTACGTCTTTCATTTATTCTAATTTTTTTATTAAATAAAAAGAATTTTTAGAAAATTGATTTTTCTGTTGAATTATGTTAAACTTGGTCAATCGTTTTGTAGCTGAAAAATTGACCAAAAAGAGGGGAAAGTAAAAAATGTGGTTGCAAAACAATTTAGAGATAAATTTAAACAATCATAAAAAATATAACTTAAATCAAATAGCAACATTTTACATTATGCTTTATTATCTATTTTGTTGGTACATTTTTCAGAATGATTGACTAAGTTTGACTCTATTCAACAATAAAATACATTTTCTAAAAATTTAATAATCTAATTTTCATAATCATTCTCTAGCTGAAAAATTGACCAACAAAATAAATAAAGCATGATTTAAAATGCTGCTACTCAATTAAAGTTATAATTTTTAGAATTGTTTCAATTTATCTATATATTATTTTGCAACAATATTTTTTACTTTCCCCTCTTTTTGACAGTTGTGACATGTTTTAAAGTAACGAGTGTTTTCCACTCCCAGGTTAAGCATGAAGTAAAATTTCGAGTTTAGAAAAGTCCGCAAAATTTGCGGGCTTTTCTAAACTTTAAACTCTAAAATTAGATTGAAATGTACTTCTAATGAGTGTCTCCACTCTCAGACTAAGCATGAAGTAAAATTTCGAGTTTAGAAAAGCCCCGCTTAGAAAATTTTTTCACGGGGCTTTTCTAAACTCGAAATTTTACTTCATGCGCCACGCGGATAAACCACTGATTCAAAATAAAGTTGAAAATAGATGTGATGGATAAATATTTACCGAAATACAACGAAAATATGCAAACATTACTTTTTTGTAAATATTTTGTAAATAATAATAATAAAAATTAAAAATTAAGAACCTAATACTAAACAACACAATAAATTAAGTAAATATATCGGAGCTGAAAATGTACAAAACATATATCCCTCGATACCAGTAGCCCGAGATGGGAACAATCACCCAACGATCCCGCGGCGAAGAAGTAGGGAAGGAAAAAAGAAAAATTTCAATTTTTACAATACCATTTATTATAAATATAGTATTATTGTAATGAATGTTTGTAAATATTTGTAAAAAAGAATATTATTCAATTGCGGAAAAAGTAGAATGAATTTAGTTTGAGCAACTTTTTCATATTGTTAATATTTAAATCATCATATCTTCTTAGTTATGCTGATTAAAACATTACCAATATGAAAAAGTTGCTCAAACTAAATTTATTCTACTATTATTATTATTATTTACAAAATATTTACGAAAAATATAGTTTTGTACTATGATGGTTACACCACCATTTAAAAAAAAATCAAAAGAATAGTCACATTTAATTGTGTTTCTTTTTGCTAATTTATTAGTATTTAGTTTAGTAGAACATGCTTTTTTTTATTATAAATTATGAAGAACGTAGATATTTTTATCCGTATAAAACGAAAACAGTGCTACTTAGAAAATTAAAGATGTGAACAAGACTGCCTGACCTCTCACCTCACCTCTGAGCAACCACCGATAAATCTTTATATAACCCCGCAAACTGTTGGGCAAACTAGCGAGCAACTTCGATCCATTACAGGAGTTGAAGATACGCAACTAAAAACATTACCTTTAACGAATTTGAAACATTCAAACTTATTCCTTTATTTATTCCCATTACCGCAGCCACTTTAATACCTGGGCTTTAGTTTATTTTACACGGGTTGCCCCGGCGTTCTGCAACTATCAGCATTTTTTTTAATATTTTTATCTTTATTACGTAATCCGCAAAATGAACGTGTACTATACAGAATGAGATTATGTAAGAGGTGGCGACATCTAGCCGGAAAAATTCTCTTGTGTTTAATTAAATTCGTAAAGTGGTATTTTAATAATCGCACTAGCAACGTGATTAAAAATCGTATAACATATCCCGTGAAATACTCATTAAATAGATAATGAATTTTTCTTAATAAGCCTTTATGCACTACCGTTTTCTTGTAATTAAATTACTATATGAATCCATATCTTTCATTAATTTTTCACTTAACCTCTGGTGAATCATTTTGATCTATAAACTATTAACTATTAACACTCGGTATTGTTTCACTGAATTAGTGAAACAATACCAAATGTTTTAATTAATAGCTTGTATATAAATCCATTACTAAATAATGCCCTCATATAGTGCATGTTTTAGCACTAGTACTCCGTGAACTTAGTGAAGTGTTCCAAATGTTTGCATCGATGGAAAATAAAATATGATATAAAGACGATGACCAGAAACGACCTCTGATGCATACAGTACTTTCTACTGTATGCATCAGAGGTCGTTTCTGGTCATGCAATCATATGACAACAATTGAACGTATTCTAAAAAAACAGCTACCAATTAAAAAAAATTCATATACCGGGTGTTGACTTGGCGGACGCAACATAGGAAATCGCATGTTAATTTTAAAGTGTTCAAATATTGGTTTCCCTATTTATTTTTGAGACAAAATGTATTTAACTTTTTTGTAGAGGGAAAAATTTTAAATTTATAAATGTTCACATTTAACACTTTACGTTTCTCTAAGTTAAAATAATTAAGAAAAAGTAATGTGATTTTATAAAAATAATAATATACCATGGAATTAATACAACAATTGCGGATAATTCCTTTTTTTTAAGTTCAATTTAAAGCTTTAAATAAGTGTTTTCCACTCCCAGACTAAGCATGAAGTAAAATTTCGAGTTTAGAAAAGCCCCGTGAAAATTTGTCGAGGGTCGCGCAGCGAACCGAGACAAATTTTCTGGGCTTTTCTAAACTCGAAATTTTACTTCATGCGCCACGCGTATAAAACACAGATTTTAAGTGAAGTTCGAATATACATAAATTTGACAATATTATAGTGTTTTATACGCGTGGCGCATAAAGTAAAATTTCGAGTTTAGTAAAGCCCAGAAATTGCGGATATTTCCTGTTTTTTTTAAAGTTCAATTTAAAGCTTTAAACAAGTGTTTTCCACTGCCAGACTAAGCATGAAGTAAAATTTCGAGTTTAGAAAAGCCCCGTGAACATTTGTCGAGGGTCGCGCAGCGACCCGAGACAAATTTTCTGGGCTTTTCTAAACTCGAAATTTTACTTCATGCGCCACGCGTATAAAACACAGATTTTAAGTGAAGTTCGAATACACATAAATTTGACAATATTATAGTGTTTTATACGCGTGCCGCATGAAGTAAAATTTCGAGTTTAGAAAAGCCCAGAAATTGCGGATATTTCCTGTTTTTTTTAAGTTCAATTTAAAGCTTTAAACAAATGTTTTCCACTCACAGACTAAGCATGAAGTAAAATTTCGAGTTTAGAAAAGCCCCGTGAAAATTTGTCGAGGGTCGCGCAGCGACCCGAGACAAATTTTCTGGGCTTTTCTAAACTCGAAATTTTACTTCATGCGCCACGCGTATAAAACACAGATTTTAAGTGAAGTTCGAATATACATAAATTTGACAATATTATAGTGTTTTATACGCCTGGCACACGAAGTAAAATTTCGAGTTTAGAAAAGCCCAGATATTGCGGATATTTCCTGTTTTTTTTTTAAAGTTCAATTTAAAGCTTTAAACAAGTGTTTTCCACTCCCAGACTAAGCATGAAGTAAAATTTCGAGTTTAGAAAAGCCCCGTGAAAATTTGTCGAGGGTCGCGCAGCGACCCGAGACAAATTTTCTGGGCTTTTCTAAACTCGAAATTTTACTTTATGCGCCACGCGTATAAAACACAGATTTTAAGTGAAGTTCGAATATACATAAATTTGACAATATTATAGTGTTTTATACGCCTGGCGTATGAAGTAAAATTTCGAGTTTAGAAAAGCCCAGATATTGCGGATATTTCCTGTTTTTTTTTTTAAAGTTCAATTTAAAGCTTTAAACAAGTGTTTTCCACTCCCAGACTAAGCATGAAGTAAAATTTCGAGTTTAGAAAAGCCCCGTGAAAATTTGTCGAGGGTCGCGCAGCGACCCGAGACAAATTTTCTGGGCTTTTCTAAACTCGAAATTTTACTTTATGCGCCACGCGTATAAAACACTATAATATTGTCAAATTTATGCATATTAGAACTTCACTTAAAATCTGTGTTTTATACGCGTGGCGCATGAAGTAAAATTTCGAGTTTAGAAAAGCCCAGAAAATTTGTCTCGGGTCGCTGCGCGACCCTCGACAAATTTTCACGGGGCTGTTCTAAACTCGAAATTTTACTTCATGCTTAGTCTGGGAGTGGAAAACACTCGTTTAATGCTTCAAATTAAACTCTTTTAAAAATCAACGAATGTTAGAAAATTAACAGCTAAAATAATTAAGAAAAAGTAATGTGATTTTATAAAAATAATGACATTTTTCTTGTATAGTATAAATCATTTCGAAAACATTTACTTTAATCAAGTGACTACGATATCTTTTGCCATTTTGACATCCGCAGTTGTTGTTTCAATTCCATGGCATATCATTATTTTTATAAAGTCACATTATTTTTTCTTAATTATTTTAACCTAGAGAAACGGAAGGTGTTAAATGTTAACACAAATGAATTCAGAATTTTTCCCTCTATAAAAAAGGTAAATACATTTTGTTTCTAAAATAGAGGAGCCAAAATTTGATACATTTCAAAATTTACATGGGATTTCCTATGTTGCGTCGGCCAAGTCAACACCTGGTATATATTCAAAACATCCAAAAATATCTAACTTCGCTTGCTTGTGTCGGAAAATCGAAATATTCAGGCTTTCTTAATTTCAAAATGTTTCTTTAATGCTTAAACAAAAAGTGTAAACCTGTTTTAAAAAATACATTTCTTAGGTTTAGCATGTTTGTTTGCCCTTTCTTGGTGGAAAATCCTGGTTACGCCCATAATTACTACTATAAAGAAAAATAAAAAAAAGGTCTATATTTAAAAAGTAAATATTGGTCTGTCTACAATAATATCCTATAAATCGTATTTACAGAAAGAATTAAATAGAGAAGACGAGGGGATCAATACAATCGAAGACTCGATGGATATAAATTACAATAGCGAATGTTCGTAACGACGGAGATAAAGGACATAACTATTAGATTAGTAATTTATGTGTTGTCTCAAGTAGGTGGTGTAATATCATTTAGAGCGGCGGCTGCCAACTATCTTACTCCCCAACATACTAGGCAAGAGGAATCTGATTCGCTGCATACGAAGTAAATCAACTTTTTTTTCTAAAATTTGCTATAATTTAAAATAAATATCCGTAATTAACTATAATAATAAATTGTAAAATATTTTAAAAATTATAAATAAACTTTTAACTTAGGAAAGCCCGCAAAAGTTGTTGTAAACTTTAGTTAAAATTTGACGAACATACAAATAATTTCTAAAATAAAAAAAAAATACATAAATATAAACATCAATTACAATAGTAAAGCCGAGCGGTTGAGCCGCCGGTTTCGCCAATCGGAGACGGAGGTGATCTGGGTTCGATTCCCAGCGGAGGCGAGTAATTTTTCTAACGAAAAATACTCGTCTCCGGTTCCATGGATGTGTGTGCATGTGTTGTGACGTCCAAATTAGTCGAAATATATGTTAATATAGATATTATAAATCAACATTAGTGGCTGAATGGTAATACCTATGCCAAACAAACCAAAAAAAAAAAAACAATAGTAAAGGTGTAAAACTTAAAACTTACTTAAACTAAGGCTTAAAAAATGTCACCTATACAGTCTGTTGATTGTGCATATTTTATTAACTAGTATTTTGTCCTTATTTTCTTTCTAATTCACTTCAAAATATCAACTTTAGTTTATTTTATATGCAAACAATTTTTGTTTCGTTGAGAATTTTCCAAATAATCTATTTTATTTGTCAAACCAACGGTATCCATTCACAAAAACACATTAATAACTAACTAAACATCTTTATTTACGAATTATGTACATAATATAGTTATAATTAGATATTGAAAACAAATATTAGAATATATTTAAAAAAAATGACCAAAATTCACAAAATGGCTATCGACCAAGGGTCTTTCAGCCTGTCTTTGTCAGGTACATGTCGGTTTTTCAAAGGTCATGATCGTTAACGTCGTTGTCTAAATCCGGATGATTAGATGAGATGAATTGGTAAAGCGTTGATGCTGGGAACTTGAATTTGAGTTGAATGTTGGGGTTACGGGCTATACAGAGGTGTTTAATAATGTTGGGTATGTAAGGATTAGTTGCAAATTTTAAAGATAGATAGATTTAAATAATCTATTTTATTTGTCAAACCAACGGTAGCTATTCACAAAAATACATTAATAACTAACTAAACATCTTTATTTATGAATTATGTACATACTATAGTTATAATTAGATATTGAAAACAAATATTAGAATATATTTAAAAAAACAATTAACAAAATTCACAAAATGGCTATCGACCAGGGGTCTTTCAGCCTGTCTTTGTCAGGTACATGTCGGTTTTTCAAAGGTCATGATCGTTAACGTCGTTGTCTAACTCCGGATGATTAGATAAAATGAATTGGTGAAGCGTTGATGCTGGGAACTTGAATTTAGGTTGAATGTTGGGGTTACGGGGTATACAGAGGTGTTTAATAATGTTGGGTATGTAAGGATTAGTTGCAAATTTTAAAGATAGGAGTTCGATGCGTTCTGTAATTGGCGGGATGTTACACATTTTATACAAAAGTACATTTAAAGGTTTATATAAGGGATTATTATGGTGTCTGATTTTGGTTAGGACTCGAAGAGCAGAGCGTTCTGCAACTTCGATGTTGTTCAGGACAGCGGTACGGGGATTGTGGTATAGGATAGCAGCAAATTCGAGCAGGGGACGGCATATCATGAAATACCCTAATTTTTGTATGTCAATGCCCTGAAATGCCGAGCCCTACCCTTTATGCTAGCTTTTAGGTTTCGGGTATGTGTTTTAAAGGTAAATTTAGGATCAAATGTTATACCTAAGTATTTACAATAGGGAGATGATTAGATAGGGTGGTTATTAATTAAAATATGGTATGGAATACATTAATATAAACATTGATTTAATTAGTTAAGGTATAAAACTTAAAATTAGCCTAAATCTCACTACGGGTTAAAAAGGATCGAAGAGATTTTAAATTTCCATTGAAAAAATCAAAGTCAATTTCATTACAGTTTACGCATAATCAATTTAAACCGAAGTAAGTGCAATAGTTTGTTCTGCGCATTTGAACAAAAAATGTCGTAGTATTGCGCAGCGGATGGTTTAGAACATGAATATTAATTAAATTCAACAGTTCTGGGCAGCACGTCAAACCAATAATTAGTTTGAATACAAAAATTATGTCCGTATTAAACCGACGTTGCTCGAGCGTTTGCAAACTAATATTTCAGTGTATGACATACCGGAATAAAACTTAAATGCAATTAACCTTGGAAATTTCTACTGTACGCGTTCAATTTAATGTTTTCCAAATTGTGTACGGCGTGACCATATCAATGAACAGTACTCAAGGTGGGGCCGAACTAGGGAAACATAAAGTTTGACATAAGTATTTATGTTATTAAAATCTCTGCATTGCCTTTTTAAAAATCCCAACATTTAAGATGCTTTAGATTTTATTATAACAATGTGGTTGTTAAAATTTCATGAGCTATTAAAGGTTACACCAAGATCTCTTATCATGTGTGTATGATTCAATTGCGAGTTTGACAGGAAATAATTTCCCTGCGTTTTAATTTTCTTTTTGGAATAAGAAAAATGAAGCATTTGGAAACATTCAACTTTAAGCAATTTAAAATACACCAACTACTGAGAAAATTCAAATCATGTTGTAAATTATTATATGAACATGTATCCTTAACTCCTATACAACTTGAGATCGTCTGCAAAAAGGAGACAATTAGAATGCTAAAAACTACCGACAATATTGTTAATAAATAAATTAAAAAGTAGTGGTCCTATGTGCTATCCCTGTGGGACACCGGAGGTCACAGATATAGGACGAGATAAGCAGTCATCCATGCGCACTAATTGTGATCTATCTGTTAAATATGAATAGATCCACTTAAGCATAGCTCGACCAGAATACCATGTTTGACACTATCAAACGCTTTGGAGAAATCTGTGTAGATGGTATCTACTTCGTATCCTTCTTCCAAAGATCTAGTGACAGCCTCACCAAAGATAAGTAGGTTTAATGTGGTAGAGTATCCTGGTCGAAAACCGTGCTGTTTATTGATTAAGATAGAGTCTAAGTCATTACAAAGGTATTCTGTAACTATTTTGTCAAATATTTTAGGAATGGATGACAATAACGATATTGGACGGTAGTTCTCTGCTACGTTTCAACTGCCTTTCTTAAAAAGTGGCGAAATAAGTTAATTTTTCCAAAGGTTTGGAAAAATACCAGTTTTTAGAGACCAGACCTAGCAAGTTCTTCGACCAGAATACCATGTTTGACACTATTAAACGCTTTGGAGAAATCCGTGTAGATGGTATCTACTTCGTATCCTTCTTCCAAAGATCTAGTGACAGCCTCACCAAACATAAGTAGGTTTAATGTGGTAGAGTATCCTGGTCGAAAACCGTGCTGTTTATTGATTAAGATAGAGTCTTAGTCATTACAAAGGTATTCTGTAACTATTTTTTCAAATATTTTAGGAATGGATGACAATAACGATATTGGACGGTTGTTCTCTGCTACGTTTCAACTGCCTTTCTTAAAAAGTGGCGAAATAAGTTAATGTTTCCAAAGGCTTGGGAAAATACCAGTATTTAGAGAGTTTTTGAAAAGTAACCACAATGACCTAGCAAGTAAAAATGCGCATTTGGCTAGAAATATAGGTGGTAATTTTGATGCATTATTAATGAGTTCAATTTGAAATTTCGAGCGTGTGTTTAAAATCCTTGATTAAGCATGAAGTAAAATTTCGAGTTTAGAAAAGCCTGAAAATTTGGTTTGGTCGCACCGCTTCGCGGAGCGACCAAACCAAATTTTCAGGCTTTTCTAAACTCGAAATTTTACTTCATGCGCCACGCGTATAAAACACTGAAGTATTGTGAGGTTTAATATATTCTTGATTAGCACTATATTTTTAATCCTGCTTTAGCAGTTAATTTTTAATACTGATTTAGCTGTATATTTTTAATTTCACAAATTTTCAGAGACTAAGAATATACTTCTTTCTAATTGTCAGAATTAAAAACATAAAAATCGCTAAAATAAAGAATAATCAACTAAAATTGACAAATAAACAGCAAATAAAAAAAAATAAACCACGCACACACGATTCGTCAAAATTGTTAAAAATAAAAGTTAAAAATGATACATTTATTGATATTATTGTAAAATAATAATAAATATTTATGATCTAGAACAGCAATCAATGACCATAGTAAAAAGAAGAATCGTCAGATTTAACAAATTCAAGAACAGTTTGCCGAAATCGATGAACTCAACATAAAATGAAAAATATCTTTAGCAGTATTTTTTTAATCCTGCTCGAGCAGTTTAATTTTAATACTGTACTAAATTAGTACAAATTTCATTTCACAATATTTCAGTGTTTTATACCAAAGCGACTAAACCAAATTTTAAGGCTTTTCTAAACTCGAAATTTTACTTCATGCTTAATCAGGGAGTAGAAACACTCGTTCGAAACTTTAAATTGAACGCTTTAAAAAAAGCAATTAATGCCTGAAATTAATAATATATGATATTATTTATATTTATCTATCAATTTATACCAATCGGCTTTTACATTTGGAATATCATCTATTATTTCGATAATTAATAAAAAAATTACTGAAAAATAGATTTTTTATTATTGTCCACATCTTCGTTTCTTATTTTATTCAAATTTTGTAAAAACTTTCGTTTTTTAAAATTATTATACAAAAAATATAAGCAAAAAAATAAATATACTGAAAATATAATGTAATCTTAAGAATCTGTAAGTTTTATCAACATGCTTTTATGAATTATTAAAAATCAAAATCATTATACTTTAAAAAAATCTTTCAGCTTCTGTAATTACATCATCATTTATCATCCACAGGATTTTGATTTTTCCAACATTAAAACACATTTTGTACATTACTTACTAAAATCTCTTATCTTTATTAAATATTTGACATTCTGTTATTATTATTGTTTTAATATTATGTGAAATAAAACAGCACAATTGGAAGAGTTTCACTTTTATTGTGAATTAATTAACAGAAAATTGTGTTTTGTTATGGTGCTCCTAAAAATATTAAAAAAAACTCAAAATATTTGATGACAGCCACTGAGATTGTTAAGTAATGAATACACTTACTTTTTAATTTAAGATAGCATAAAATAGAATGATATTTCAATAATCACTAAGCCCTTAAGCAATTATTATTTTAATTGCTTAAGTGCTTAATGATTATTAAAAAGTGCATTAATTTAAGTGTTTCTTTGTTTATCAAAAAAGTTGTGGTAATAGTATGTACCTGTTTAGTGAAGCCACTGTGTGGTGAATACTATTACTACTACTTTTTTTAACAAACAAATAAACACCTAAATTAATGCACTTTTTAATAATCATTGAGCACTTAAGCAATTATAATCATAATTGCTTAAGGGCTTAATGATTATTGAAAAATCGTTCTATTTTATGCTTTTTTAAATTTAAATTAATATCTGCTAATTTTATCAAATATTAAGCATTCTATAAATTTTTTATGATTAGATAAAAAAAACACTTATAAAATTGCACTTTTCAATAATTATTGAGAGTCTGCTTATACAAATAAAATAAAAATATAAGTATATTATGTAAAAATAATGTGAAAGTGTTTACAGAACATTTCATTCAGCGATTTTTCAGTAAATATTATTTTAAAAATTAAATTAAAGTTAATAGAATCCAGAATTTAAATCGAATAATAAATAAAGGAGATATGGGATGTTTTTAAGTACAGCTCATTCCACAAAACTTGGTGAAAAATTAGAGCACATTTGTGCCTATAATATCAAATGCCATAAGATGTGACTTGTTTGACTTATCAAAAGTGAATTGTAGTATGAAAATGGCATTATTTGTACAAATTACACAGAGATACAAATATGTTCGCTGTTCTACGAATGTCTCGCCTAGTCAAATGGACTGAGCTCTATCAATATTTGCAGTATTCTTTTTATAAATTACATTGAAATAATTAAAGATATTTTAAATTTGATAGAAGAGTCGATTAGATAAGGGCAATGTTGCGTATTATTGGGGCTAACAATAATCTAAAAACAATTTTGAAATGTTTTTTTTTGTTTTCGAGATATCAACATAAAATTGATTTTTTGAAAAATCGTTTATAGCTTTTTATTCAAAATCTACTGAATCTAGACATTTAGAACTTTGACAATATACTGGCACTTTTTAATAAAGAATCTAGTTGCGTATTTTTTCCAAGATAACTATATCATTTGCCCGGGGACCATAGCCAACTTTTGTTTTTCTTGTGAGCGCCATTTTGGATTTTCATATTTTTCTGAAAGAATATTTTTTTCTGAACTCAGTGATGTTTCACACTCATAATTTAGTTTACATTTGATATTTAAAATTATGATATTTTCTTTTTTGCAAAGAGTGCCTTGGAAACAATGACGTCATACCTATTAATTAATAAAATCTTGACAGAAGTCAAGATTAATTTTGAGTGCTGTGATAATCGATACTTATAGATATTATTAAAAAAGATTGACAGTTATTAATTATTGACTGTCAATCTTTTTTAATAATAATAATAAGTATCGATTATCACATAAAACTTGCACAAACTAAATTTATTCTACTTTTATTATTATTATAAAAGTAGAATAAATTTAGTTTGTGCAACTTTTATGTGATAATCGATACTTATTATTATTAAAAAAGATTGACAGTCATTAATTAATAACTCAATCTTTTTTAATAATAATAATAATAAGTATCGATTATCACATTAAGGTTGCACAAACTAAATTTATTCTATTTTTATTATTATTATTCCAAAACTATTCACAAAAAAAGTAATTCTTATACATCTGAGCATTATATATTTTTAACTTTACTGTAAATCAAATAAAATTATACGCGTAGCGCATGAAGTAAAATTTTGAGTTTAGAAAAGCCTCGTGAAAATTTTCTACGCGGGGCTTTTCTAAACTCGAAATTTTACTTCATGCTTAGTCTAGGAGTGGAAGACACTCGTTAGTTTAAAATAAATCACAACTGTTCAAATATGTATCGTCTTAAGGGGTAATATGTAAGCAATTTATGAGTCCTAGGTGTGGTCACTCTTCACAAAAATCAAAAGATTTTACATATAATTTTACATATATAATGTAAAACAAACTATAAGTGTGATACATCGTTGAATTCAGAAAAAAATATTCTCCCAAAACATATAAAAATCCAAAATGGCGCTCATAAGAAAAACAAAAGTTGGCTATGGTCCCTGGGTAAATGCTATAGTTATCTTAAAATAAAATATGTTACTTGATTTCTCATTAATAAGTGCCCGTATTATGCCAAAGTTGTAAATATCTGGATTCAATAGTTTTTGAATAAAAAAATAAACACGAAATTTAAAAAAACCGTTTTTTGACAATATCTCAAAACCGAAAGAAGATATTTCAAATTTGTTTTTAGGTTACTATTAGGCCCTAAATTACGCAACTTTGCCCCAATTTAAGCGACTCTCTATCTCTTCAAATAACCGATATCCCCATACATTCTGTTGAAATACGGACACCCTGTATGTACGTCATCTGACTTAATCGTTATCTTAGTATTTCCAAACAGTGAGATTATCGTAATATAGAAGAAATTGTTATTTTATGTAGAAAAAAAAAATCGTTTAACGTCCCAGCCCCGCGTTCTACAAATTGATACTCTACGGGCCGCATCCAGCCCCATGTGTTAGTTAATTGGTAATGACATTATTGACTAAACATTTGCATTGTGAGTTGATTGTTATTGGCCTCATGAGGTTAGAATTTCTACTCAATATTTATTAACAAATCACGTTACCTGAAGATTTTCACTTATTGTTCTCCACCCTGTAGGTATATTACATATCTTTAATGAATTTCAATTTTTTATTGAGTCCCCTCCCCAAGACAATATCCTGGTTGTAACACGCTGTAAGTCGTCAGGCATTTACACAAATTTGTCGTCGGCAAATCCAAATTTTCAAGTGCTTCTAAACTCAAACATATACTTCATGCGCCAAGTGTACAAAACATGAAATGTTGTGAACTTCGAAATATACTCCTTAATAAATCTCACGTTAATAAATTTTACAAAGGTTTATTTTACTTAGTCTAACCTAATCTTGCGCTTTCAAAATTTTAGCGCCTGAAATTATTTGCTTACTTACCTAAAGGTAAATAGGTAATAAAGAATTTGAACTTCAATTTAAATGAGTGTTTTATACACTTCTAAGAGGCATATTTTTCATCCTAATAACTATATTTCGCTTAACATTTATAATGTTATTAGTTATTGTATTAATCGTTTTTGTTTTAGTTTGAAATTGAATAAGGTTAAGTAAATAAATGGTCGGAAAACAATCAATTCAAGAGAGAACATCCCCACCGATAAGAAGCCATAATTACCAACACACTTGTTGATCCTTTCTTTAGTAACGGATCATTAGTACGTGAGAAGGGGTTAATTTTTATGTGGCGATAGATGTTGCGGAAGAATCTTTGGAACGTGCTGAGCTGCTTAATACCCGCACGAAGAATAAAAGGGAACGATGCCGATGTAGTAAAAAGGCTTAGCCTGAAACGATTTGCATACGGAAATAGTTACGTGATTCGTACTGATCTGAGATGTATCTGCAACGTGATATGTATAGATATAGATATAGGACCGGCATTACACGCACCTACGCATAATCATGTGCGAGTCCTAAGGGCCGTAATTCATCCGTATCTAATAGCCCATTTAATCACAAAGATAACGCGACCGCCCGTTTTTGTTGCAAGGCTATTTGTTTAAAACATCTGATGTTTACAGATATATACACTGTCAAACTTTATAGTTTGCTGTTGGCTTTAACCGGCGCCTGGACCAACGCTGTGCAAACATGTAATAGAACTTGTGTTCCGGACAAAATTTTATTGTAATATATCCTATTTGCACTAATTAAACTTGAATCTAGTTATTATTTACGTTTTAATCTGTAATTGTAGACATGTATAAATATATAAATACACAAGTAAAGAATTTGCATATATGAGTAGTGTTAATCTGTGACACGTTGGAGGAGTACACATGTGCTAAGGATTTGTAAATGTGCAGAAATGCAAACAAGCAAACGTTTGCTACAACACACTGACTTATGTATATACAAACAAGTTTGCGTTCAGCCAATACGTATACAACACAAATCTTAAAGACAAACTTGACAGTATCGTAGAAGGCGTCGCGACGGTGCACATTGTCATTTTCGATTTTATTGCTCCTTTGTGCCGGTGTACGCGCGGCCCCGATAAAATCGCAATGATTTCTGGGGGTGCGTCGGGCGCTGCAAAAGGGGACTAAAACTTGCCCATTAGGAAATTACGGCATCAAAGTCGAGTCCCGCAATAGTTTGCATGATAGCGTTTAATGGCCGTTTAAATCGATCTTCAGCGAGCCATCACAGCTTGACTCTGTTTATGATAATTTACCGTCTAGTTCAACAATATCACTCCATTCATAAACGTGCATAATTATACACATAATGAACGCCATGCCACCGTTTAGTGCTTTATATATTTTTACATTTTTACACAGAGAAATTAGCCCGCTCCTTTTATTTCCTATTATAATGATGATGTTATTAATTTGGGTATTATAGGCGAATAATGTAATTCATTATTGAAGCCGAGTACGGAAGTAAATCGTTCTTGCGCGATCAAAATCAATATTACCTGTTTGCGTTTTACTCGAAAAATACATACAATGTTATGATATGGCTCTTTATCTTTTATTTGTAAAATCATTGTTTGCGAAAAATAACCAGTATTCTAAATAAAATAAAAATCTTTACAGCGATCAAATTAACATATTTACGTAATTGAGTTAACTATGAATAATGAATATCTAAGGCATAACAGGGACATTTTCTTTTAAGCATACATATGCATACGCTGTAAATTTCCTAACATTGGTTATTTTTCTAAAGAGTTCAGTTTGAAGCTTTAAACGAGTGTTTTCCACTCCCAGATTAAGCATGAAGTAAAATTTTGAGTTTAGAAAAGCTTTTAAATTTGGTTTGGGAACCAAACTAGGTTTTCAGGCTTTTCTAAACTCGAAATGATACTTCATGCACCTCGCGTATTTGGTACTGTAATATTGTGAAATTAAAAAATTTACTGCTAAATCAGTATTAAAAATATACTTCTAAAGCAGGATTAAAAATATACAGCTAAACAAGAATATTTTAAATTTAACAATATTTCAGTATTTATACGCGTGGCGCATAAACCAAACCAGATTTTCAGGCTTTTCTAAACTCGAAATTTTACTTTATGCTTAATCGGGGAGTGAAAAACACTCGTTTAAAAAACTAATAAAACACCACGATAAATGATTTGAATGATCTCAACATTTAAAATTAAACTACCTCATTTTTATTTTAAAACATTTTTGACGTTTAACGCAAAATCAATTGGGTTTTTTTCATGGAAATTTCAAGAATTTACTAATCATTTTACTTTTTGACATTTGCGAAATTAATTGACATTTCTTAAGCTTCTCGTAGGTATTTAAAATATTATCTAATCGTTTTACTTAGAAACACAATATTTAAAATAACTCATTCAAATTAAGTTGTCTTGAAAAACTGAGAAGGAATTTTCAACTTAGATGCTTAAGTTTTTGATTTATACATTTTTTTTAAATTTGTTTACTTAGTGAATTTTGAGATTTTTGTTATTGTTGTAGGTTATTTTATTAAATTATTATTTAGGTGTTTCATTTTTATAGATATTTTTGTGTTAATTTTGAAGATTTCTGTTAGCTTTTTTTAATATTCAATAATATTATTAGGAGTATTATTTAAAGTTCAAGATATCTGGCAATGATTGTTTTCTTTTTATGTTAGTGTTTCCTATTTCGAAAAATTAAAGAAATAAGGACAAATGATAGTTGTAATTTTGTGTTGAAATTTTGTAGCAATGTTGGTAATTTGCTTAATTTTGATGACTTTTTATTTCCTGATTTTTAGGATATTAAAAAAAATATTATTATCAATATTTATTATTTAGGGACCCCGGTGGGGTAGTACGTAGAAGCCTTGCCTCCTAACTCAGCGGTCACAGGTTCGAGTCCCACCGGGTAGGGCATTTTAAAGTACAAAATGATTCCATCTGGGTCCATGGATGTGTGTGAATGTGTTTCTGGCGTCTAAAATACAAAGGTGAAATAGTGGATTGGTTTGAAACCAATATCCAATAAATGTCAAATAAAATAAAATAGAAGAGTATTTCAATGTACTACATAAAGGTGGTAAAAACGGTGCGCCTGGTTATGATAATATTCCTAGATCAATCCTCAAATCCCCTCCAGAAAACATCCATAAATATATTATCAAAATCCTCAATTGCATTTACCAAACCTAAACCATCCCCAGGAATGGAAGCATGGTATAATTATGTGCATTTTAAAACACGATAGCGATAGAAGTCTCTAGCTATAGACCAATTACCCTGCTTCCAGTTCTGGTAAAAATATTCGAGTTCATCCTCAAAAATAAACTCTTAGCTCATATCTGCCAACACACTCCTCCCTATCAATTCGGATTCCTCCAAAATAGATCAGCCACTCCCCCACTCACTATCCTAACCTCCAACTGCCAAAAAGCACACCTCGAAAACAAAATAAAAAACAGCTACATTATTCCTAGATATAAAAACGCCTTTGATTCAGTCTGGCATCGAGGTTTGCTGTTTAAGTGCAACTCCCTAAATATCCCATTACACTTAATTTATCTCATTGATAATTTCCTAAACAATCGACTTCTTAATATCCGCGTCCAAGATATCATCGCCCGGTCCTTTATCCCCCAACAAGGTGTTCCTCAAGGCTCTCCATTATCTCCCCTCCTATACAATATCTATGTTCATGACATATACAACCCTAACCGACAGTACCTTAATCCCTCAGCATATTTTCCCTCCAAGGGCTAATGGATTTGCTATCTCTTTGGTTTGCCAAATCAAGAATATCCATTAATCCCAATAAATCCTATCTATTCATACCCTTCCACAGACAGCTCAATTCTCCATTTAGCATAACCATATCAAACACCGTAATCAGCCCATCCCCTGCTTGTAAATACCTTGGCATCACTTTCGACCCCAAACTATTCTTCAAACTCCATTCCCAAACCATGAAAACAAATATTCAAAATAGGGCGCGGCATTTCAGATCGTTAACCTTCCAAAATAAAGGGATCACGACAAATACAGCTGTCCACATCTACAAAATGATAAAGGGCGGCAGCTTTATTAGAATATGCTTCAATCCTCTTCCTCAACATTAAATAATATCGAAGTAGCAGAACGATCAGCCCTTAGAATCCTCACAAAAATCCGACATCCCAATAACTCACTCCACATCCCTCCAATACCTTATTGTATGAAAACACGGAAATAATCCTTATTCAACAACAACTTACTCAACTGTCCCAAAAATTCGCATCTAACCTACACATCTATGACATCCTTAATCACCTCTGTCTAGTACGTAACCCCAATACTTCTCCCAAATTCAACAACCCAGAAACCACCATTCATAAATTCATCTCATCTCGCATAAATTATAACTTACCGACAAGACAATGACAATTTGGGGTTGTTGTATTATATTCAAGGGGATAGTTCGTTGGTTAAGGTTTTTATTTACAGCGGTGCGTATTTACAATGGATTTATTTACACATTTATATGGATACAGGTGCTGCGCTTCAGCGGCCCTCCTGCTCCTCGTTCGGATGCTGAATCTGCGGGGGTCCTGTAGGGAAGACTCCTAGCGGGTCGATCCCGGTGTATGGCAGAGGCGGCGCGTGCAATCGCCGTAGTGTCGGGTAGGCCGGTGTCCTCGGGCTGTTCCTGTAGACGGGCCGATGACGTGGGGGTCCCTCCCCGAACCTCATGCGTGCCTTGCAGGGTGACGGAGGTATCGGAGAGAGCGGACGTGGCACCACCAGGTATGGGGAGGTCCTTCGTCTCCTGTGCGCCTTCCGGGGTGATGGTGGCAACGGAGACAGCGGCCGCGGTGCCACCAGGTACTTGGCCGACCTTCTGATCGCGTTCTGGAGCCTCTTGCGGAAGCGGGCGTGGGTACCCGGTTCGCAGGTTGTTATGGTTGGGGCAAAATCTGGCATTATCGTGTGGATTCTGTTTTGGTCTAGTGTGCTATGGTGAGCTCGCTTAGCCTGTTCCTCTACTTAGCTAGCTAGAGTAGAAGGAACTGATGCTGTTTGTGGGGGTGTGCGCCCTATTTAAGCCTTGCGGTCCGGCTCTTTCATCCCCGCTCGTACCGCGTGACGTAGGTGGGGACGCGTCTGTTCGCTCGCCGCAGGGTGGTGAATAACCCTACTGGCGAGCGCTTTTCGCGCGCCCGAGCGTGCACTGACGTGTCTCCACAGACAACTACAACTCAGGCTGAAAGACTGACGGTCGATAACCAAGGATTATATAATAAAATATAATTGTAAAAATAAACAAACTCTAATTTATTAGTGCACAATTAAGATGTTTATATTAAATTATTATTTTTTTGACTATTTTTTATTAGTATTGTCGATCTGTAAAACCTTAAAAAAAAATTTTAAAATATTGAATATCCACGAATGTTATAATAATTTTCTTGATTTTCACTACTATTTTTGTTAACTTTTGTTGAATTTGTTGGAAATTTGGAATTTTATTCTTGAGTTTGGAATTTTTTGTGTATTTTTTAACTTCGTATAATTGAATGTGTCAATTTCGAAGGTTTTTTGTCATATCTAGTTGATTTTATCAATCAATGTATGTTTTATTACTACTATTTTTCTTAGCTTTGACAAATCTTGTTGAATTTTCGCAATATTCCAATTATAAATTACATAAATTCAATCAGTTATGGTTTTTCTTTATGGTTTTTAAAAACTTGGAAAGTTTCAACGAGTTCTGTAAATTTTGTAAATGTTCACGATTTTTGTTTTAGAATAATAATAATAATAAAATCTTTTATTCAATAACAAATCTAAAAAAAATTCAACTTCTATTTTACAATTAATTCATTATTGAATTTAGTGAAGTATAACATAAAATTTTGGCTGTATTTCAACTTAACCATAGAAACATACAAAAACCCTAAAAATATTGACTTTAAAAAATTCTCAAAATCACCACAAAATTTCCGCATTCTTAATCTATTTTGCAAAAACCAAACAAATAACCTTTTATACAATTAACAATATAAAACGTTAATTTATTATTAATTAAAATATGTTTAATTAGTTTCCCACTAAACCCGTAGTGAAACATTTTTGAATCTAATTCTGGATATTTAATTAAAACAAACCAAGTGTTTTATTTTATTAAAATGTATATTCATTTTAATATACTTTGACAATATATACAATTTTTGTCATGTGTTCAGGATTCTTGTTAATGTCTTCAATTTCTATATTTTATATAATTTCTGAAAATTTTTATTTTTCACGATTTTTGTGAATATATAATTAAGGTTCTTTAGCAATTTGTTCAATTGACGCGACATCTATTTTGCAAATTTACGACGGTTATTGTTGATTTAATCAATATTCACGATTTTATTCTATTTTGTTATATTAAAAAATAATTTAAAAAAAATATGATTTAGAGGAGCCATCAATTATTTTAATGTGTAAAACCAGGGTTGTTAAAAAAACGTTTTTTTCATTTTAATTAAAACAAACAGTTTTTTTACAAAACGTTTTTTTCAATGAAATAGTGTTTAAAACAATAACAATTAAAAATATGTTTAAATCGTGTTTAAAACATGTTTTAAACATAACCAGCCTTATAACTAGACCTCAGCATACAGCTTTAACACAATTCTAAGGATGATATTGATATTTTCAGATTAATAAAACGTTTTAGTAAATTACTATTGTTAGTTTACAACTAATAATTTAATAGCTCTAGTTTAAGTTACATAAACTCAACTGTCATAACAAAATAGGGTTATTTCGAATTTATTTAATAATGCATGAAATCATAAATGTATAAACCTTATCAGTATGTTTTAAAATTCACTTTAAATCAGTGTTTTATACGCGTGGCGCATGAAGTAAAATTTCGAGTTTAGAAAAGCCCCGTGAAAATTTGTCTCGGGTCGCTGCGCGACCCTGGACAAATTTTCTACGCGGGGCTTTTCTAAACTCGAAATTTTACTTCATGCTTAGTCTGAGAGTAGAGACACTCATTAGAAGTACATTTTTATTTAATAATATATCAGAAGAAATACATTTTTACAAACATAAAAGAAAAACAGTGTAACATACCTTCTAAATTACTTGATTACAATGAAGTTAGAACACATGAAAATGTAATGTTGCTACTACGTTCATTCTATCATTATTTCAAAAGTAGCAATAACACGTAGATTTTGCTTTAATAATACGAACTGTTAGTATTGTGTTTTTATGCGTCTAGTAGAGATTAATTAGCATTAAGCTATAAAGAATTTAACGGCAATTCTATTAATAAGGCTGAAAATGCTTAAAACATCGTTTTAAATACATGTGATGTGCACACATAAATGTGATATTTTATTATGATAAAATTTTATTTTTAATAATGTAATTTGCAATATCTTTAACAATTTAGCTAAAATTTGATAACGTAAACAAAAAATGTTTATTAAAGTAGTATAAAATATAGTTTAACTAATTTAAGACAATAGAAAAAAAAAATTAAACAAAATTAACGTTTAAAACATGTTTTAAACGAATTTAACATTTAAAACATGTTTAAAACAAAACCATTTAAAACACGACGGCTGTTTTTAAACATGTTTAAAACACTGTTTTAAAATAAAGTGTTTTAAACATAACAACCCTGTGTAAAACAATGTAAAAGTCAATTTTAATTCGTCACAGGCGTCATTTTTATTCATGTATCTATACAAGGAATTTTTGTTTTGAGTATCACAATTTGTTGATGTCAATTCTTAGACATTTAGTGTTTTTATAAAAGCCCAATTTTAAGCTTCTAACAAGTGTTTCTAATCCCGGATTAAGCATGAAGTAAAATTTCGAGTTTAGAAAAGCCTGAAAATTTGGTTTGGTCGCGTAGCGCGAAGCGCGGAGCGACCTAACCAAATTTTCAGGCTTTTTTTTATGTTTAAGAAAGTAGTATAAAATGTAGTTTAACTAATTTAAGATAATAAAAAAAACGTTTTAAACAAAATTAACGTTTAAAACATATTTTAAACGAATTTAACATTTAAAACATGTTTATAACAAAACCATTTAAAACACGACGGCTGTTTTTAAACATGTTTAAAACACTGTTTTAAAATAAAGTGTATTAAACATAACAACCCTGTGTAAAACAATGTAAAAGTCAATTTTTATTCGTCACAGGCGTCATTTTTATTCATGTATCTATAGAGAGTTTTATGTAACACCGAACATGCTAGAATCTACTCAATGTAAATTTTCCTATGTTCGATGTGTACTGGGACGCATCAAAGCATTGAGTGCGATGTGATTGGCTACGATTTTTAATTGTAATATAGTCAACCCAATGTACACTCTTCCCTTCAAAAATAAATTAAATCTGTCTGTTATCTCTCAGCAAGTGTTCTGGTATTTAAAACAGACTCAGAAGAAGAGCGCATAGTTATACAATGTATACAAAGGAGGAGAAGATTTTTCTGGTGAACTTGTATCATGGAGGAAACAGTTTTAGAAATTCCCGACACTTATTTTCTGTAAATTTCCTGATCGCCCAATCCCATCCATTTCAACCATTTCGGACCTTATAATACAATTTAATAGAACCGGCTGTTTAGATAAATTTCACAAACGAAGAGTAAGAAGACCGCCAATAATATCAGAAGAGATGAAATTAAACATTTTGTGTTATGTTGAAGATTGTCCAATAGTATCTTTAAATACTATTGCAAAATCACTTCTTATTTCAAAATCCTCCGTACATAGAGTTCTACGAGAATTTAAGTTTAGGTCCTACAAATTTCAAAATCACCAGATGCTGTATGAAGATGACAAAATTAAGCGATCAAATTTTTGTGAGGTTTTATTTAATATGGTAAATAAAAATAACGACATTTTGCGGAAAATGGTGATTACTGACGAAGCATGTTTTTGTCTGGATGGATCAGTAAATTCTCAAAATTACAGGTCAGTTATTCCTATTTAATTGTATCCTTTCTAGACCCATTATTCCTTTTCTATTAGGTATTGGGTTACAAGTAATACCTACCTTCAAAATTTAACTCATACTCAGTACAACAAAAGAATTAATGTATGGATTGGAATTATTGACACGCACTTGATTGGCCCATTTTTTATTAACGGAAATCTAAATTCTAGTAAATTTTTAACACTTCTTCAAAGTGATATTATACCAGGCATACAGAATTTAAATATTAATAACTCATTTTTTCAAATGGACGGAGCTCCTCCACACTCTACGAATGAGGTAACGCGGTTTTTGAACCAGCATATTCCTCGTCGGTGGATAGGAAGATATGGTCCCATATCTTGGCCTGCACGTTCGCCCGACCTTTCTCCAAATGATTGTTTTCTGTGGGGGTATATGAAACCAAACATTTATAGTGATATTCCAATTAAAAATGTGGAAGAACTTCAGACTCGAGTACAGTTAGTATGTGAAGAAATGAATCCAATTTTTTTAAGAAATGCCGTAGAATCATTTTATCATCGTCTAGCATATTGCTTAGAGCGCGAAGGAGGTCATTTTGAAAATTTATTATAAATATTACTTGTTTCTAATAAACGATATTCTTTAACCTATGTGAAGAAATGAATCCAATTTTTTTAAGAAATGCCGTAGAATCATTTTATCATCGTCTAGCATATTGCTTAGAGCGCGAAGGAGGTCATTTTGAAAATTTATTATAAATATTACTTGTTTCTAATAAACGATATTCTTTAACCTACTTAGTATTTAATAAAAGGTGAACAGTAAAATTATTTATTTGGTTCTTTTAAATTACTCTTTATGCCTTCTTTAAGTATTTTACTTATTAAAAATATAACAGAGGTTAATATGCATTCCGCTGATCTAAAATATCCATAATACAAGATGTTGCACTTGACATAACAATTGACAGATTTAATTAATTTTTGACAGGAAGAGTGTAAATTGGGTTGACTATATTACTATTAGAAATCATAGCCAATCACATCGCACTCAATGCTGTGATGCGTCCCAGTACACATCGAACATAGGAAAATTAACATTGAGTACATTTTAGCATGTTCGGTGTTACATAAAACTCTCTGTATATCTATAGTACAAGGAATTTTTGTTTTAAGTATCACAATTTGTTGATGTCAATTCTTATACATTTGGTGTATTTATAAAAGCCCAATTTTAAGCTTCTAACGAGTGTTTCTAATCCCGGATTAAGCATGAAGTAAAATTTCGAGTTTAGAAAAGCCTGAAAATTTGGTTTGGTCGCTCCGCGAAGAGGAGCGACCAAACCAAATTTTCAGGCTATTCTAAACTCGAAATTTTACTTCATGCGCCACGCGTATTAAACACTGATTTAAATTAAAGTTCAAAATATATTGCTTATAATTTTTTATGTGTAACATGTAAAAGTATACTTAAAGGAAAAAAATCCCTGTATATATCCAAATGTAAATTTAACTCATTAATCAAATGGAATTTAGGCATTAATTAATTCCGATATTATTCTAAATGTTAACTAGATGCCCGGGCCCTCTCCTTTGACTGCGCTTCGGGAAATGTATACTTAAAATAAGAATATATAGTGCATGTATATGTAGGGTATTATTATCATTAATATTCATAAACCAGAAATGCTTGTTTAAAGTTTTTGAGAATGTTTCATTAACCCGAGTTAAAATAAAGACGCAAAAATTTAAATGCAAATCAGCGAGATGCGTTAAGTTAATCTTAGGTTCGTAATAACACATTTC
Source organism: Philonthus cognatus (assembly GCA_932526585.2). Lineage (NCBI taxonomy): Eukaryota > Metazoa > Arthropoda > Insecta > Coleoptera > Staphylinidae > Philonthus > Philonthus cognatus. The sequence goes on from OW052243.1 coordinate 127,741,442, forward strand.
TAGTCAACAATAACATAAATTTCGATGCAAATTGCGCCGTGTTTGCCATAAGCCCCATGGCCCTCGAGAACTGTACGCCGGTGCTTGGCTGTCGCCCAGGGGAAATAAACCACCCCCTGGTATAGGTGAGGCGCGAGGATATTCGTCAACGGCGTTTAAAACTGCCCTGTAAATGATATTGCACAGCCGACTTGAGACAACACATAAATTACGATGTCCTGCCAGCACTTTAAAACTTCGCATATGAAAAAAGCGACACAATATTATACGGTTGAGGCAACCGCAGGAAGGAAAAAATAAGTTGCCTCCAAGAATTTACTAGTGATCTTAAGGACTATAAAGCGTTGCAGACAGACAATTGTCTCCACGCGATTTATACACCATAAAAATACAACGGCTAAATTATACTTTTATATCCTGGGGCCCAAATCTCTCTCCGATATTCACCAAGAAAGCAATTTGTGTTTCTTCAAGCTTTGGATTTGTGTAATTTTTTATTTATCTTATAAAATATTACACAGACATTTTTAAACACAGCGTTTATTTGCTACAGTAAACACAATTTATTTCTTTAAATCTATATATTTTTTAATAATCTTTCACCAAACATCATCTTAGAAGCATAATATTTTTAAATTAATTCCATGCAAAAGACATTACACTGTTTACAAAAAACCCTATATAATAGATTAAACATAATACTTAGTACTTAAACTTAATACTTAATATCGTAAAGGTAAAAAACATACCCCTGTAGATGTATTTTGATGCAGTATATTTTGAACTTCACTTGAAATCAGCGTTTTATACGCATGACGCATGAAGTAAAATTTCGTGTAATTTTACTATATACTCAACCTGCGAGTGGAAACACTCGTTAGAAATAATATATTAAATTACGATAATGTTCGCATAAACTGCAAACAATACAATTAAAGAAGCATAAGCTTAGTCTCTCAAATTCAAACAGTTTTGAATTTCAAATTCAAAACTGTTTGAGTTTGAGAGACTAAGCTATTTGAAATATTCATGTTTGAACTCGAAGTTTAAAAAAAATCGAATGTCTGAAAATATACAAATCAGGATATGTAAACTTTAAAAAAATCCCTATATTTATTTGTCTCGTGCCAACTCCCTGCTGAAAATCCTAGCTACGCTTATGGATGCAATAACATAACAATGATAATTATTGCAGGATATCAATGGAGTAACGGGTGCTGATATCGTAAATATGTTTAAACAGGCGACTTTGTAGCGGTAGATGGGTTGAACTAAATCATGTACAGAGAGAATTTGCGCCACGTTCTCAATAGAGATCTGTGTTGGATAGCGCTGCGGGGCTATGATAATAACATCATATCATGGGCCAAACGACCATGCCATTAGCGACATACTATAGACCATCCCCAACTCTCCTGTCGGTTTTTTTTCAGCGCTTTTCGCACTCGCCGGCACGCTCATTTCCACAGATTCTATTATCTTCAATTAGTAATCCCATATATTACCGTTACCTAGGAAATAGCCTGTTTATAAAAATCCTTGCACCAAACAATAGATCGTCACGTTGCAACCCTCCATCCCTTACTTTCGCATATTGCGCAGAGCATAAAGGATCCTTGCCCTTTCCTGTTTTCATTTACAAATGCACAGACATCGCCTTTTTCATTAGAGGAAAGTACGCCTAATTTAAACATGAAAATTAAAATCGATAAGTTCAGATTGTTTAAGTCCCCAAAATTTCGGTAGGGATGCGCAAATTGAGTTACGATAGTGCTAATTTTATTACGGGAATTCGGTTAGGCTTCCGGACGCGAAATTTTAGCAGCCCCTGGAGGAGGTGACACAAATATAGCCGAGAAACATTAGCCCACACACTGAATTTTCTATTTCAGTGGATTATTATAATTATCCCTCGTCTTATCTTTTATATTAAATTAACCACCATGTTAAACGAATTAATTTGAGTATGAATAAAATTGCCAATACTTGGTTATGGAATACTTATAAAATAATTCGTAGAGAATCGCACATTTAATTTTTCGAATTAATTAATTTAACGCAACAGAACATTAATAGTAGCTAATTAATTTTTATGATTGATTTCAATAAAGTTAAACAATTCCATTAGGGAACACATTGGTATCATGTGTGGAATTCTGGACGTGTTTCAAATTTTCCCGCCAATGAAGGAATTTACTAATAGACTGCCTCTCTAGATACGCAAATACTTTAGCTATTGTCTATTTGCATGGTTCTCTCACACGATAATAATAGCAAGGAGTGCATTCATGCAACAATCCCCGCTATTTTATCCCTTTTGTAAACAATTATTAGGTTATCCTTAAACCTTTTGAGATTCTATAAGTCATTATGTGTAGTGGAGTAGTTGTGGATGGAAGGAGATAACTTTTAATTGACGTTAATTTCACAAAAGTTTGTTTTTGTGGAGATGTATTTGCAAACGGATTGAATCCTTAGAAACACAACTTGCTGAATTAGTAAGAAAAGTGGAATAAGAGCTGCATTTAGTGTGGTTTTTAATAGAATTTAGCCTTGCACAAGGACTTTTATATACACGAAGTAAAGATGCACTAATGAATTCTGAAATTATGTTTCCAACTTTAATATGAAATAAACTGTGTGCCATTGAAAAATGAATTTAGGGTCATAGCACAAATGTATGCACACTTGGAAAAACCTGCGTAGTGTGACGCAGATTTTTCCAAGTGTGCAAAAGAAATTACAGAAAATTAGAGGGATGAAACAACTAAAATTTTTGAGAGACTTCAAAAATTATATAAGTTTGTGCTACGACTTTAAATTCAATTTCTGAAAAAAAATCAAGTCTTTTCTTATCAATATCCTTGACCTTAATTTCACATCTTTAAGGTGGAGCCGAAGTACGAATAATTATAGATTATATATCTGCTTTTCAACTTCAAAATAAATCAGTGTTGTATCCGCCTGGCGCATAAGTTAATATTTCGAGTTTAGAAAAGCGTGAAATATTAACTCCATGCATTAATACATATAGGAGTGGAAAACACTCGTCAGGCAATAATCAAAAAATTATTTTTTTTTTCAAAAAAATATAGTCTGGGTATCATATGTGTTTGATAAATATTTATTTTCTATATCGATTTAATATTGTATAATCATCGAAAAACATTATTGCAAATATAATGCACTTCAATGAAAATGAGTTATTCATCACAAACTTCACGTTATGTCAGTGTTTTATACGCCTGGCGCATGAAACATTTCGAGTTTAGAAAAGCCTGAAAATTTGGTTTAGCCGCTCCGCGACCAAACCGCGGAGCGACCAAACCAAATTTTCAAGCTTTTCTAAACTCGAAATTTTACTTCATTCTTTATTTGGGAGTGGAAGACACCCGTTCGAAGTTCCAAAATGAAATAAATTATAATCACCGAATAACAATAATTGACTATATTTCATTGGTGAATGTATATATAATACAAATATTGTATCATAAAGAAATTATATTATTATTTTTGAAAGATTTTCAATATTGTAACAGAAATGTACTTCATTCAACCTTTAGTATTAAACATTTAGTGCATGTAAAATTATTTATTCGATTTTATTTTATATATTAATATGCAATACATCGAATTTTTATTGTATAATCATCGAAAAACAATATTGCAAATATAAATGTACTTTAATGAAAATGAGTTATTCATCATAAACTTCACATTAAGTCAGTGTTTTATACGCCTGGCGCATGAAGTAAAATTTTCAGTTTAGGAAAGCCTGAAAATTTTACTTCATGCTTAATCTGGGTGTGGAAGACACTCATTAGAAGTTCAAAAATGAAATATAGCACCGAATAACAATAATTGACTATATTTCATTGCTGAAAGTATATATAATACTAATATTGTATCATAAAGAAATTATATTATTATTTTTTAACGATGTTCAATATTCTAACAAATATGTCTTTCATTCAACCTTCAATATTGAACATTCAGTGCATGTAAAATTATTTATTCAATTTTATTTTACATATAAATACAGGGTGGAGCATTTAACGTGTTTTTCCAAATATTTCGAAAACAAAGCATTATACGCAATGCCCAATTTTAAGCTTCGAACGAGTGTTTCTAATCCCGGATTAAGCATGAAGTAAAATTTCGAGTTTAGAAAAGCCTGAAAATTTGGTTTGGTCGCTCCGCGAAGCGGAGCGACCAAACCAAATTTTCAGGCTTTTCTAAACTCGAAATTTTACTTCATGCGCCACGCATATTAAACACTGATTTAAATTGAAGTTCAAAATATATTGCTTACAATTTTTTATGTGTAACATGTAAAAGTATACTTAAAGGAAAAACAAAGCATTATACGCAGAAATGACCTGAATGAAAAATAATCATACAGGAGGGGGTCATAATTATGTAATATTGGTTTTCTCACAGGTTTTTAATGAAAACCCCTATTTTTGATTGCAGTTTCGGATTCTTCGTAAAAAAATAAAAAGAATTTACTTAACTTATTTTTTTGTCAGCTTGATAGACGGCGCTGTAATCGAGACAGGTTAAACATTAAAGATGTTCTAGTGTCTCAGAATGAAACGCTTGTTTTTAGAGTGTCAGCACGTATAAATGACAAGCAGTATTAACATTTTGATTAATATTGCATGTTTTGTGGATTATTTCTTTAGCTAAATAAATAATGACTTTTGTAACAACAATTGCGGAACAAGTCGATATGATTTTTGTGTATGGTGAAACTGGACGCATTGCGAATGCTGCATGTGCTTTGTACGCTGAGAGGTATCCGGATCGACATCATCCGTGTCACATGACTTTTCTTCGGATTGTCAACTTATTTACGGACACTGACAGCGTAATACGAACCAGGAATCGAAGACGTACTGTCACGCATGAAGATGCCGAAACGAATATTTTAGCTGCAATTGCAGTCAATCCTCAGATAAGTTCCCGACAACTTGAGCGGATGTCAGGAATTTTCAAAAGAAGTATTGGGCGAATTCTTCATCGACATAAATTTCATCCTTATCACGTCTCATTGCACCAAGAACAGCATGGGGACGATTTTCAAAATCGAGTGCACTTTTGCAATTGGGCTCAACAACAGATCCACAACAACCGTGACTTCGTTTCAACGATCTTATTCTCAGATGAATCAAGTTTCACAAACCGTGACCAAATCAACCGGCATAACATGCATTATTGGGCTGAAGAAAAATCCCATTGGATACGACAAGTGGATCATCAACGACCGTGGAGCGTCAATGTTTGGTGCGGCGTTATTGGAGATCATCTTATTGGCCCATACTTTATCGACAGAAATCTGAATGCAGAAAAATACATTCAATTTCTGACAACTTAGCTCCCAGATTTACTCGAATAAGTCTCTCTGAAAAACCGCTTAACAATGTGGTATCAACAGGATGGATGCCCCGCACATTTTGCGTGTGTAGTCCGGGATATTTTGAATCTCCCATTTTCGAACAAGTGGATTGGTCTTAGGGGACCTGTGCCTTGGCCGGTACGTTCCCCAGACCTGACTCCGCCAGACTTCTTACTGTGGGGAATGCTGAAGGCCAAGTGTTACGCGGACATACCAACAACGCCAGATGATATGAAGCAGCGTATTCGCGATGCTTGTGGGAACATCAGCAGGGATACTCTTTGAGAAGTTCTGACATCATTTGAAAACAGACTTACAAAATGTTTGGAAGTGAATGGCCCTAATTTTGAGCAAATCCTCTAGAGATGATTTCAAGTAAGTAAATTCAAGCGCTCACTCTTGAGGCAAATGTACACAATCTGCCTCTTCTGACCAACCTATCTCTTCTAGCTTGGACATCGATTTGATCGACCTGGAGAGAGGCTTTTGCTTGTTTCGAAACACTTTCTTTGTTTCTTCAGCCAATATATCTCAAATTGAATGTACCTGCAAATCATACGAACGTCCGAACGCATTATCATGTTTCGCAATTACAGCGCCATCCATCAGGCTGACAAAAAAATAAGATAAATAAATTATTCCTATTTTTTTTACTACGAGGAATCTGAATCTGCAATTAAATATAGGAGTTCCCGTTAAAAAAATAAATTTGTGAAACAAACCAAGTGCCTCTAATTCAAATTCAAATATTAGTTAAAATGTTTCATCAAGTGATCAATGAGAATCAAATCAAAGTTATAAAAAACTAAGTTGACATTGTTATAGCGACAACAGTGCCACCTGTGAAAAAGCCAATATTACATAATTATGGCCCCCTTCTGTACGATTATTTTTCACTCAGGTCATCTTTGCGTAAAATGCTTTGTTTTCGAAATATTTGCGAAAAACACGTTAAATGCCCCTGCATACAATACACCGATTTTTTATTGTATAATAATCGAAAAACAATATTGCAATTATTAATGTACTTCAATAAAAATGAGTTATTCATCATAAACTTCATATTAAGTCAGTGTTTTATACGCCTGGCGCATGAAGTAAAATTTCGAACTTAGAAAAACCTGAACATTTTTAGGCTTTTCTAAACTCAAAATTTTACTTCATGCTTAATCTGGGAGTGAAAGACACTAGTTAGAAGTTCCAAAATTATATTATTACTTATTAACAATTTTCAATATTGTAACAAAAATGTTCTTCATTCAACCTTTAATATTGAACATTCAGTGCTTGTGGAATTATTTATTCGATTTTATATTGTATATAAATATACAATATATCGATTTAATACTGTATAATCATTGAAAAACAATATTGCAAATATAATGTACTTCAATGAAAATGAGTTATTCATCATAAACTTCACATTAAGTCAGTGTTTTATACGCCTGGCGCATAAAGTAAAATTTCGAGTTTAGAAAAAACCAAGCCAAATTTCCAGGCTTTTCCAAACTCGAAATTTTACTTTATGTTTAATTTGGGAGTGGAAGACACTCGTTAGAAGTTCCAAAATGCAATATCGTATAATCACAGAATTACAATAATTGACTATATTTCATTGCTGAATGTATACCGGGTGTGGCACTTAAGACGCCTCGGACCATAGCTCCTTTACGATAAAAGCTATCGAAAAAAATATAAGAGTAAAGTGGTGCATAATTACCGTCGCTATGTTTCAAAAATATTTCTAATCATCAGTGGCGTGCCGTACTCCAGTGGCGAACCAAACTTATGTTTTTTTAAATTGAATGCCCTATTTTTTATTGCAGATTTGGAAAGTGCTCGAAGAGTACTTATTTTTTTATCTAACATGTTATACCCTTCACTTTAGCGGTTTCGCTGTTATAACAACCCCTTCTTTCAAAATTGCGCCCCATTTTGAGATTGTTTTGTAGAGAAACTAATTGACGCCGGCGCCTAAATTTTGAATTGAGGTACAGGTTAAGACCTCGTATACCTTGACATAATTTTTTTTCGGGTAATTTATGGAAAAAAAATAATTTTTGATTGAACTTCGCATGTTGTCATTTTTTTCGAAAATTTCAAATGGCACCCCCCTAAAAAAATTACGGCGTTGTACAGCCAGATTTTTTTCGATAGCTTTTATCCTTAAGGAGCTATGGTCCGAGGCGTCTTAAGTGCCACACCCTGTATATAATACTAATATTGTATCATGAAGAAATTATATTATTATTTTTTAACGATTTTTAATATTGTAACAAAACTGTTCTTCATTCAACCTTCAAAATTGAATATTCAGTGCATGTAAAATTGTTTTTTCTAAATTTAATAAATATTTAGGCATTTGCTGGTTAAAATCGTGTATATTCAAATTATTGAAATACGTGTATTATATTTTGTTGTTTGTGAAAATATTAATAATTCATATTGTTGAATTTGCCAATTTTTGTAGAATTAGCCATGTTTTCGCTTACAGAGCGGTCGCCGTGAATTTTGTATCTATTTGTTAATTAAAATAAAATAATAACCAGAAAACTAAGCAAATTCAATATCTTGTGGTGGAGGCGGTTACTTTGTAAAATATTGTAAATATTTAAATAATTAACACGGATTACTTTTTTGTATCACTTTTTATTTTAAACTGTGACTAGTTTCGGCTCAACAGCGAGCCATTATCAAACTAACTAACCAAATTCAAGTATTTCTTACAACTTGTTATTTAAACATTTTTTGATATTCTCAATACTTCCCAAGACACACAAAATGTTTTGTCTTAAAATATTCACGAAAACAATATATTTCTTCAGTATTACATATGGGAGAGTAAAAATTGTATAAAAATCACCAGATTGTTCAATTATCATAAATATACAATGTTCGGAATAGTTGATGAAAATCATGAAACTTTAAAACTGAAAAAATTACCAAAACAAACAAACATTTATTGCAAACAAACATTTATTGCAAATCAAGTAATTATTTAAATTAATAAAATTATAAATTTATATTTTAATGATTTTTGTAAATTCGTTGCAGAATGTGATATTGTCAAAAACCATCAAAATGTGTTAATAATTGAGGTGCCAATTACCAATCTTGGCATTTTCTAAATGTTTTTGATTTTCACCACTTAACAAAAGATGAAAATTAGAAACATTTAGAAAATGACAAGATATCTTTGAATTAAATAACTTAACACACATAAAATATGATAGATTCTTTAAAAATGTTTACTTTTTTAGTACTTTTATAAATGTTTAATGTTCTGTCTTAGATTTAATTGATTTTATGAATAACACTATATTGATTGGAGGTGATTTTAATGAATCAAATGACAACGCTTCAACGATCTGTGATTTACTAAACTCATATGGCTTAAATAAATATGTATTTTTCTCTACTCGTTTAAACAATACTCTTGATAATGTGTTTATTAATGTTAATCAACATAATACTATGCCTTTAAACAATTCATTATCAGATCATATAGGTATCATAGGAAACTTGGACTGTAATAATATTCCAAAGCTAATTACAAAAAAAATCATTAGGCCAATTACTGAATCTGGTAAATTTATACTTTATCAGATGCTGGATGATATTGTTTGGAATTTTTGCGATACTCCCTCCAAGCAATTAGAAAATTTTATCACGGTTTTCAAAAATTGTTTTATCCAAGCTTTCCCTCTGAAAGAGTTAAAGAATGATATTTCCAAAATAAATAATATACACTGGTACACCAAAAACCTAATAGATATGCGAAATAAATTACAGCTTCTAGAAGATATTAGTGTTTCTTGTCGAACAACTGAAACAATTAATTCATTTAAAAAGTATAGGCATGTGTATAATAAAGAAGTTAAATTGTCGAAAATTAGAGCGAATGATAATTTCATCACTAAAAGCAAATCAAAGTGTAAGGCCATGTGGCAACTTATAAACACACATAGCACGAACAGAAAAAATAAAACAAGTTCCGTTAACATTTCTGCGGAACATTTTAACTTATCATTTGTACAAGTTGAAAAAATTGTAAGTAGTTTTACGAATTGTGTCAACCCAAAGGATGCGGTACTGTCATTGCAGGCAGATTTTTGCTTCAAAAAAATATCAACAAGCGATGTACGAAATGCAATACAAAGCCTAAAAATCAGTAGGTCAAAAGATTTTGATGGATTCTCTATTGAAGTTATCAGATCTTGCAAGGAAGTAATATTAGGTCCTCTTACTGTAATACTTAATAACTGTATTACATCAAATGTATTTCCTGACGTACTTAAGATCGCAGTTGTTATACCAATTCATAAGAAGGGGAAAATGGACGATCCGAACAACTATCGTCCTATTTCTATACTACCTGTTTTCTCTAAAATTTTCGAGAAAATTATTTTCAGCCAAATATATGACTACTTTGTGAGCAATGATCTTTTCTGCAATGAACAGTACGGCTTCCGTAAGGGTGTCTTAACATGTGATGCTGTAAATACTCTAATTGGCAAAATAATTGAATGTTTTGAGAATAAGGAATTCGCATTGGCTACCTTTATAGATATGAGCAAAGCATTTGACACTGTCAATCATGAAATATTAATTTCTAAACTAGTTTCTTATGGTTTTTGTTCAGGTGCTCGTGATCTCATAGCATCATACCTAACCAACAGATCGCAGATTGTAAGAGTGGGATCTCAGGTCTCTACACCTCTGTCTCTGGAGCACGGTGTACCCCAAGGTTCAATCCTTGGGCCACTTCTATTCCTCATTTTTATTAACGATCTTCCTTCTAATGTCAAGGAAAGTGATGTGATTCTCTATGCCGATGACACAACATTCTTTACATCAGGCAATTTCTTTGACAGGGTTGTGGAGATCAGTATAAATGAACAGAAATCATGTAGAAATTGGTTGCTTTCAAATCGGCTACATTTAAATGCTGAGAAGACAGGTCACATGTGCTTTTGTCTCCGAAACGACAAACATCAACTCGCTCAATCAATTCGATTCCTTGGCGTTCAAATCGATCTACTGCTTACTTGGAACGAGCATGGTAACTACATTGCTAGTAAACTGAGCAAAAATATATCTCTGTTAAAGATTCTAGCAAATTCTGTGCAACCGTTTGTTCTCAGAACTTCATATTTTGCCACATGCCAATCACTATTGTCTTACTGCTTGATTACTTGGGGGCACTCGGCGTGTAGACATAGGCTCTTTGCACTCCAAAGACGTGCAGTTAGAATATTAGGCAGTGTAAATTACAGGGATGACTGTAAGCATGTATTCATAAAAATGAATATACTTACATTACCATGCCTGTACATTTTTCAATGTTTATTGTTTATCAGGAAAAATATGGACAATTACACCTCTGCGGCTAATATTCACGGATATGATACTCGACACAAAGAAAATCTCATGTGTACTTTTCGTAGACTTAATAAATCGAGAGACGGTGTTAACTACTGGTCGCTCAAATTCTACAACAAACTCCCTGCTGCAATCCGATGCTTACCCATTGTCGCATTCAAAAGAAATATAAAACTATTACTTTGTAAAAAAGCCTATTACTCCTGGGAACAATTCTTGTATGACAACTTTTGATTACCTTAATATATTATTATAACAATTTATCTATGTATATATATTTTACTTTCTATTTAATTTGACCTGTGTTAACATACTTGTAATGTAATAGCACCAATAAATTATTATTATTATTATTATTATTATTATACTTGCTCGACATTTTGGACTTTTCTCAATTTTGACATTTAGACATGAGAATCAAGGAATGTTTCTTTTAAGTACTTATACATATTCTGATATACAGAGAGTTTTATGTAACACCGAACATTTTCATCCAATATAATTTGTCATCTTTAATTTTTAAGTTATGTATAAATCGGGTTGCCTATATGACCATTATAAATTGTAGCCAATCAATCGCAATTAATACCTCAACTAGTACATACTCTCAAGTATATATGTCCCAATTACAGCGTATATGCCGTAAATCTTTAGATAATCGTTGTTTTTTTTAAGAGTTCAATTTGAAATTTGAAAGGAGTGTGTTCCACTCCCAGACTAAGCATGAAGTAAAATATTGAGTTTAGAAAAGCCTGAAAATTTGGTTTGGCCGCGTAGCGCGAAGCGCGGAGCGGCCAAACCAAATTTTCAGGCTGTTCTAAACTCAAAATTTTACTTCATGCGCCACCGGCACAAAACACTGACTTATTACGAAGTTTAAAACACACCGCTAAACTTTATATTGCATCAGTGTTTTGTACCGGTGGCGCATGAAGTAAAATTTCGAGTTTAGAAAAGCCTGAAAATTTGGGTTGGCCGCTCCGCGCTTCGCGCTACGCGACCAAACCAAATTTTCAGGCTTTTCTAAACTCGAAATTTTACTTCATGCTTAGCCTGGGAGTGGAAAACACTCGTTTAAAGCTTCAAATTGAATTCGTTTAAAAAACCGAGCGTCGGCAAATGTACAACGTATGCTTATGTGTACTTAAAAAAACAATTTTCGTTATGACTATGTTCCGTGTTACATAAAACTCTCTGTATACATATACATAGCGAGTGTTTCCACTCCTTGATTAAGCATAAAGTAAAATTTCGAGTTTAGAAAAGCCTGAACGTATGGATTTGAACGCGCAGCGTCCAATTCCGAATTCAGGCTTTCCTAAAGTCGAAATTTTACTTCATGCACCACGCGTATAAAACAGTGATTTAATGTGAAGTTCAAAATATATTGTTTATTCGATTTTATGTTTGACCTCACGTTAACGTTTATTTCGTCTAATCTTGCACTTTCACCATCAAAATGTGTTAATAATTGAGGTGCCAGTTACCATTCTTGGCATTTTCTAAATGTTTTTGATTTTCATCACTTAACAAGAGATGAAAATTAGAAACATTTAGGAAATAACAAGATATCTTTTAATTAAATAACTCAACACACATAAAATATGATAGATTCTTTAAAAATGTTTACTTTTTTATACTTGCTCGACATTTTGGACTTTTCTCAATTTTTGACATTTAGACATGAGAATCAAGGAATGTTTCTTTTAAGTACTTATACATATTCTGATACACAGAGAGTTTTATGTAACACCGAACATTTTCATCCAATACAAATTGTCATCTTTAATTTTTAAGTTATGTGTAAATCGGGTTGCCTATATGACCATTATAAATTGTAGCCAATCAATGGCAATTAATACCTCAACTAGTACATACTTTCAAGTATATATGTGCCAATTACAGAGTATATGCCGTAAGTTTTTAGATAATCGTTGTTTTTTTTTAAGAGTTCAATTTGAAATTTGAAAAGAGTGTGTTCCACTCCCAGACTAAGCATGAAGTAAAATTTCGAGTTTAGAAAAGCCTGAAAATTTGGTTTGGTCGCGTAGCGCGAAGCGCGGAGCGGCCAAAACAAATTTTCAGGCTTTTCTAAACTCGAAATTTTACTTCATGCGCCACCGGTACAAAACACTGACTTATTATGAAGTTTAGAACACACCGCTAAACTTTATATTGCATCAGTGTTTTGTACCGGTGGCGCATGAAGTAAAATTTCGAGTTTAGAAAAGCCTGAAAATTTGGTTTGGTCGCTCCGCGCTTCGCGCGACGCGGCCAAACCAAATTTTCAGGCTTTTCTAAACTCGAAATTTTACTTCATGCTTAGCCTGGGAGTGGAAAACACTCGTTTAAAGCTTCAAATTAAATTCGTTTAAAAAACCGAGCGTCGGCAAATGTACAACGTATGCTTATGTGTACTTAAAAGAACAATTTTCGTTATGACTATGTTACATAAAACTCTCTGTATACATACACCGTGTAAATGTTTAGGCAGTCGTTGATTTTATGAAAGAGCATTCAATTTCAAGTTTCTAACAAGTGTTTCCACTCCTTGATTAAGCATAAAGTAAAATTTCGAGTTTAGAAAAGCCTGAACGTATGGATTTGGACGCGCAGCATCCAGTTCCGAAACTCGAAATTTTATTTCATGCACCACGCGTATAAAACACTGATTTAATGTGAAGTTCAAAATATACTGATTATTCGATTTTATGTTTGATCTCACGTTAACGTTTATTTCGTCTTATCTTGCACTTTCAAATCTTGCGCTTTCAAAATCCGAGCAAATGGAACAATTTACTTTCGCAAATGTAATTATAGGTAAAAAAATGAATCATTGCTGCCATGCCCTACTAACCTGCTATGGCCATGATTGCATCAAAGGTTTTTAAAATAAAAAATTACAATTGCATTTGACACAACCATTACATTTCATATGTGCCATTATATTTTATGTTTAATTCGCGAATAAAATGTTATGATTCAGTTTCTCCGATGATCTGGGTGCCCAATCAATTGGTCGGAGCTCCAGCTGGAACCGATGTTACAATCGACTGCCACACCGAAGCTTACCCAAGAGCAATAAGTTACTGGGTCTACGATAATGTGATGGTACTTCCAAACAAGAAATACGGCACAGAAACGATGGAGAACAGCTACAGAGCCCACATGAAGTTGACGGTGCGCAACCTTCAAGTTGGTGACTTTGGAAACTACAGATGCATATCGAAAAATTCCCTAGGGGAGACTGAAGGATCCATCAGGCTCTACGGTAAATAAAATATTTCACGTACAAACTCTTTTACTTTCAACCGCTCTTTACTATTCACATTTTGTTTTTAGCACGATAAGTTATTAATTAATTATATTACACACACACACACAACAAATTAAACATTAAAGTACCAACCTTTCCACTAGTTAAACCTATGTTAAATAAAACTGAAAATATACAATAAATACGGCGCATAAGTTTTCAGCGTGCATCAATAAACTAACGGAAATTAAAAGAAATGCACTCAGAGGAATATTTCCCTATAGACCTTCCGAAACGACATTTCCACATAAATGTGGAAATTGGAATATAATGCAAATCTCGATTATCACATATTACGACATTCAGTTTGGTAATCGAAAAATAAATTGGATTTAACAAATAAATTACACGAAATCAATATTCAAATATTTCGACTTATAATTAATACAATAAATCCACGCGTTCACATTTAAAACGAGGCAATCGTGCGAATTGCCTCAATTTAAACAATACTCGTGTGCATAGAAAACATCAAAGACATTGACGCATTGTTATAATTAAAGTTTCACATTTTATTTTAGCATTTACTTTGTTCTGTTAGTGAATTTCGCAGAATTTTTCATTAAAATCGTTTGTTGCTGGTACGTTAACAAAATAATAAACATAATTTCCATGAATCCAAATCATTAAAATGTCACTTGAAATAAAAACAACCTAGTTGGGAAAGTTTCATTTTATTGCTAAACAATGTTTTGACACACAATGTGCAATAATGAACAACGTTTAAAATGTAAACACATACATAGTTATATTATAATTATGTCTGTGAAAAGTAATACAGTTTCGGTCGATAGCCATTATATATATTTAATTTTAATTTCTGTATATTATTTATATATATATATATATATATATTATCATTTGCCTTTTACCTTTCGGTGTAGGCTTTGTATATTATTTACTATATATTTATATTTAAAATTACAAATCATCTTGACAGTTATATTCAATTTCTCAACTTTTTAAATATTTTACAACAGGGCAAAAAGACCAAAGATGCAGAACTTATGGATTATTTTATATAATTTGTACACAAAAATTTGTTATTTCTGAACAAAGATGATGTCTATACAGGGTTACTAGAAAAAAAATAGACACATTCATTTTTTTAATAATCCAAAACTAATACCGTTATTATGAATTAGTTTACACAAAAAAAGTGGTTCTTAAAGTTTACATTGGGACTCACAGGTGATCAATACATTTTTTAAGTGTACGCATGCATATATTGTATTTTTTACGACATTCGTTCTTTTCTAAAAGAGTTCAATTTGAATCTTTATTAGAGTAAACAAGATAAATTCAAATTCAAAACTATTTGAATTTGAGAAAATAAGCTTACGCTTCTTATAGTTTGCACACTTTTCTTTTTTTTTATAAACAAATTAGGTGTTTATTTCCAAGTTATTCCTAACCGTACAAACTTTTTCAGAGGTTAAGCCCTCCTATTGAAATTATTAGCAGCCGGTTGCGTCAACTGCAAACCACTAATATTGCTAAAGTCGAGCATCTTCAACATCTCCCTGGTCTCCGAATCAACTTCGATAATATCATGCTCGAGAGCCGACACCTCGGGCACATAATTGTCACGGCGTTTAAATATAATATATAAAATTACGAAAAAACTATTCGTAAAAATGAAAACAGTGTCTTAATTTATAAGACAACTTTAATGGAGTGTTTCCACTCTCACATTAAGCATAAAGTAAATTTTGAGTTTTGAAAAGCCCGTGAAAATATAGTTTGGTCCACCAAAATCAAATTTTTAGGCTTTTCTAAACTTGAAATTTTACTTCATGCGCCACGCGTATAAAACACTGGCTTGATGTGAAGTTCAGAATGTACGTCTTTATCATACTGCTTCACTAGCATATTTCTAACTTCACTCGAAATCAGCGTTTTATACGCGTGGCGTATGAAGTAAAATTTCGAGTTTAGAAAAGCCTGACAATTTGGTTTGGTCGCGTAGTGCTACGCGCTACGCGACCAAACCAAATTTTCAGGCTTTTCTAAACTCGAAATTTTACTTCATGCTTAACCAGGGAGTGGAAACCCTTGTTAGAAGTTTCAAATTGCACGCTATTCTAAACAGCGAATGTTAAAAAAACAATCAATTCACCTCTAAACTGTAGATCAAAATAACTCTAGTTCTGGTTCACATTATTGATTTGACTTTTGATCAAAAGCATAAGGAAACAGTTTTATGGTAATTTTTGTTTCACTTTTTCGAATATAATAATTTAATAAGTTCATTAATTTCCGCTTTGAGGAAAGGTAAAAATTTACTAAAGGTAATGAAAATAAATGATGTTTCTAGTACTTAAAAATAAAACAAAAAGGTTCATTTCTTTGCTAGTTACAAAGAACATTCATTTCAATTTTTCCAAATCAAAACGAAAATATTCTAAAACCATGCTAGATCACAATAATTAAGTGTTTAATACGCGTGGCCCATGAAGTAAGATTTCCAGTTTAGAAAAGAATGAAAATTTTGTTTGGTGAAGCGGAGCGACCAAACCAAATGTTAAGGCTTTTCTAAACACGAAATTTTACTTCATGTTTAATTAAGGAGTGGAAACACTTGTTAGAAGCTTCAAATTTAACGATTTTAAAAAAGGGCAAATACCTGAACAAATGCAGCGAATATGTCAAGATGTGTATACTTAAAAGAGAAATTAACAACGGTTATTTCATTTCAATATATATATATATATATATATATATACAGAGAGTTTTATGTAACACCGAACATTTTCATAACGAGAATATTTCTTTTAAGTAAACATATGCATTTCGTTGTACATTTTCCGACGCTCGGTTTATTAAGAGAATTCAATTAGAACTTTAAACGAGTGTTTTCCACTCCCAGGCTAAGCATGAAGTAAAATTTCGAGTTTAGAAAAGCCTGATCATTTGGTTTGGTCGCGTAGCGCGAAGCGCGGAGCGACCAAACCAAATGTTCAGGCTTTTCTAAACTCGAAATTTTACTTCATGCGCCACCGGTATAAAACACTGACATATTACAAAGTTTAAAACACACCGCTAAACTTTACATTGAATTAGTGTTTTGTACCGGTGGCGCATGAAGTAAAATTTCGAGTTTAGAAAAGCCTGAAAATTTGGTTTGGCCGCTCCGCGCTTCGCGCTACGCGACCAAACCAAATTTTCAGGCTTTTCTAAACTCGAAATTTTACTTCATGCTTAGCCTGGGAGTGAAAGACACTTGTTTAAAGCTTCAAATTGAATTCTCTTAATAAACGGAGCGTCAGAAAATGTACAACGTATGCATGTCTAGTTAAAAGAAATATTTTCATTATGAAAATGTTCGGTGTTAGATAAAACTCTCTGTATATATACTATATATATATATATATATATATAGTATATATATAGTATATATATAGTATATATATATATATATATATATATATATATATATATATATATAGTATATATATATATATAGTATATATATATATATATATATATATATATATATATATATATATATATATATATATATATATATATATATATTTACATTAACAATAAATATGTTGACTTTAAAGTGCTAAAAATTAGTATTTGCTTTCAAAAATTCGAAAATAGTCTAAGAAACGTCAGGTTTTGATAAAATTTACAAAGATTGTTGCGAAATGAATAAACTTTATTCTAAATGTAATTGACTCTTAGAACAATTGACTGTTAGAAAAATTATAGTTGTTTAAAATTGGCTGAAATGTCTACAAAATAAAATAGTGTTTTGCTCTATAAAATCGCAAAAAATCAACAAATTGACATATTTTGATGTCTTTCATAAATTTTTAATAAACGAATAAATATTGTTCTAACGTCAAAAAATATAAAATTTGTTGACTCTCAGTGAAAGTCCAAATTGGATAAAATGAAAATACTTATTCAAATTGCAGAAAATTTGATTTGTATTATTTTTATAGTCTTGTAGAAGTTGATACGTTAATAAATAAATAAAAAAACAATAAATAAATCTATTAAAAAATTGCAATTAAATCAAAAAAAATTCAGTCTGATAGAAACTACAATAAAATTGTTAAAACATTTATAAACTTTGTTTTTCTTCTTACAACATGACAAAAAACAACGAATCGTAGTTTGAAAAGAAATCTCAGAAATTATTAAATAAGGAATAGGCTTTGTTCTAATTCTAACGTTAGATAATAAAAAAATAATTAACCCTTAAGAAAATTAGAGTTGCTTAAAGTTGACTTAAGTATACAGAGAATTTTATGTAACACTGAACATGCAAGAAAATCTTCAATGTAAATTTTCCTATGTTCGATTTGTTCTGGAACGCATCAAAGCATTGAGTGCGATGTGATTAGCTACGATTTCCAATGGTAATATAGTCAACCCAATTTACACTCTTCTGGGTGGTATTTCATTGGTTACGATTTTTAGTAGTTCTTATGCAAATTAGGACTAATGTAAATAGAATACATGTAACGTCAAAATAAAATATGTCAGTTATTGAATCTTGAGCGTTGTAGAAATATGGAACATACTTTTTTGCCCAAAGCAAGACATCGGCATTTTAAGACCATCAAGATAAAATTGATTGATAAGGCTGAAAAATGTTGAAAGTTCATCTTCACTTTTATATAAATAAAACAATTTGAACACTATATTTGAATATATTGTGCATTCGCTACAATTGTTTCGCCACACTGTGGCTTCTTCAGCCTGAAGAAGCCACAGTGTGGCGAAATAATTGTAGCGAATGCACAATATATATTTGAAAATGTTCAAATTGTTTTATTTATATAAAAGTCAATCAAGATAAATACTGTCGTGAAACATATCTTCAAATTATTGTAAGTTATACAGCCAATAAAGTAATAAATACACCTACATTATCTTTATTGAGTATTATGTAAACGAATAAATTAAAATTGAAATGTTTGCCAAATGAAGCAGCACACCTAATACCCTAGTCTTGTTCTGCTGTCAACCTAGGTCTGCTGTCAACCTAGGGGCGGTACTTGCAAACATTTTAACCTGCCTCACCGCGCTCTTCAAATTGTGAATATTTATATTTAAATCTGCCGAAAGGCAGTTTTGTGGCGGCATTTTTGCATTGGTGGTGTATGAAATTAATGAATGACACATTTCATTTTGGCATTAAATGTAAGTTGCGCTAGAACTACTAAAATCGGAGCCAATGAAATCGCATTCCATGCTTTGATGCGTCCCAGAACACATCGAACATAGGAAAATTTACATTGAATATTTTCTGGCATGTTCGGTGTTACATAAAACTCTCTGTATGTGTATGTATTAAAAGTACAAAATATGTACATGCATTTTAAAGATATCAATTAAAGGTAAACAAACTAAAAAGATTACCTACCTACTCGAAATTACAATTGCTCAAAGTCGATTAAATTACAGTTGCTCAAATTCGATTGAATCTGATTGGGTAACTCAAAATATATTGCAAAGATTTTATTTAAATACAGAAAACATTGAATTTCAATTAAAAATAACAGATATTGTTATGAAATGAACAAAGTTTGTTCTGTAAGTTAAAAAACCTCGGATTTCAATAAAAAGTAACAGATATTTTTAACAAATAAACAAAGTTTGTTTGGTATGTTAAAAAAAAACTCAGATTTCAATAAAAAAATTACAGATATGGTTATTAAATAAACAAAGTTTGTTCTGTATGTTAAAAAAAACTCGGTAAACAAACTAAAAAGAATACCTACCTACTCGAAATTACATTTGCTCAAAGTCGATTAAAATACAGTTGCTCAAATTCGATTGAATCTGATTGGGTTACTCAAAATATATTGTAAAGATTTTATTTAAATGCAGAAAACATTGAATTTCAAACAAGATAAATTCAAATTCAAAACTATTTGAATTCGGGAAAATAAGCTTACGCTTCTTATAGTTTGCACACTTTAACTATAATATATAAAATTACGAAAAAACTATTCGTGAAATTGCAAACAATGTCTTAATTAATAAGACAACTTAAGACGATAAATATCCATTGAAACAACTACTTCCCGTGCAAATACACCTCCGGATATTGAATTATGCAATGAAATATTTAAAATCGTATTTAATTTGATTTGTTATAACGCTCTATTAAAGTATATGTAAATTATTTTCTCGAATTCAAATAGTTTTGAATTTGAATTTATCTTGTTTGAACTGTACCGTAAGGTAAATAATAAGATCTCACATTCTTCATACCTGCTAATGACATAATCCCCGTTTTTACCTATAAATACCGACCATCATTTTCACTCATTCCATTTGTGTGTACCTGTTCATTCCACACACAACACTTTTTCCAAGTAAGTTTGTTTTTATTTTATTCCTAGCTTTTTAAACGTCATAAGCAAAGCTATACTGAAGAGAGATAAATCTCGAAACGCGTCTATAGATGGCCTAAGACATTAGTTTTAATCCAAGTCCTTTCACTTCTAATTTGTTGCTATCTCTCCTTTCATTTTAAATTGCATTGTTAGTTGGTTTGAAGAGAATTTGACCTAAACGTTACATATACTTTAATAGAGCGTTGTAACAAATCAAATTAAATAAGATTTTAAATATTTAATTGTATAATTCAATATCCGGAGGTGTATTTGCACGGGAAGTAAAAATTGTCTTATTAATTAAGACACTGTTTGCATTTTCACGAATAGTTTTTTCGTAATTTTATATATTATTGAATTTCAATTAAAAATAACAGATATTGTTATCAAATGAACAAAGTTTGTTCTGTATGTTAAAAAACCTCGGATTTCAATAAAAAATAACAGATATTGTTAACAAATAAACAAAGTTTGTTTTGTATGTTAAAAAAACCTTAGATTTCAATAAAAAAATTACAGATATTGTTAACAAATGAAGAAAGTTAGTTCTTTATGTTAAAAAAACTCGAATTTTAATAAAAAGTAACAGATATTGTTAACGAATAAACAAAGTTTGTTCTGTATGTTTAACAAAAAACTCGGATTTGAATAACAATAAACGTAACAGATACTGTTAACAAATGTACAAAGTTTGTTCTGAGGTTAGGAAAAATTGATTGACTTGATTGCAGAACGTTGGCAATAAATACATTGCTAAATTCAGTATTATTTTATGTTAGTTTCTATTTAGAAAAATTGCAAACATTCAACGTAAATTTAAATATACAGTAAGTTTTATGTAACACAGAACATTTTCATAACGAGAATTTTTTATGTATACATAAGCATACGTTGTGCGTGCTCCGACGCTCGGTTTATTAAATGATTTAAAACTTTAAACAAGTGTTTTCCACTCCCAGGCTAAGCATGAAGTAAAATTTCGAGTTTAGAAAAGCCTGGAAATTTGGTTTGGTTGCGTAGCGCGAAGCGCGGAGCAGCCAAACCAAATTTTCAGGCTTTTCTAAACTCGAAATTTTACTTCATGCGCCACCAGTACAAAACACTGATGCAATGTAAAGTTTAGCGGTGTGTTTTAAACTTTGTAGTATGTCAGTGATTTGTGCCGGTGGCGCATGAAGTAAAATTTCGAGTTTAGAAAAGCCTGAAAATTTGGTTTGGCCGCTCCGCGCTTCGCGCTACGCGTCCAAACCAAATTTTCAGGCTTTTCTAAACTCGAAATTTTACTTCATGCTTAGTCTGGAAGTGGAACACATTCATTTCAAGTTTCAAATTGAACTCTGTTAAAAAAACAACGAGTATCTTAAGATTTACGGCATATACATGTATACTTGAAAGAGAAACTCCCTGTATGTACAAGTTGAGGCATTAATTGCGATTAATTGACTACATTTTTTAATGGTCTTATAGGCAACTCAATTTACACACAACTTAAAAATTAAGGGTGTCAAATTGTATTCGATGCAAATGTTCGGTGTTACATAAAACTCTCTGTATGTGATTTCGATAACATTCACAGAGATTGTTAAGAATTGAAAATTCTTTGTTTTTGCGTTGAAACATAGAATATTAATTAATTGTAAGTGAAATTACAGTTGCTGATATTTTTATTGAAATGCGAAATATTTTTAATGTTTCTTTAAAAACTGCCTGAAATTTAGGAAACTTAATTAATTGTGAAAAATCATAGAAATTGTCAAGAAATGATATATGTATACGAGCTTCCAATCGAAAGATTTTCAAAAACATGCAATGTCAGAAATTGTACAGCGTATGCTTTTATCGGGATTTATATACCGTGTACTTAAAAGACAAATTGTGTAATGGTAATAATAATTTGAGTGCGAAAATCCGCCACTTAGTTTAATGTTTGTAGTAATTGTTTATCACAAAATAATAAAGCAATTAGGAATTAACTTTATATTTCCTTTTCCGGGAGATTCTCGCTAGAGGATTAACAGTTAATTCTGCCAGGACATTTAATTCCGGACTGATACTTCATTTATAATTAATTATTCATACTGAATTCTGTAATAATTGAAAACGTTAAATAAATAATTTTTAAATTATTGACCTGCTACATTTTGTTACATTTTGCATATAAATTATGTATAAAAACAGTAGATTTGTTTCTTTAATTAATTTCTTACTTAACCCGTGGTGAAACATTTTGAACTATTAACTAGTAACTAACCCATTAAGCGGAGAGCATAGAGTTAATTCTAGAAGTTATTTTTAGGTAAAATTCTTCACTTCCTTATATGATTTATATAAATGACTTCTTATATTACATACTAGAAATTGCGCATGCGCATGCAAAAATTTACAAATGCTAAAATTCACACACGAATTAAAAAACTGCGATAAGTGGTTTATTTGAAATCACACGAATATTATAATGTTCACATACAAAAGATGCGAAGGGTAGATATGGCAACACCGCAAATTAACAGTAAAATTTAATGCATTTCCATAGTTTTGATAATCTGTCAATTTGTATTTGTGCCAGTTGATTGTCATTGTTTGTATAATTAATTCTGTATAATATGCTACACAATGTGGTAATGCAATTAAAGAGATAAAGAATACTCTATTAAACATTTTTTTTAAATCAACCGCTTAAAAAATATAAGCAATGTAGTAAAATTTCGAGTTTAGAAAAGCCTGAAAATTTGGGTTGGACGCGTAGCGCGGAGCGGCCAAACCAAATTTTTAGGCTTTTCTAAACTCGAAATTTTACTTCATGTGCCACCAGTACAAAACACTGATGCAATGTAAAGTTTAGCGGTGTGTTTTAAACTTTGTAGTATGTCAGTGTTTTGTGCCGGTGGCGCATGAAGTAAAATTTCGAGTTTAGAAAAGCCTGAAAATTTGGTTTGGCCGCTCAGCGCTTCGCGCTACGCGTCCAAACCAAATTTTCAGGCTTTTCTAAACTCGAAATTTTACTTCATGCTTAGTCTGGGAGTGGAACACATTCATTTCAAGTTTCAAATTGAACTCTGTTAAAAAACAACGAGTATCTTAAGATTAATAAAGCGCGGAGCGGCCAAACCAAATTTTCAGGCTTTTCTAAACTCGAAATTTTACTTCATGCGCCACCAGTACAAAACACTGATGCAATGTAAAGTTTAGCGGTGTGTTTTAAACTTTGTAGTATGTCAGTGTTTTGTGCCGGTGGCGCATGAAGTAAAATTTCGAGTTTAGAAAAGCCTGAAAATTTGGTTTGGCCGCTCCGCGCTTCGCGCTACGCGTCCAAACCAAATTTTCAGGCTTTTCTAAACTCGAAATTTTACTTCATGCTTAGTCTGGGAGTGGAACACATTCATTTCAAGTTTCAAATTGAACTCTGTTAAAAAACAACGAGTATCTTAAAATTTACGGCATATACATGTATACTGGAAAGAGAAACTCCCTGTATGTACAAGTTGAGGCATTAATTGCGATTACTTGGCTACAATTTTTAATGGTCATATAGGCAACTCAATTTACACACAACTTAAAAATTAAGGGTGTAAAATTGTATTCGATGCAAATGTTCGGTGTTACATAAAACTCTCTGTATGTGATTTCGATAACATTCACAGAGATTGTTAAGAATTGAAAATTCTTTGTTTTTGCGTTGAAACATAGAATATTAATTAATTGTAAGTAAAATTACAGTTGCTCATATTTTTATTGAAATGCGAAATATTTTTAATGTTTCTTTAAAAACTGCCTGAAATTTAGGAAACTTAATTAATTGTGAAAAATCCTAGAAATTGTCAAGAAATGATATATGTATACGAGCTTCCAATCGAAAGATTTTCAAAAACATGCAATGCCAGAAAATGTACAGCGTATGCTTTCATCGGGATTTGTATACCGTGTACTTAAAAGACAAATTGTGTAATGGTAATAACTAGTAACTAACCCATTGAGCGGCGAGCATAGAGTTAATTCTAAAAGTTATTTTTAGGTAAAATTCTTCACTTCCTTATATGATTTATATAAATGACTTCTTATATTACATACTAGAAATTTATCTCTTAAATATACAAGATGCGTACGCTGTAAATTTTCAGACATTCGTCGATTTCATTGCAACGTTCAATTTGAAGTTTCGAATGAGTGTTTCCACTCCCAGATTAAGCATGAAGTAATATTTCGAGTATAGAAAAGCGTTAAAACTTGGTTTGGTCGTATAGATCGTAGGAGACCTAGGTTGACAGCAGAGCAAGACTGGTATTAGTATCAAACTATTGATAATGGACACTTCGTGTCCGAAATGTACATTTTGTTACAAAATAAAGTATTGAAGAAAGGTTCTAAGAGTTTTTTAATCAAAGTATAATTATCTTCAAGTAACTCAATCAATCCAAATAAGACTGGGGTGTTAGGTGTGCTGCTTCAATTGGCAAACATTACAATTTTAATTTATTTGTTTACATAATACTCAATAATATTACTTTATTAACTGCATAACTTACAATAATTTAAAGATATGTTTCACGACAGTATTTATCTTGATTGTCTTGAAATGCCGATGTCTTGCTTTGGGCAAAAAAGTATGTTCATATTTCTACAACGTACAAGATTCAATAACTAACATATTTTATTTTGACGTTACATGTACCCCATTTACATTAGTCCTAATTTGCATTAGAACTACTAAAAATCGTAATCAATGAAATAGCACCCAGAAGAGTGTAAATTGGGTTGACTATATTACCATTGGAAATCGTAGCCAATCACATCGCACTTTGATGCGTTCCAGAACAAATCGAACATAAGTAAATTTACATTGAAGATGTTTTTGCATGTTCAGAGTTACATAAAATTCTCTGTATACTTAAGTCAACTTTAAGTAACTCTAATTTTCTTAAGGGTTAATTACTTTTTTATTATCCAACGTTAGAATTAGAACAAAGCCTATTCCTTATTTAATAATTTCTGAGATTTTTTTCTAAACTACAATTCGTTGTTTTTGTCATGTTGTAAAAAGAAAAACAAAGTTTATAAATGTTTTAACAATTTTATTGTAGTTTTGAACAGACTGATTTTTTGTTTAGATTTCATTGCAATTTTTTAATAGATTTATTTATTGTTTATTTATTTATTTATTAACATAACAACTTCTACAAGACTTCAAAAATAATACAAATTAAATTTTCTGCAGTTTAAATAAGTATTTTCATTTCATCCAATTTGGACTTACACTGAGAGTCAACAAATTTTATATTTTTTGACGTTAGAACAATATTTATTCGTTTATTAAAAATTTATGAAAAACATCAAAATGTGTCAATTTGTTGATTTTTTGCGATTTTATAGAGCAAAACACTATTTTATTTTAATAATAATAATAATAATAATAATAATAAACCGTTTATTGACCATATCCACTACAAGTATAATTACATAAATCTTAAGATAAATTTAATGGTCAAAGGGTCCTGAATCAGTTTCAGTCCAAGGTATATAACCAAACACTGAACCTGATCTTCCTTCATACCGTACAATAATAGACAGTACAATACAAATAATATACAATACAAATAATATACATAGCTAGTAATAATAAATTATGATGCACTTAGCATTTCTATATATTTCTGCTTAAAATCCGTGTATGAGCCAAATCGAAACTATACCGAGTTCATGCAACTTGTAATTGTATAGGTAAAGCACTTTTTAAATAATTGTAATCTATGCTTTGGGATGGATAGGAGCTCTCTACTTCGAATATTTATGTTATGCACATCACTTCTATACGTTATTTTGTTGAAGAGATATGGGGGCGTTTTTCTGGATATTATTTTGAAGTAGAAACAAGCCGTATGTAGTTTTCGCCTGTTGTGCATGTCCAACCAGCCACACTCGGGCAATCTGTGAGCTATACTGGTTCTCTTATTACCACCAAAAATTAGACGCAAGCATGAATTCTGTATTCTTTGGATTCTATTAGTATCTATTTTGTCGATAAATTCATAATAGAGTGTGTCACAGAAGTTAAAGTTCGAAAGCACCAAGGAATTACACAATATAATTTTTGTACTTTTATTTAGAAGGTGTCTGTTTAGGAATATACTCTTCAGTGCGATGTAAGATTTTCGTATTAGATTATTGGTATTATCTTTGAATTTAAGTTTTGAATCTATAAATACCCCAAGATTTTTAACACTCTCATCTATAGATATCGTTTGACCATTAACTACTATCTTTCAGTTTTGTATCGCGTTTGTACGTCTTGTTGTAGGTCCAAACACGATAGCCTTAGTTTTGCTTTCGTTAATGCATAGTGAATGTGCCGATTCAGTTTCAGCTGTGCATCAACAATATCTTCAATTTTAAAAGATATATATAGTTGAGTGTCATCTGCATATAGATGGTAATGTGAATAAGTTATAACCTCACTTATTGATGATGTGTAAATTTAATAAATTAGTGGTCCCAGAATTGTACCTTGTCCTACACCAGACATTATTTGAAGGGGAGACGAAACACTATCATCAATCACAACCCTTTGTGTTCGTCGATTCATGAAACTATCGAGGAGTGCAACTGCCTCAATGCTCAGACCTATATAATTTAGTAATGCTGATAATGTTTCGTGGTTGATCATGTCAAACGCCTTACTATAGTCTAATAGAACTAGTGCAGTAACGTTTCCAGTATCGGTGGCATTTACAACATCATCAACAATGTGAGTAAGGGCACTACAGCAACTGTAATTTTGCCTGAATCCAGATTGGTTCCCAGGCAATATATTATACTCCTTAATGTGATTACTCAATTGTTTTTCAATTACCCTTTCTAATATCTTTGAAAGTGTTGGAAGAATATTGATTGGTCTTAAGTCATTTATTGTTTCAGGATTTTTATGCTTTGGTATAGTTGTGACAAGTGATTCTTTCCATAAATTAGGAAAATGAGAGCTTTCAATGCAGGCATTAATAATGTGTGTAATATACTCTACTATGGCAGGGCAGCACAACTTTATTGACTTACTGTAGACATTTCAGCCAATTTTGAACAACTACAATTTTTCTAAGAGTCAAATAAATTTAGAATAAAGTTTATTCATTTCGCAACAATCTCTGTGAATTTTATCAAAACCTGACGTTTCTTAGACTATTTTCGAATTTTTAAAAGCCATTCCTAATTTTTAGCACTTTAAAGTCAACATATTTATTGTAAATGTAAATATAAGTATACCTACAACGAGTGTTTCCACTACCAGATTAAGCATGAAGTAAAATTTCGAGTTTAGAAAAGCCTTAAAATTTGGTTTGGTCGTATAGCGCGTAGCGCTATACGACCAAACCAAATTTTTAGGCTTTTCTAAACTCGAAATTTTACTTCATGCGCCACGCGTATAAATCACTAAAATATTGTAATTTTAGATATACACTAAAAAAATGTTTGAACATTTTTATTAAATTAGTAATAATTGAAATATGTTTAATTCTTCTTCATACATGCTTAAGCCAAATCAAATAATACAATGTATCAAAGATAACTTATTTAGTTAGTAGTTTAAACAAACATTAATAATGTTGTTTTATAGCATTATTGGCGCTTGTTTAATAGGTTAAAGCACTTGCTATTGTTTCACTGATTTTATTTAACTTTCCGACTAGTTTCGACTATAAGTCTATAAGTCATTATCTAGGATTACAGGTATTCCTTATTGCTTGATAATGACTTATAGTCGAGACAAGTCGGAAAGTTAAATAAAATTAGTGAAACAATACCAATTGTTTGAATTAATAGTTTATAGTAAATCTGGTTGTGTAACTGAATTATTCATTCTATAATTGAATATATGTTGGGGTATTAGTCCCGGAAGTAGTTATTTAAATAAATATTTATAGAAATGTCTTTAAAAGACAGCAGAAAGCCGATATTAATTCGTTTCTATATTTTGTAAATATTGTGTATACATTTGGCAAATTTAATTTTACTTTGTGATCAAAGTAATCATTATAATTCAATTTTTTTCAGAAATTCCCATGCCTTCCACGCCGCCAAGGGCGACAGAAATGAAAAGCAGTTCAAATAAAGAAAGTAAGTATTTCACATTTGTTTAAATAGATTTTCAAGTAAGTAGTGATTATATAGATAAAGTGTGAAGATCTTTCATTGCGGAAAAGCGATGTAAAAATTTCCATGTTTGTCAACATGGAAACGTAAATGGTGCGCATTTAATTAAATCTTGATAGGTTCCTTCCTCTCATTTTTTTGACTCGAAATCGAGTATATTCCCAGGTTTGATGTGATGTTAGGCCCGTGACCGTGGGTAATTGGCCATCACGATTTCGGAGTTAGTGTGCTCGTTTTCATCGCGTTATTTTAAGGGGATGAATTTATGACGTTACTTAATTAGATGTTTTCAGCTCTCGCGTACATTAATCTTTCAGAAATACTAATGGCGTACTCGGTCCACGTACGTCCTTTCGCCGCATAGAACGAGCGGTGCACAGTGGCAATCGCGCCACTGCCATTCGTTAATCACATAAAAACGCCACTCTCGTTTGCATCGTTCGTGGAGGGTTTCCATGAGCAACTTGTTTTCTATCAAATCAAAAGCCCGTCATTAAAATTCAAGCGATCCATAATATGCCCATTGATATCGATATGGATTTAATTAATTGTTGTGGTCGTCTATCCGCACCGGGTAGCTTGGATTAAAGTCAAAGTAGTAAAGTTGGAACTTGTTAGGAAACCAAAACTCTCTTGGCAATTGCACGAACCGGCATCCACAGCTACTAAACAGTGCACCAAGAGGTAGTGGCAGTACGATAATAATATGGATATACGATGCTGCATGAGTGTTATATACAAACGTGAACAAACTCACACATTATTTCTCTCTCTCTCGCAACATACACAAATATAAATATATCGTATTGTAAAATGAGAAAAACCTAGGTAACATAACAATGCGTTACTATTCAATCACTTTATTGGATTCATGATTTTCTATGACGTCGTATAAAGACCAGTATTGACCTAAATTCTGTGTTATATTTATACAGGAACATTTTCTTTTAAGATATACAGGGAGTTTTTCTTTTAAGTATACACATTCTGATATGTACTCTGCATTTTTTTTAAGAAACAGGGTAATGGGGAAAACAACCACGAAACGAAAAAATTGGTATGCACTTATAATACTATCATATGTTCAATAAAAAAAACATGTAAAATATTATAGGTTGCCAACTCTAAAATAATATATTATAATTATTATGTCTAACGTTTTATTTACCAATTTCTAAAACGTGTAGCCAAAAATAAATTTAAAAAAAAGTAAAATCATGGCACTGTAGAGGATTTTTTATTGAATAGACGATATTTCCTCGTGAAATGACAAATAAATATATAAAATATAATATCTTAAAATCCAAGAGTTACACCTAAAGATGTATAAGTATGAATATTTCAAATTAAAAACTATTTGAATTTGTTTTCTACGTGTGGCGCATGAAGTAAAATTTCGAGTTTAGGAAAGCCTGAATTTGGATTTGGACGCTGCGCATGAAGTAAAGTTTAGAAAAGCCTGAACATTTGCTTTTCTAAACTTCACTTCATGCTTAATCAGGGAACAGAAGACACTCTTTAAAGTACTATTAAATGCTTTTATAAAAAATGCAGAGGGCAAAAAAATTATATACCTACTTAATTTTGCAATTTATTGAATATTTTAAAATGTTTAATTATGCTAATTTTCTGGATTAAGATTTAAATATTTTTTCTCTAATTTCATTTATTTGATGTTGATGTTGATAACTACATAATTATCCTAAAAAAACATTTTAAGAAAATTGTCGAAATATTTTTTTGCTAAGAAAAGTTTGCAGTCGAATGTGAATTTAATAGCTTTTAGCTTTAGATTTTAAAAATATTCGAGAGTTACCTTATTTGAAACTCTTATCCTTCTTTCATAAGAATATCACATTTTCAAGAAAAATATAAGATTTATTTTGAGGGAACATATCTTATTGACGTTAAAACACAAATAAGAATATTAATAGACTTTAACTAATTATTTAAGCTCTCTACAACCAAAGTTTGCATTAAAATAACAAGTTTTTGGAAAAAGGATTGAATCCGCCACCGATGAAAGAGATATGCATTTGAAATTTTATACCTAACCCAAATGAGTCCTTAGAAATTTAATGAAATTGCCAGATTGTATTTATAAATTCACCTAAAATTAGTGTTTTATACGCGTGGCGCATAAAGTAAAATTTCGAGTTTAGAAAAGCCTGAATTTGGATTTGGATTCAAATTCATTGTATTTAAATTCGAACGTTCAGGCTTTTCTAAACTCGAAATTTTAATTCATGCTTAATCAAGGAGTGGAAAACACTCTTTAATAATATTAAATGCTTTTATACAAAATACAGAGAGCATAACAATTATTATCTACTTACTTAATTTTTGCAATTTATTGAATATTTTAAAATGTCTAATTATGCTTATTTTCTATATTTAGACTTAGATCATTTTTCTCTAACTTTATTCAGTTGATGTTTATTTGATGTT
This sequence comes from Philonthus cognatus, assembly GCA_932526585.2. Taxonomy (NCBI): domain Eukaryota; kingdom Metazoa; phylum Arthropoda; class Insecta; order Coleoptera; family Staphylinidae; genus Philonthus; species Philonthus cognatus. The sequence goes on from OW052243.1 coordinate 127,772,490, forward strand.
TATACCATAATAATAAAAAAAATATATTAAAAGAAAATGTCGAACATTTTCTTGTTTAAAAAAGTTTTCAGTCAAATGTGAATTTAACAGTTTTTAACTTCAAATTTTAAGAGAGTTACATTATTTGAGACCTGTAATGCAGTCTTTGTAAGACTAATTTGTTCTAGGTTGCGTAAAGAATCGCAACCAAGCATTGGCAATTTTATTTATACTTATGTTTAAAATTAAATTTATTTAAGTCCTAATTCAGAAAATTAACATAATTAAACATTTTTAAGTATTGAATAAATTAGTTTGTTATGACCATTCTCTTTATTTGACATATGACACTTGATTTCCAGTTCAAATCTTTAGCTGTTTTGCTGTATTTATCATTTGTTATAAAGTTATGGCAAAATCGTTTACAAAATCAAAATGGTGACCACGATAAAGCAAAGTGCAAACGTTGTAGAAAATTGGGAATATTTTCACGATTTTTTAATCAAACAAGCTTTTAAAATTATACGTATTAGTTAAAATAAAATTAACGTTTGTTGATATACAGGGATTTTTTGAAATATGGATATCCTGACATATACGTTGTATTTGTTCAGACATTCGTTGTTTTTAATAATCGTTTCTAAGCTCGAAATTTTACTTTATGCTCCTGGCGTATAAAACATTGGTTTAAAGTGAAGTTCAAAATATACTGCTTAGGTTTAATCACATGTTGATTAATTCTACAAATATACATATAAACAAAGTGTGCTTAAAAAATAAAATCACTGTATGTCAATATTTTACAAAAATCACTAATTTTAAATAATTATTACTATTTTCAATAAAATCGTCAAAGCCAACACACAGGATAAAATTTTAAAAAACTCCAGAACAAAATTAGGACAAAAATTTAAACATGTATAATTCACAAGCGAGTAACTGATAAGTGGAATTTAATATAAATTTTAAAACTGTCTTTGAAAAATAATTTTAAAAAATATATGCAGCGTATCTATCGGGATATGTAGACTTAAAATAAAAATTCCTTGTATACTGCTAAAGGTTAATATCAATAATGCCATCGAAAATGCTGCATCCTGTACATAAATCAAAATTGGGATAAATTCACCTTCAGCCTTCCAGTAGTCGCGCCTGTCTCACAGACCTAGTATTTTTTTAGTAACATTAGCAATATAAGTATAAAAATCTAATCAACACAGAAAAGGTTATTTAATAAACTACGGATTCGTGAATTTCAAATATATATATTTACTTTGTACATCATTAATAATGTAATAAATTGTGTCGGATTTGAACACCATGCGCGACTACTGAAAGGTTTTACTAATAATTTATCTTTAATTCAAAAGCAGTATACCCGTGATTATGAAACAAATTTTTGCATTTACACATTACATCCCTTCACATGTAAACTTTTGCGTCGACGATTGAATGTCACAAGCCGGGAGTTGACGTAAAAGTGTACGTGTAAATGTGTAGATCCCACTTCTGAGTCGAGGAAAGAGTGTGTGTTAGAAATTTTCACCATGTTGGAAACGCCACACGCCACGCAAAAGTGCGAGAAAAATCATAGGATTTGACTTTAAACGTCTGCTTTCGCGTCGAGAACTGAACGCCACTTATTAACGGCATTCAATCCTCAACGCAAAAGTGTGGTCGAAAAAGTACATCTTTCAGACGCGCCACACTCTTTTCTCGACTCAGAACTGAAGGAAAGAGTGTACCGTACGTGTATAGGGCCCTGTTAGGGGATTTTACACTTACGCTCTTGAGTCGACGATTGAACTACTCTTTTACCTTCATGTTTTCGTCTCCGGAAAAGTGTGGCGCGCCTATAAACATTCTTCATTAGAGGTCTTTACACGTATACTTTTGCGTTGACGGTTGAGTGTCACACGCCTGAAGTCAAAGAACGTATACTTTTGCGTTGACGGTTGAGTGTCACACGCCTGGAGTCAAAGAACTATTAAAGAACGTCTACAGGTGCGCCATACTCTTTCCTCGACTCAAACTTACAGGCTAGAGTGTGCCGTTTAATTGTGTGTACGTGTAAGGGCCCCTAATGGTTGCATTTACACGTACACTTTTGCGTTGACTCCAGTCGTGTGACAATCAATCGTCGACACAGCGTGTGAACGTGTGAAAGCCCCTAATTATAATTTATAATGAAAAATTATATATCTAAGAATACTTGAAAATTATGGAATGTTGATACAAGCAAAGTAGAAAATAATTTGTGGAAAATATTCTTTAAATATTTGTAAGCGCCTGAGCATCACGCCTTGGAGTTCATGCGAAGTTATTGATTCGCACCAAAAAATATATTGCTGGCCACTATGAATGATTTCCAAGCAGGATGCATGTGGTGATAAATACCTACCGAGTAAAATAAGCGACTTTGGAAATACAATAACGTGTTGTTGTAATGGCTAAAGTTAAGGTTAAGGCTGGGAGCAAGTTATTCTGCGCTGCGATATTCAGCAACACAATGAGACCGTAGTTTTTGTACGGCCCACCTTACTGAAGACGAGTTTAAGAGAGTTTAAAGTGTGTTTCTATTCTCCTGAGATGGCTGACTAACTTTCGGGGCGCGTTTCGTAGGCCAGTAACTGAACAATGTCGCCTTTTTTCACGATCCCACCTACTTAAACAAAATATGTAGTTCCCTGTCCCCTCGTCCTCGTCGGTGTATTCTTTAATTAATTTAGAAGTTTAATGAAATTTCTTATCTCGGAAGGTGTGGTGGATAAATCATGAAAGGTTAGTGGAGCGTGTGTTTTTCGCAATGCCGGTAATAACCAGCGTGTTTAATGCCCAAACTAGGAATAGGAATGAATTATGTGTGCAGGGCCTGGGAAAGGAAGGAGGAAATAGTGTTTAGAGTGTTGGTAGAATGGGTGTTGACAGGTGGTTCTTATTACAGACACGGGGAAGCGCAACGCCAGCAAACCGATAAGCCAGGATGATCGACCAAAGGTAGTGATGGTTTCTTCGTCCGACAAGCGCGACTTGCAACCAGGCCCCGTGGTGGAAACAGGCCTTAGCCTTTACACGCCCCCTGGCCCCCAAGGATCAGGTACATAACAACTTGATTTTTTGCACTCGCACGTTAATCTATTTCGCACTGTTAAGCACTTGCTAATCATGACATGCAACAATTCACCAGCGAGCGCAACGCATTGCATCACACCGTTCAGCACTTAATTCATTTGTATTCATGTGTCACGACTGTATAACGGCAGATAATCTGCAGAGCGCACAGCCGGTGCGGATATTGATCTTTGAGAATTATCCATATCTCTAGTCGTTTGGTGTGTTGCTTGTAAACCACTGTAATTTGAACCACCTGTTACTCTGACATTCACCTAAAATTCAATTTCGAATTTTTGAATTCCCAATATGTGGTTAAGGAAATCTACGAACGTGCCCGGGTATTCGCACGGTTGCACACTATACTTTCATTGCAGTTACTTACCACTAGTTCGTTACACGGGCTTTGGCTTCAGTTTTCAGCCTCCACCTCGTCCGGCGAAGCCGATCATATTGCAAAGATTTAATCAAATTTACAATACATTTAACAATAACGATAAACAAATATCACCCTCACTTCATTACCTACCCACCCGATTCGATTCAATCCCTGCTTCCCTTCGCTTCCCTTTCGGAAAATTAGCATTACGTTACGACCCCCGATATGATAATAAGATGCAAGTTAGACAAAGAACTTACTTATCTTTTATTCCCGGTTACTAACAAACGCAAACCTATGAAATTTCGATTTAAGAAAACTTATCAAATCCCATTAGAAATTCATCCAGTGACCTAGATTTATTGCCAATTTCTTTCACATTAAATTTTTACTTTTGAATGAAACACTAGCCTTCCGCGCGTTTAAACACAATAATAAATGAGGAATGTCTGAAGGCTGCAATTTCTTTTCGATCGTTCAGGATTTTAATTTATCCATTGATTTTAATAACTTTAAGCGAACAGAGCAGGGATTATATATTAATTTCAATTTCTTTGTGCTCGCCGCGGTATCCATTGGAGTGCGTTGAGGTTCTGAATAATACAGCTTCAACAATACCCCAATTAATATATAAAGTAAGAAGGCATCTTTATTACTAGAGAGTAACATAAGCAGTCTGGGGTTACGACACAAACCGTTTGGAGATCTGTTAAACTTATAAATATTATATGTGTCCAGTATTTTATACCACAACTGAGACTTCTCTCCCATACACCGAATGGTTTTGGGTTTTATTTCTGCGCATTTCCCCGCCTCGTAACTTCTGCATTCCGCTTTATCCGCTTTGTTTATGTTGCCGACATTAATATTGGCGTTTGATTCCAATCACCGAAGTAATTCGCACCGTCTCTATATTCCGTTATTTATGGCCAAACAACGAGAAACACACACAAACATACACATCCGCACATCTTTAAAGCATACAAGGTATACAAGTTTGCACAGTCCCGGACCATTCTTCACCGGATTATACTCGTTTGATCATTTATCTTCCAACCAATACTTAATGTTACTCTCGCGTTAGAATATCCCCAATTTGGGTCACACATACAGCGAATTTGTCTTTTGAGTATACATATCCCGATGTTTACGCGCGCTGTACATTTTCAGGCATTCTTCGTTTTTATAAAAGTGTTCAATTTGAAACTACTAAGGAGTGTTTCGACTCCTTGGTTAAGCATGAAGTAAAATATCGAGTTTAGAAAAGCCTGAACGTTTGGATTTGGTCCAAATCTAAATTCAGGCTTTTCTTAACTCGAAATTTTACTTCATGCGAAACGCGTATAAAACACTCATTTAACGTAGAGTTCAATTTGTACTGCTTTTGCAGTATATTATAAAAGTCACGTTTCGCACTTCTAAGGTCCTCGTTAGTGTGTTTCTGACCCAGTGCTGAAGAATACTAAACTTTTCAGACTGTATCAAGCCTTTACAGGGATTTTTTCGTTTTTAGTATACATATGCCGATATATACGCTGAACATGTTCAGACATTCGTTGTTTTTTAAAAATCGGTTAATTTGAAGCTTCTAACGAGTGTTTTCACTCCTTGATTAAACATGAAGTTAAATTTCGAGTTTAAAAAAGGCTGAACGTTTAGGCGTTTCTAAACTCGAAATTTTTCTTCATGCGCCGGGCGTATAAAACTCTGAAATATTGTAAAATTCAAAATATTCTTGTTTAGCAGTACATTTTTAACCCTGCTTAAGCAGTACATATTATATACTTATTAAGCAGTCCATTTTTAATTTAACAATAATTCAGTGTTTTATACGAGTGGTACAAAAAGTAAAATTTCGAGTTTAGAAAAGCCTGAATTTGGATTTGGAAGCTGCGCGTCCAAATCCAAACGTTTTTGCTTTTCCAAACTTGAAATTTAACTTATGCGACACACGTTTAAAACACTAAACTATTGTGAAGTATAAAACATACTGCTAAAGGAGTATATTTTGAATTTCACGTTAAATCAGTATTGTATACGCCTGGCGCATGAAATTAAAATTTTAGTTTAGTAATTCTATATTGAATTAGTATTGCTTTAGCTGTATATTTTAAACTACACAAAGTTTAAAATAAACTACTAATGCAGTACTAAACCAGTATATGTAGAACTTTACGTTAAATCAGTGTTGTAGCGCTACGCGCAACGCTACCAAACCAAATTTTAAGGCTTTTCTAAACTCAAAATTTTACTTCATGCTTAATCAAGGAGAAGAAACACTCTTTAGCGGTTTAGCGGTGCCTTTACGTTGTTAAAGTTCTAAATGTCTAGATTCAGTAGTTCTTAAATAAAAAAATTAAAACGATTTTTCAAAAAAAACAGTTATTTGTTGATATCTCGAAAACAAAAAAAGATGTTTCAAAATTGTTTTTAGATTATTTTTAGGCCCTAAAATACGCAACTTTAACCGACTCTCTATCTCTTCAAATAAGTGAGATCCTCATACATTCTGTTGAAATACGGGCACCCTGTATATAGCCGAACCCTGATTCAAAGTTTCAATTTCGCTTACTTACAGACGAATATCTTGCGTTCTTCTAGCTTTTGAACTTCTCAACATTTCAGAGATTTATACGCGTGGCGCATGAAGTGAAATTTCGAGTTTAGAATAGCGTGAAAACTTGGTTTGACCGCAAACCAAGTTTTCACGCTTTTCTAAACTCGAAATTTTACTTCATCCTTAACCAGGGAGTGGAAACACTCGTTAGAAGCTTGAAATTAAACGGTTTTAAAGAGCAATGAATGCCTGAAAGTTTGCATTGTATGCATATGTATAATTAAAGGAAAAATTCCATGTGTAGTAGAGTGATGCGCGAAATTATGAGATAATAGTTAGAAACGGGTAATTATATTCCGCACATAGAGGATAGAAAGCCTAATAAATTAAAATAGTTAGCAGGTATTTTTGCACGGATGAGTGGATGAGTTCTATTCGTAGTTGCAGTAGCAACATGCATATATCACCCAACAGAATTGTTCGGGTGTTATGTTAACAAAAGTAACAATGAAATATATTATCATAATAAAATTTGGTTTGGTCGCGTAGCGCTACGCGCTACGCGACCAAACCAAATTTTAAGGCTTTTCTAAACTCAAAATTTTACTACATGCTTAATCAAGGAGAAGAAACATTCTTTAGCGGTTTCAAAATGAACACTTATAAAAGCAAAGAATGCCTAAAAATTTACAACGTATACATCGGGATATGAATACCTAAAAATTATCTGTAATCGTTTTAATTAAATTAATGCAAACGCAGGTTATTAATTTGTTTGGTCGCGTAGCGCACCGCGCGACGCGACGAAACCAAATTTTAAGGCTTTTCTAAACTCAAAATTTTACTTCATGCTTAATCAAGGAGTAGAAACACTCTTTAGCGGTTTCAAAATGAACACTTATAAAAGCAAAGAATGCCTAAAAATTTACAACGTATACATCGGGATATGTATATCTAAAAATTATCTGTAATCGTTTCAATTAAATTAATGCAAACGCAGGTTATTAATTTTGTTTTCGTGGCTGGGGGGCATTGTTAAGTTCGTCCTTCACCTAAGTTTATATATCCATATAGTATAAACTTCTTGAAATGATTAATTAGTCAAAATCAGAAGGTATTAGGGGGTTGTCAGTACGGCTGTTTCTTTGTCTGGTAGCACTAATTGCTTAGGGAATAATGTATAATCTGTAGTCCTCGCGAAATTCCTAACAACACGGAAACTCTTTAGTGCAGGTAACAATAAATTGGCCGTTTCGCAAATGTATACATTGAAGTGTGGGCGTAGTGAACGACAACCAACGACCAAATAACCATTGAACCATCGGATCATTCGAGCGTCCAAAGCGTTGGAACGAATGAACGAGGCCCGCCCGCCCGACCGGCCCTACCGGCCCTACCGTCAGGTGGGTAATTGTCCTCCTCCGTACGTGTGAAGGGCCGATATCGGCGTTCAGACCCAGAATACATTAACGCGGTGCCGAGGTTGCATAATAAATCAATCCCAAAGTAGAAACACAAGTCATCCATTGGCATCGCGACCTCTTCTATAACTTATATTTAAATAATACGTTTTGCATTTAAATTCAGCTTGTGGATGTACTCAAGTTGCCTCAAAAACGGTGATGGACTTTTAAATCGCCTCTTAACTTCTTCGGAGTAAACGCTACGAGAGCGGTTGCGGGCGGCCGGGAAAGAGGCCGTCAGAGGTGTGCACTTTCTGGTTCCTCCGTTACTCGCAGGGAAATTGAGCCGAAAATATCACCCGCTCGCTTACTTTAAAGATTGCACGGGGTTTTGACTTCCCGACTTCCAGACCTTCATTCATTTCAATCATGAATATCCACCGAAACGAACATAAGCATAATACAAACTGACTGGAAAGAAACAAACCCTAATACACTCCAACTACCCTGTTACTCCCCGGATCCCTCACTTCCCGAATGGAACAAAGCCGGCCACATTTATACTCTTTATTTCTCGATTCGTATCACCAACTCGCCTCCATTGCACATTACCATGTTTATTATGATAATATATTTCATTGTTACTTCTGTTAACATAACACCCGAACAATTCTGTTGGGTGATATATGCATGTTGCTACTGCAACTACGAATAGAACTCATCCACTCATCCGTGCAAAAATACCTGCTAACTATTTTAATTTATTAGGCTTTCTATCCTCTTTGTGCGGAATATAATTACCCGTTTCTAACTATTATCTCATAATTTCGCGCATCACTCTACTACACATGGAATTTTTCCTTTAATTATACATATGCATACAATGCAAACTTTCAGGCATTCATTGCTCTTTAAAACCGTTTAATTTCAAGCTTCTAACGAGTGTTTCCACTCCCAGGTTATGGATCAAGTAAAATTTCGAGTTTAGAAAAGCGTGAAAATTTGGTTTGACCGCAAACCAAGTTTTCACGCTTTTCTAAACTCGAAATTTCACTTCATGTGCCACGCGTATAAATCTCTGAAATGTTGAGAAGTTCAAAAGCTAGAAGAACGCAAGATATTCGTCTGTAAGTAAGCGAAATTGAAACTTTAAATCAGGGTTCGGCTGTATACAGGGTGCCCGTATTTCAACAGAATGTATGAGGATCTCACTTATTTGAAGAGATAGAGAGTCGGTTAAAGTTGCGTATTTTAGGGCATAAAAATAATCTGAAAACAATTTTGAAATATCTTTTTTTGTTTTCGAGATATCAACAAATAACTGTTTTTTTTTTAAATCGTTTTAATTTTTTTATTCAAGAACTACTGAATCTAAACATTTAGAACTTTAACAACGTAAAGGCACTTTTTAATGAGGAATCTAATAGCATATCTTTTTCTAAGATAACTATAACATTTACCCGAGGACCATAGCCAACTTTTGTTTTTCTTATGGGCGCCATTTCGGATTTCCATATTTTTTGAAAGCATATTTTTTTCTGAACTTAGTGATGTATCACACTCATAATTTATTTTAGATTTGATATTTGAAATTAAGATATTTTATTTTTTGCAAAGAGTGCCTTGGAAACAATGACGTCATATCTTTTAATTAATAAAATCTTGACAGCAGTCAATCATTGTTAGCACTTTATATTAATTAATAACTGTCAGTCTATTGCAATAATTATAATAAGTATCGATTATCACATAAAAGTTGCAGAAACTAAATTTATTCTATTTTTATTTGTGTTATTGAAAAAACTATTCACAAAAAAAGTTATTTTTGGATTTTTTCGCTACATCTGGGTAAATATTGATCGCCATCACATCTAAGCATTATGTATTTTTAACTTTACTGTAAATCAGTGGTTTATACGCGTGGCGCATGAAGTAAAATTTCGAGTTTAGAAAAGCCCCGTGAAAATTTGTCTCGGGTCGCTGCGCGACCCTCGACAAATTTTCTACGCGGGGCTTTTCTAAACTCGAAATTTTACTTCATGCTTAGTCAGGGAGTGGAAGACACTCGTTAGTATAAAATACATCACAACTGTTAAAATCTCTATCGTCGGATGCCCGTCTTCAGGGGTGATATGTAAGCAAATTATGGGTCCTAGGAATTATCAAATAAGTGAGTTACTCAACTGTTTCCAAGGCACTCTTTACAAAAAAGAAAAGATTAAAATTTTACATATAAAATGTACAATATACTATAAGTGTGATACATCATTGAATTCAGATAAAAATATTCTTCCAAAAAATATGAAAATCCAAAATAGCGCCCATAAGAAAAACAAAAGTTGGCTATAGTCCCTGGATAAATGTTTTTTTTTTAATTTATTGTTTAGCACCAAATGGTATAACATTGTCAATATAGTACATAAATAACATAAATAACACATATTGTTATAGTTATCTTAAAATAAAATATGTTACTAGTAATATATAAAATTACGAAAAAACTATTCGTGAAAATGCAAACAGTGTCTTAATTAATTAAGACACTGTTTGCATTTTCACGAATAGTTTTTTCGTAATTTTATATATTATGTTTAAAGTGTGCAAACTATAAGAAGCGTAAGCTTATTTTCTCGAATTCAAATAGTTTTGAATTTGAATTTATCTTATGTTACTAGATTTATCTTTAAAGAGTGCCTCTATAATGTGAAAGTTGTTAATGTCTGGATTCGATAGTTTTTGAATAAAAACATTAAAACGAAATTTCAATTTGACAATATCTCAAAAAAACGATATTTAAAATTTGTTTTTAGATTATCATTGAGCTCTCAATTACGCAACTTTCCCCAATATATCCGACTCTCTATCTTTTTAAATAACCGAGATCTCTATGCATTCTGTTGAAGTACGGACACCCTGTAAATCATCATCAAATAGGTCTTTAATATTGACATTATAGACATTATATTCTTATTTAACTGTTTACGCACTACACGACCAAACCAAATTTTCAGACTTTTCAAAACTCGAAATGTTACTTCATGCTTAATCTGGGAGTGGAAACACTCGTTCAAGTTTTCAAATTGAACTCTTATATGAAATCGAGGAATGTCTGACTATTTGTAAACATTCAGGCATTCGTCAATTATATATAAGAGTTTAATTTGATCATGTATACCTAAAATAAAAAATCTCTCAGTATGTATTATAATAAGTCATAGAAATCATAAAAATATGTGCAGAATATAACCTCAAATCAATATTAGGAGTTAACTCTATAATTGCTCGGCCGTTAATGGGTTAAAAAATTTAATAGTTGAGGCTGTTACTTGGTGAAATTCCATATCAAAAACTTTTAGTAAATAACACACTTGGTTAAGATTTCACTGTTTATTGATTGACACTGCAACAATTGTTTCGCCACACAGTGGCTTCATCAGGCAGATGAATAATGAAACAACAATTGTTGCAGTGTCAATCAATAAACAGTGAAATCTTAACCACGTGTGTTATTTACTAAAAGTTGTTAATGGGTTAATTAATATTTCGTCTACGCGGTTGCATTTCTGTTCATAAAAATAATAAAGTGCTCCTCATATGGATTTTCTAACTTAATCCACTAAAGTAAAGTGCCGAATGAGCGTCCCTGGGACTGCGACGTTTAATTTTTTTGTCTAGTGAAAAATGACATCACCGAAGGGGCAATTTAATCGCAATTTTTATTAATTCTCTCTAGTTTTTCCTCTTCCCTTGACTACTTTTTACAAGACTAATTCTTTATAAGAAAATAACTGTAATTAATATTGTGATTTATTCACAAGTAATTTATAACATTTTAATAATTATACCTGATTTGCTATTTGTTACGTTTTGTAAAAGCACGGTTTTCCTGAGATTATCCAGTAAAAATATTTTACGGCTTCCTTTTAAAATAATAAAAAATATAAATGCTACCTGCCGTGAAAGTTCAGTGTCTGAAGATTATATACACAAAGTTTCAAATACTTGCTCCAATATTTTCTGCTTGTCTAAATAGGATTTTATTATACCTGGTGACGAGATGAAATAAGTAAAGCAGTTTGGGTAGAGGTTACTGATAATTTATGCAGTATACATTGAAAGTTTTCAAATAATAGAAGTAAGATTGATAGATTATTAAACGTTATATTAAATCACTGGGCTTTTATTCCGCATTAGAACTTTTAAGGCGCTTGTAATATTTAAACTAGTTTGCAGAATTAATTTATGTTTTCATGCTGAAGCAAAACGTAGCGAACCTTAATTGTAAACAAATTGAAATTTAGAAGAGTTGTACGTACATACAACTGGGAATTGTTTGTGTTATCATATAATTTTGTTTTTGTTTTCTGTTTCAGGGTGTATAAGTATAACGAGATGGATAGCCCCACAGCTGGCAGTGGTCACGGTACATTTTATTTTTTCTACAGGACCTTTAGTTCCGAACTAACGTTTCATATCAAAAATAAGAAAAATAAATAATGACTGCTCAAAAAGTCTCCGCTTTCCAACATTTCGTTTTGTTTAAATTGTGTTTTCTGCACTGCTAAGCACTGCTCACTCTAAAGACACAACATGTGCTTGTAAACCTTTAAAAAGAACAAAGAGAATTCGGCTAAAAACAATACAGCCGGAATGTTAATGTTACAAAAGGAAGATTGCGCGCCATCGAAATTTTGTCGGTCTGTTACTTAATATCCGATCTACTCAGACTCAGTAGAGTTAAATAATTCATATCCAATCCATATCTTAGTTCCCTCGTAATAATAATATTAAAAAAAAACAAAACAAAATAAGCCGTCAAAACGAACATATCTCTGCAACGCCGTGTAAGGGCAGGATTATTTTTTTTATATATACATATATCTTAAAGTGAAATATATTTTAAGAGTCGCGTACACACTTGTGGATGAACTGAAAAGACAATCTTGTGTCCACGTTTTAGCCAATGTCACGATGTTTCCGCTAAAGAGAAGTGTGCTCATCTACAGCTTAAGATAATATAAGTGTTAGATCCCTATACACATTTTCCATTTGTACATAAAACTAAATATATATATATATATAAATATATAAATAAATATAAATGAAGAAAGCTTATTGTAAAATATATGTATTTAGCGATACTCTGTGACTCAGCAAATATTAGTATGGTTTAAACATGAAGACTTTAAACGCCCGCTGGGCCATCGTAATTAAATCCGGCCCTGCTTACATATCAAACTACCCAACTCTGCCCTAGTTAAAGTCTTCATCTATTAAACAGCATTTCACTATTTTTAAGTCACAGGGTATGTATAATATTTATGTTTTATCGTGTAAAAAAATTAATGTTAACATTGTTTCGAAGTGCCAAAGGTATTATAGAATTTAGTGTAATAGTCGTTCATTTCAGTCAACGTCATTATTAATAAGCTGCTATTATGTTCCGGTTTTAATCGTCAATTAATTTTGTAAAGTACACATTGAAATTTTCAATAATAAAAATCAATCAACGAAATTCACAAAACATGAAATTATTATTTCATTTTTTGGGAGCTTCTGGAATTTTTATACTTAGGTCAATTATTATTAATTCTAGATATTGTTATTGTTTATTATATTCTAATAAGGTAAAATAAATAAGTTAAATATATAAATTTGTATTATTATATAAATCCTCTCCAATCCTAATAGGTACTTTTAGGAACTTTACTTATCAATATATATAACACTGAAATGTTCTGAAGTTTAGAATATACTGCTTTAACATAATGCTAAACAGTATATTTTTAACTTCGCAATATGTCAGTGCTTGATACGCGTGGCGCATGAAGTAAAATTTCGAGTTTAGAAAAGCCTGAAAATTTGGTTTGGTCGCGTAACGCTACGCGCTACGCGACCAAACCAAATTTTCAGGCTTTTCTAAACTCGAAATTTTACTTCATGCTTAATCTGAGAGTGGATAACACTTGTTTGAAACATCAAATTTAAACTGCGAAAAGAATGACAATGCTAAATTTAGAAATATATTTATAATTGTTGAATTTAATATTTTAATATACAGATATATTTCGTTTTTATATTAATTTTTTTGATAAAACAAAATTATAGATATTAGTCTGAAATCTAAATTTCCACAAAAATTAATTAATAATTGTTTCCACGCCTAATTTTCTGTTTATTTAAAGTGTTTGTCATTTGCTTAGAAAAACATGTCTATAAATTATAGATCCATTAGTTTGATGTAAATTCAGTATTTTCATATTAATCATGCTATTTTAGATTTTTTACAAACATTTGCCGAGTTTTGTAGATTTCCATTTTATGAAAAACTGCATTTTTGAAAAAACTAATAATATTTAGTTTGATTTCCTTTGTTCATATCTTCATATTTATAAGTGTTCAATAATATCCGAACGAGGCAGGTGGTGGTCGAGCGGTAACGTCGCCGGGCTGTATCGCTCGGCGAGCTACAATTCGGGTTCGATCCCCGTGCACGGCGAGACTTTGTTTAAAAATAATTTCTCGTCGTGCCCCTGGGTGTGTAATCATCAGTTTATATCCTAAAAAAACCGCGAATTAAAAGAATACAGGATTATTAAATTTATTATTCCAATTAATAATGCTTACTGATAGAGAACAATAAAATTCAAATAATTAAACTAAATAATTCATTTTACAGTAAACATTGCAAACTTTGTTATATTATATGTTTAATAGAAATTGTTTTAATGGCTACTTGAATAATATGTAAAATTGTTAAAAATGATGATATTATGTAATTGAAGTATGTTATAAATGGCTGTAAAGAGAATAAAAGATACTATTTACCCCAAAAAAAATAAAATATGGCTTCCATTTAAATTAAGATATTTGGCAGGTGCATCTGGACAGCTCCCATCTTGAATTTTATTTTGATTACATTTTTAAATTCTTTTCATCAAACCAAATGATATTTAGATGAAACATTTTTTATATCTTTTCTAATTATTGAGATATTTAGGATTATAAAATATTGCGATTTTCAGTTAACTTTCAAAGTTTCTAGAATTAAAACTCTTTTGAACTGAATCTGCGTAAGCATGTAAAACTGCACAACTTTGCTAATTTCACCAAATCTCTTTTATCATCATTTAAAATAACCAAGTTACCTATACTATTCTACTCTACATTCTATGAATGTTAGTGTTTGTCCGTATGAAATAATAGCATACTACAAATTGTAATGTTAACAATTAATACAAATACAAATAAATATATAAATGATGTTGGCTAATGGGCAAGTTCCCAAGGCCAGGCAAAAGCCAAGAACCAAAAAAAAATATATATATCCGAACGAGAGTTTACAGTTCTTGTTTAAGAATGAAAATTTCGTGTTTAGAAATGCCCAAAAATTTGGATTTGCCGGCGCGAAGCGCCCAGCAAATCTGAATTTTTCGGGTTTTCTAAACACAAAATTATACTTCATGCGCCAGGCGTGTAAAATGCGAAATAAATGTGAAGTTTAAAAAGCACTTAATTATCAACCGAAAAACTGGTAGAGATAAATTTTTCTTAGTTGATAAATCGGCTATTTCTATTATGGCTAAGTTAATAAAACTGACAATTCAAATAATATTCACGTATGCGCAATAAATTTGGCGAACACGAATATAGAACTAGTTTTTACCTTAGAAGAACCCCCCCAAATTTAATATTATTTATTTATCTTTACCGGACTTTATACCTAGAGCTAGCCTCAGCAGAATATGCAAACATTTTTTGAAAATGTGTTTTAGGGAGGACGGAGCGCCCGATATTTGTACTGTGGTATAAATTATGTTAGTACTATATTTTATATACTCTTAGTACAGTATATAATGACGTGGGTCTGTCAGAGACTCTGGGTAACCGACCATTCCCGTCTGGAAAACTGAAATTAGAATTTATTATTATATGTGAAATTGCCAATTCTTGGTTGCAGAATACTTCAAACATTAAAAGTGCGATTCTTTTCGCAATCTACAACAAGTTAGTCTTACAAAGACTATATCAAACACTCATTAAAACAACTACTTCCCGGGCTAATACCCCGACGGACATTGAATTATACAACAAGTGTTTGCTGTTACATACAGTAACCTACTGCCCGGGAAGTAGTTGTTTTAATGAGTGTTTGATATAGTCTTTGTAAGACTAACTTGTTGTAGATTGCGAAAAGAATCGCACTTTTAATGTTTGAAGTATTCTGCAACCAAGAATTGGCAATTTCATTTATACTTATGTTTGAACGGTAACGTGACCGCCAGTCTAAGGTGTCGAATTGTTTGGAGGGAGTGGCAAAGCTATACTGATGAGAGATAAATCTCGAAACGCGTCTATAGATGGCCTGAATAATTTGACCCAAATTGTTACATTTGCAGTAGGTTACTGTATGTAACAGCAAACACTTGTTGTATAATTCAATGTCCGTCGGGGTATTAGCCCGGGAAGTAGTTGTTTTAATGAGTGTTTGATATAGTCTTTGTAAGACTAACTTGTTGTAGATTGCGAAAAGAATCGCACTTTTAATGTTTATTATTATATATTATTGCATACAGTTCAAGGCGATAGCCAGGGTTTTCCACTCCCAGACTAAGCATGAAGTAAAATTTCGAGTTTAGAAAAGCCCCGCGTAGAAAATTTGTCGAGGGTCGCGCAGCGACCCGAGACAAATTTTCACGGGGCTTTTCTAAACTCGAAATTTTACTTCATGCGCCACGCGTATAAAACACTGATTTATTCAAAAGTTTAAAATATACTGATTCGAAATGTAGGGTTATGTTTAATGGTAAAAATATTGCTTTTGCTCTTAGAGGGCCGCTTTTACAAAGAAAAAATTAGCATTTTGAAAATTTGAGGGGGGGGGGGGGGGGGTTAAACCAGGGTTTTCCACTCCCAGACTAAGCATGAAGTAAAATTTCGAGTTTAGAAAAGCCCCGCGTAGAAAATTTGTCTAGGGTCGCGCAGCGACCCGAGACAAATTTTCACAGGGCTTTTCTAAACTCGAAATTTTACTTCATGCGCCACGCGTATAAA